>VZRZ01003594.1:106465-147187 GCA_013398175.1 Climacteris rufus
TTTTTTTGAGAAATAAGTATTCTGCCCACTTGATTCTCCTTAGCTTATTCAAATTCAAAAGTTACAGATGAAGGTCACATCTGTAACATCCTATCAAGATTTTTGAGTGAAAAGTCATTTAAAAAAAACTGTCTTCCCAAAATAAAACAATGTGAAAAGCCGTGTTTATTTGCTTTTCACAGTGTCCCTCCTGTATACTCACTTTGCATCCCTATCATGCATAATATTTTTCAAGAGCCTTTAAGGTACTGTGAACAAGCTGCAGTATTCTGAAACTAATTAATCTGTGGCACATTTGCAAGAAGCAACTGCATCTCATTATAGATATATATTGCTGTAGTGAAAGAACAACTTAATCTTTCTAATATCTAGTCTTACAGGGTTTATTACATGGCTTCTGGCATGCTAATTCTTCACTTTTTTGACTGTTTCTCTAATGATTGATAAACATTGTTACAAAGATGTTCAGGTGAGCTCATTACTCAGTTTTAAGGTATTTAAATTGTGATTATTAATGCCTATGAAATGTAACAAAAGATAATGTGCAGGTGTGAGGCCCAGGTCAGCATCAGAGGATGTGGCACTACCTGTCTTAGTGCCTCACATCTTACTGGGTGCTCAACAGCTACACTGGAAATTTACAGGTAAACACACCAAAAATAGTAAGAAAGGGAGAGATAGGACTGTGGTAATAACAATATGTGACTGCAATAAATACGAAAACAGTATCACAATTTACTCTCATTTAAGATAAAACAACCAGCCATTTGTGAGTGTTGCACAGATAAAGTATTAAAATCTGGGGTTACAGAACAATAAAATGGTGCTGTGTTGTACTCCATTAATCTTACTGAAGATAAATTCTTCTTTCTGTATCCTCTCTTCCATGCACTAGTATTTTTCCTGTGGTACACAATAGTAGCTACAGAAGGTCTTTGCAGATGAAGTGGAAATATTAATTTTTAAAAAATGTGAATCTACAGCCCTGAAATCTCATTTAAAAAAAAAAAAAAAAAAGAAGGTGTTGACCCTTCAGTATTGGTGTGAAAACACAAAGCTTTAGTTCTTCAACATAAGCACCACCTGGATAATACAGATTTTACGTTTGTTTTCATCTCTTCATAATTTAAACTGTTTTTTATAGGTGACTCATTCTACCCATGGTACCATTTTCACAAAAAAAATTCTAAAATTAATTCTCAGATTACTTGAATGTTTGCAAAATTACTGATTTACATACAAATACCTACAACTGTCCATACCCATGATCGTTAGTGTATGAACAATATTTGTTTTGCACTTCTCATCATTTTGTTGGGTTTTGCTGTGTTTTCCCCTCTGTTTACTTTCAGTTACCCTATTAAAGACCAATACCATATGATAGAAACTTTTGCACATCATAAATATTCATTGTGAGAAACTGCAAACAACCATTGCATCTAACAAGTATACAACTCATTTGGTAACTAATTATAACTATCGAATACTTGCACAGAAATGAATGCACAAATACATGCAGAAAGGAAGACCAGTTTTGGCCAGAACATATTTGCAAGGAGTACAATACCCAGCTCAAATCCTTACACAAATATTTTCCCCAGATATAGTTCCCTCAAAATAGTTCTCTCTTTTTTTCCCTTAAGTTATTTCTGTTTTGCTCTCAGCAATAGCAGTATTCACAGTGCATAGCAGAAAAAAAGCTAATTTAGAAGAATGAATCACCAAACCGTTTCACAGCCTGTCAATATAATATCAATACTTCTAATTGCTATTGTTTATGTCATTAACAACCCGTTCAAATAGAGTTGCTTAACGAAGATATGTTATCAGGTGTGGTATGTTGCCATGACAGATTCATTGTGAATTCCAGAAGAGATACAGACTTCAGAGGGAAATCTCCTCTTACTTATCAAGCAGAGCTGTTGAAACCTTGACACTTCCAATTTGCAGAGATCTATGTAAACCTTTCCCTTGGCATGGATTCAAGCCTTCTGAATTTGAGTGTGAGCTCTAGGTTTGAATTAGCCCAAACCCTATAGTAATGCTCAGCCAAAATTGTTAATTTATGCCAAATTCACAGAGCTTTGAATGGTTTCCATTTCTTGTTAAAACAGTGTTGTACAGCTGGCTTAAAAATTGGTTCAGGTTTGGCAGTAAATTCACAAATTAGATCTGACTCAGTTCTGTACTCACACTAAATCATGCCTGGTAAATGCAGACCCATGCAGGGAGGGGGCATCAGGACTCCCACTGCGGGGAGACTTGGAGGAGCAGCCCAGGGCAGATATGAAGAGCACGCAGCCCCTTCAATGGCAGCAAGTGTCTCCTTCCAGCCTGATCCATACTGAAATGACTTACTGGATGCTACTAAGAGGCACTCACTGGTGTGAGCATATCCTACTTTCTGCCATGAAGATTCCTGCTCCCCAGGCACTGCCAGGTTTTCATTCCTTACATTTCACCCAGTTGTTCTGTCCTCATTATGATAGCCATCAGTATATCCCTATCACATACCACTGACTAAATTTCAAGGACAAAAACCTCCAGATACCATTTTTCTTCTGGGTTAGAGCTGACTGAGGCAGATCATTGCTGTGTCAGCTTCCTGGGATTGAATGTTCTGCCCAACAAATGAGGACTGTCCATCTTGGGAAAACGGTCGCAGTTCCCACTTCCAGCTTTCTTCTTACCTTCTCTTCCTCCACTGTATGGGTGACAGAGACCCTCACGTGGAGGTAATGTGCCACATAATAAGGAGACCTGGCACTCATTTCTCATTGCCTCAGTCCAACAGGAGACAAGCTATGGGAGCCAAGCAACAGCTGAGCCATCCAACAGGAGGGGTGAGAAGCTCTAAAAAGGAGTGGGCTGAGCAGACAGTCAGAAATGACTGTGGTTTCCCCCTGTTGTAAATCTGCATAATTTCTGAAGGCAGCAAGTCAAGTATCAGGAACATTAAATCACCTCTGCTAGATCTGGGTTTTTTTTCCCACAAAATGTAAGATAGGATTTGGTGAAACTCAGAATTTTGAAAAACAGATTTCAAAATTTTTCAATAACATTCTCCAGTATAAAACAAACCATGAAGAAAAAAAAGATGTATTCAAATCTTTGGTTATCAAGATAAGAACAGAGCCAAAAAATCACTTCAAAATCAGCCCACCTGTAATTTTTATTTACATTTTATTACAAAAAATGTATTGATATAAATGTCCCCTATTCTACCCAACTAATTTGTAAAATATTACCCTATTTGCCAGCTTTCACAACACCTTAAAAAAACCCACATATTTAAAGCTGTATCATAAAATTGTCTCTTTCAGAAAATTGCATCCGATGCCTAAATCTAGTGTCTGTGGCAACCAGTTTGCACGCAGTGTGCCCCTAAATCTAAGGTGCAAAATCATGTGACTTAAATCAGAAGTAACACAAAAGAAAAATAAACATAAAGCAAAAAACTTCATACTTTGAGGTTTTTCATGATTGCCTGGGCAAAGCACCCAGTTCCTGTTTTCAGATGTGTTTACAGTAAACAGTAAAACTGCTCTTTGTTTTAGAATGATGCAGTGCAGATGAATATCAGCAAGTGGTCTGAAAGCAAAAGCTCTTAATTTATTTTTTACTATTTAAAATAAATAAATAAATAAGTAAACCCCAAATCTTTTTTCTATCAATGAATATTTTTGATAGACATCTTCATAAGCAAAGTAGTGAGGAAATGGCTGTAGAAGAAGACATGTCTGCTACCCCAGGAGGAGTGAGCTTTGCCTCTCAGGGCAGATGCCCAGAGCAGGGCTGGCAGTGGCACCTGCAGGACCTGCTTCATGTGGCCTCTGCATGGCAGTAGTGTCTGAGTGGCTGGTCAAGCACCCATGTCACTCACAGGACAATGCTCTGAAAGATACTTGGAGAGCTGACTCAGTGTGGCAAAAATTAAGACACCTGGTGTTTTCAGCTCCTCATACTGCAAATTCTTCTTTATGCTTTCCTCACTCTGTTCTGGTGCTCCCTCTCCTCCCATCCACCTCAATTGCCTTTCTGCCTCAGGCAGGTGTCAGAGGACAGCTTTTGTTGCAGGAGACCTCAGCCTGTGTATGGCTGCTAAGTTTCACTTTAGTCAATACAACTATTGCTGATAATGCTAATAGCGATAAGGATAATAGATTCTATAAGAGAATATGTAGACTAAATTTAGCCCCAGCTTCTCACATTTGCAGAAGTTAGAGCAAAACACTGATTTGTGGCACTGTGATGAAAGTAAATGTAGATGTAGTGACGGTTCCTGAAACCAGTGCACTTTTCTGCTTACTAGAAACAGGTTCTCCTTTGCAGTGTCTCCACACACATCCCCTCAGGGATGGTACCAAAGGAACTTCACAAAGAGAGCCCTGCAGGGGAGCATGGAATACATGGGAATGTGCACCAAGAAGGAAAATTGCGATGGTTTTTAAAGGAATGCTGTGTGCCACAGTCTGCCTGCCCTTTTCTGCTTACAAGAAAATGTTCCTTAATCCAATGCTTCTATCGAACAAATCCAAATAATCCTAATGGGAAAGTAGTGTGTTTAATATGTTCTTGGTATGCTAGACTGGTTTTCATTAATACTTCACATAGTTTTAAGATTTCAGCCAACAGTCATTCATTGTATGAACTCATTCTGGATATTTTAGTCATTACTTTATCTCCTACTGTTTAACACACCACCAAGAATTTTCCATTTCTGCTCCAGGATCTATTTCCTGCTTTATATTAAACTTAAACCTTTTTCATATTCATTTTATAAATTCGTATTTCATTTATAGAATTATTATGCTAATTCCAAGTGAATTTATGAACATTTAAGGATGCAATTGTGATATTATAACAAAAGATTATTTTCACTGAGTTGTAGCATTTCCAAAACAGCTATTTTTGTCAGAGATAAACACCTCCAAATTTATGAAGGCTGTTACATTTTTAATGTCAAAATTAAATGATAGTGAGGAGAGACAGAATTTGATACGTTCAGAACAAGAGTAGAAAAAACCTGAAATAATCGGGATGATCCTTTTGACAGAGAGAAACCGGGAACTCATTTTCTACAGTGTTGCATAAGCTTTACATAAGGATAAGCAATGCATGTCATCTGACAGAGACATTACTAGGTTTCCCTGTCATGTAACCAGAAACAAATTGATGGAAATACAGCCAAAGAATTTTCTTCAAGATTTGAATGTGTAGCTTTGGAAAAAGGACGATTATTTTGTAAATCATTCTCTTGAAGGCTGTTCATGCAGGAAGTTATTGCAGAATGACTTGCTTTACTGTGCAATCATGTTGGTCAGTTTCGACATGTTGACAGTCTCTTAAAAACGGGGAAAAAAGGGGGAAGAGAGCCACATATCTGTAAAAATGGGAGGTTTTGAAGTGAGAAGAGTAAATTTGACATTAAAATGATGAGCAAAATTATTGGAGAGACATTATGACCATCTGTGCCTATGTGCAAAGTGAGGTGCCATTCTACGTATGCTGCAATATCGAAAATCATGCAAGAAGGAAGACTGTAATGTCTTCTAGCAATTTGTGGAAGAAATGAGCTAGTGCATTTCTCTTTACACAGTATATAATATACAGACAATAATTCCAGTATTTTCCCAGCAGGAAAAGGAAGGGGACGGATTGAGCAAGACCTAGGTTATAAGTAAAAATTGGAAACCCTAATTCAAAAACTCGAGGAAGCAGCAAGACCCTGCCACTCACACAGATGATGTAGCTGGACAAGGGGAAGTCCTTAGCTCTGAGCATGGCCAAGGTGGGGAGCCCTAGCCACACAGATGCTGGGCCAAGAAGTGGGACACTGCAGGGCTTT
This sequence comes from Climacteris rufus, assembly GCA_013398175.1. Taxonomy (NCBI): domain Eukaryota; kingdom Metazoa; phylum Chordata; class Aves; order Passeriformes; family Climacteridae; genus Climacteris; species Climacteris rufus. Next base: position 112,314 of record VZRZ01003594.1, read on the forward strand.
CTGCCACAAGCCCCGAGGCTCCATTGCTCAAAGAGAGTAGAGCAAGGAGAATATACTAATCCCAGGGAGCTCTTGAGGGAGTCAAAGAGGAGTTTCCTTTCTTCTAAATGGGCAAACAAGACCATCCTAGAGAAACCAAAGGATCTATTGATTTTTCATGCTTTTGAGAGAAAGCGTGGTTTGTTTTCCCTCCAGCATTAGGTGTATGAGCTCTCCCAACAGAAACACCCTTTCTTCTCTTCCCTTTCTTCACACTGTTTTTCTTACTCTGCTCACAGAAAGGTAAATCAGTATGCAGGGTAGAAGGCAGAGGGGAATGAGGCAGACACAGTAGATTTATAAGAGGAGACTTTGGCATCTGGGATAACTTGGTACAAACAAGAATTCTGAAGCGCAGGAAGAAACTAGAGACCTACCTTTCCCAAGATAAATCAAAGAGGAAAATTATTTTCCTCAACATGAACAAAAGGAGGGATATGGACAAAAAGACCTTTACATCTTCTTACAGATGGTACTATGAGTATACAGTTGAGAATCATCAGCATTAAACCATAAGATGGGAACATCACTTATCTAAACTTCCATCTAGCCCTAAGCAATGTAGATGCTAATATACACCCATTACTTTGAAAACGCAGATGACTCCTAAAATGGGAGTTTAAAATCTTCCATTGCCCAGCATTATTGTGGCATTTTACTAGTTAAGACTATAATACAGAGGAAATTCTCCCCATCATCAACATAACCTTTTTTTTCACACTGTTTAAGAAATGAGAAGTTTGCAACAAAAGCTCCATTTCAATATTGTTAATTTTTTTTATAACCTGCCATGGTTTTATGCTGCTTCATCATTAAACTTCTTCATTTCCATCAGTATTTTAACAAAGAACCGTGCAACTACAGCTGCTGTCTAAAATATCATCACTGTTACTTTGCACTTTTTAGTTACACCAAGGATCGAGCTTTGGTTACTTTGTTCTCAGAGCTGAAGGGGCAGAACTAACTTGATCTTCTATGACAAGGTGACCTACTCAGTGGATGAGGGAAAGGCTGTGGATGTGTCTAATGCACTTTAGTAAAGCCTTTGACACTATCTCTCAAAGCATTCCTCTGGAAAACTGTCTGCTATGGGCTTGCACTGTTCACTGGGTAAAAAGCTGGCTGGATGGCCAGGCCCAGAGAGCTGAGGTGAATTGAACCACACACAGAGGGCAGCATTCACAAATGGTGTTCCCCTGTGTTCAGAATTGGGGCCAGCGCCGTTTGATATCTTAATCAGTGCTCTGGATGAGGGGATAAAGTTCTCCCTTAGTCAGTTTGCAGACAACACCAAGTTTGACAAGAGTATTGATCTGCAGGAAGGCTCTGCAGAGGGATCTGGATAGGCTGGATGCATAGGACAAGGTCAGTGGGATGAGGTTCAACAAGGCAAAGTGCCAGGTCCTGCACTTTAGTCACAACAGCCCCAGAAAGTGCTACAGGCTGGGGGAAGAGTGGCTGGAAAACTGCTCAGAAGAAAAGGACCTGGGGGTGCTGGCCAGTGTCTGGCTGAACATGAGCCAGAGCGTGCCCAGGTGGCCAAGAAGGCCAATGGCATCCTGGCCTGTATCAGCAATAGTGTGGCCAGGAGGACCGGGGCAGTGAGTCCTGTACTCAGCACTGCTGAGGCCATACCTCAAATCCTGTGTTCAGTTTTAGGCCCCTCACTACAAGAAAGACATTGAGGTGCTGGAGCATGACCAGAGAAGGGCAACGGACCTGGGAAAGGGTCTCTTGTGAGGAGCGGCTTGAGGCACCTGGGGAGAAAAGCCAGCGGGAGAAAAGGAGGGTCAGGGATGACCTTATTGCTCTCTCCAGCTATCTGAAAGGAAGTTGTAGTGAGGTGGGGATCAATCTCTTCTTCCAGGTAACAAGTGACAGGATGAGAAACAGTGGATTTAAGTTGTGCCAGGATAGGTTTAGATTGAATATTAAGAACAATTTTATCAGGGAAGGGCTTATCAAGCATTGGAACAGACTGTCCAGGGAGATAATGCAGTCACCATCCCTAGAGGTATTTAAAAGATATACAGATGCTCATTTAGGGACATGGTTTAGTGGTAGGCTTGGTAGTGCTGAGTTAAAGTCTGGACCTGATGATTCTATTACTTGTCTCCAGGTTAAGACACCTGCATGTAGGTATTTTATTCACCAAGTTCATGTGTTGACATATTCAGTTATATTCTTACTCTGGAGATGAATCCCACTCCAAACCCTCAGTAGTGGGATTACATGGGACTCTGTTAATATTTGCATGGCAATTCCTGTCTTTTTTTTTTTTCAGGAGAAGACAGTTGTACAGAAGTGCTGTGGCAGTCTACCTGTTGTCTGTGCATAAGTGTATATGTACCCTAGAGGGTAGCAGTTCTTTTTCCTTAACTTAATGAATTCATACAACTGTTTTTCCAATTTCCACTTATGAAGGTAAATGCTAGTAGTAGATATTTTTTTCTATGGCATTGAGGGTTTTTCTCTTCATTTACCACATTCTCTTTACGCTGTTTTATACTTGTCATGGGTGTCTCTTGCTGTCTCTTGCAAAAAAGCCACTGGCACCACTAGAATCAAGGTTGTAATAGGTTGATTTATAATTTATTTAGAGGTAATTTTTTGGAACCCTGAATTCTGAGAATTTCACTCTTTCTGCTTTAACAAGTTATGATCCCCAGAAATAAGCCTCATTTGATCTTAAACCGTGGAAAAGACTTCCCCTGTAGTGTGATAACTTTGAAATTAATGCTGTATAGTTAAGGTTATGTCACTAGGTGAATAGGTAGAAGTGTAGAAATTTTGGTTTATGAAATATTATAGTACTAGTGTCCAAAATGGAGGGTTTAGGTGTTGTTTTATAGCTTCCTGTTTAACCTTTGCTACTTCCCCTTTCTTCTCCAAAAGCTTGTGTTTTCTGCCATTGGTTCTAAAGTTCCACAATGCGGGATAAGAAAAACTGATTATTGGGTTTTTATTGAAAATATCCTACACAGCATCTCCCTAACTGGACAATCTGAGGGACAAATAATCTGGATGAGAGGTGCTCGAGGCCATTTTTCCACCTTGTTATTAATGACGAAGCACTTTTCTGTGCCGCTAAGTTATAGATAAAACTTAACAAACATTTTGAGAACAAAGAAACTCTGAAGTATTTTTACTGTGTCTTATCTCAAATGTCTGTTAAAAGAACTCACAAAGAGAAGATTTGCCGTGGCAGGGGCCAAAAGCTTTGGCCAGAATCACGGCAGTATTTTTTTTTCTTTTGTCCAAAATGACTTACTATTAAAGCACTTTTCTGATTATGAACTATTTACTTGTTCAATATTTGATACTAAGGAAATAATTTGTGCTTTTGCAAGATAAAATTACCAGTGTCATGTAACTTTTCCACATCTTATTTTGTATTATTAGGTGGAAATACGGCACTTTCTCCATACAGAGTAATTTCTGCCTGTAAAAGGGAATGTTTGCTGCTCCCACAGCAAAGGCCAGGATTTTCATATAGAGTCATCATTTTCTGTGGGCCCATTACCTCAGTGATTAGTAACTTCAGTGATTCTTTTAATGTGACCCAACAAAGCAGGCAGCCTTCTCAGTCAAGGTGCCTCTTGACCGAAAATCCACCAGTACACCTCAATCTTCCAACACTGAACACTCAGTTTTCACACAGGGGATGTCTGTCAAATCAGTCTGACTTTCACTGAGGGCTTACTCTCAAGCTTTTATATCCTCAGGCCATTCCTGTATTTCCAATTCCCTGTATACAACAAAACCTCACCTGCTGCAGATCTTTGTGGATATTCCACTTCCTTAACATCTCAGTTCAACATCGAATAAACGAAGGGATATATGAATAGGGATATATGGAATATACCAGAGTTCTCCATGGAGATTGTATTAAACAAAAAAACAAAATAAATACTTCAGCAACACTGTGAGATCACCTCCTACCTCATCATCCAATGCAATCAATGTCCAAATGATGTTTGTCTGGCTTTGAATGCGGAGTCCTTTAAATGGAAGGGGTCTTTGTGAATAAGTTAGACTATGTCTTGGCAACAAAGAGAGAAAGAAATGTCTTCAGTACTACTGAGATTACAGCTGCGTAAACCAAACATTCAGGCCCCTTGGTGAGCAAAGTAACTAATAGAACCTAATCCCCAGGGCTTTCCATCAAACTGATTTGCTCTCGATGTGCTAGAGGAAAGTTCCCTCAACCACCTCCCTACCTAGGCACCCTGTGCAAGGTGAAAGTGATGGGACCACCAACACAACCACAGCAAACACCATGGTAGTCAAAGCTCACCATCCCCTCCCACCTCCCTCCATGCGCCAGCAGAGGACTACAAAGATCCATAAATTTAAGTCTGATCCTGACAGAATTATTGGGTCAGAATTACAGTGCTGAATCCACACTGGATTCAGCTGCAAGCCTGGATGATCTTTCTGTCTTGGCTCTCACCTTGAGCAAGGATGCTTCCAGGAAGTTTCAGCTCCAGTTCACAGTCATGCCAACGAAATGGGCTGCACATCTAAGCTGAATTATTTTGCCTCTATCAATCACCTCCTGACTACAATGCACTTTGTTGATGTTCTTCCTTTTCAGATTTGACCTCCACCTCAAAAGTAGTCTTCTTCAAGTATATAACCTTGTGTCTGCTGACAGCACAATGACAGTTATAGCTGGCTCAGTACTGTCATTAAACTGTCATCTAATATAGCCATACTTGAAGATATACTCTTTGCATCCACAATGCATTGGCTTATCTGCACCAACAAGAGGCTCCTAAAATACTTTATTCTTTATGTCATGCCTCAGGTGGCAATCCCCTTGCCTCCTCCTTCCAGCCTGGGTACCCACTGCAAACACACCCTCAACAGCTTGTGTCAGAACAGGGGTTCTGAATTTCCTGTCAAGCTTTTGGGTTTTTTGGGTTTTTTTGGGTTTTTTTTGGTTTTTTTTTGTTAAGAAAAGTCTACACAGGCCTGTCACAAGTAATTTGCAATCTAAGAAATTATAAGCAAATAAGAACTCTGATGAAGTAGACCTGCAAATCAAAGTATTTCCTTGAGTCATACCTGCCTACACTGGCAGGTGACAGGAACGTTGCTCTTACTTGGCACACGTAATTATAGTGATTAAATCAGTCTCTCACTGCAGAGGTGGTCTCTCAAGTCCAGAAACTGCAGAGCAGTATTTACAGACATGCACACACACACACACACACACACACACACAAGAAATCCCAAAACCGAAAGAAGCGTTAAAGTAATGAGTAATGGCAAAAATATACTTAAACGAAAAACATGGTGATCGCCATTCCTTGAGGTCTTCTGGGAGTTATGCATTAATCAAAGATCTGACTCTGGCTACAGGTGTGGAAGAAACTCACACCTTGACTTCCATAAGAGATGAAACTAAGTGAATTGTGGCAACTGAGAAGAATGAGTCAGCATTGGAAGCAACACTAATTCACCTTATAGTCTTGATTAGTTCCTTTATATGGGTACACAAGTGGATCTGACTATGCAGCCAAAGAAGATATCAGACATTTGTGCTCACTCACATGCCGACTACTCTTCCAAGCTGGCACATACATACATTCCTTAGTGGCAGTCTTCCAGCCCAAGGACACACACTCCCTTACGAACAACTTGTTCAGCCGTTTGGGATTCGTACAAAAGATACAATAATAATTAATTTAGTCCAGCAGGCCGGTGCTTCCAGTCCAGCTGTTCCCACACTTTCTTCCCACACTTTCTTCCCACACTTACTGGTCTACTTGTGGCCTAAAAAGCTAGGATTACCTGTCCATCTAAAGCTTTGCACAAGATCAAATTCATATTGTGGGCTTTTTGCATGTGAAGATGCCAAAAAAAAAAAAGAAAAAAAAAACAAAGAAAAGAGAAAACTCTTTAGCCTGTCCTTCTGTTCTGAAAAGCAGCAGTCTCAATAACTTGATTTCTCAGTCTGCAAGTAAAAGTGGAATCACAAAGCAGACGGATTTCCTGCCTGCTAGCCCAGCACAATTTTGTCCTTTCCATCACACAGTGGTAGTAATGCAGAGGTTAGCAGGCCAAAGTGTGCACATGAAGGAAAAACAGGATCTAGTCCTTTTGCCAGGTGTCCTATCACAGCAGGGGGAACAGATGGGAAAATCAGCAAAATTTGGATGCACAAAAAAGCTGCTCTATTGAGCAGCATGCTACCTATCTGAAAATATGACCTTTCAAAGAGAGATTTCCCCTGAAATCACCAGGTTAACATTGCCTTACATCAAAAGTAAACATAAATAAAAGAGTGTAAGGTAAGCAGTGAGCCTGATACTTCTGGTTTTGTTCTTGAAAAGGCAAATTTACAACTGATTTGGTCATTAGAAAGTCAATTTGCAGCTGTGACAAACAAGTGAGGAGCTATTCAAGTCACAGTATCACCAATAGTATTAATGATCTTGGTAATGAAAAGCTGATGAGTTTTAACAAGTGTTATCTGACACACAAGATAAATACTATTAAATATGAAAAGTCTCTTTAATTACAGATGGAGTTTTGAGGCTTATAAAACCCAAGCTAATTGGTATGCCACCGACTCCTTCACCTGTCACTTGGCAGGATAATGCCATCTCTCAGTCACTGCCAGCATCACCTGAACCCCAGCTTTCCACAGCACAAGGAGACACAGGAATTCTGGATCTTTCCATAAGGGAACCATAGGCTCAAGGCAACGACAAAACCACTGTTGGTTTAGTCCTGCATGACTTGGTAGCAGAGGTGCTGCAGGCTCCTCTGAAACAAAACTGTTATTACATTTAAACTGGATTTAACTATGTGTTTGTTTTTTCCATGGAAGAATCTTACAGAGTTGCCTACGTCATGTTTTTCTCTGATACTAGAAGTCAAAAGGCATATTGTAGCTCTTGAAGGAGATTTAAAAAGGCACAGTCCAACAGTCAATTCCTGATCGCATTTGTAATTTAGAATTCAGCAGGCTTTTGTTTCAGTGCTTGTGATAAACACTCTGCTTAAATGCTTATAAATGCTTGTCCTGCTTTTCACTGAGATGGCAAATGTCTGCTTAAGAAAAAAACATCTTTCCCAACCTTCACACTTTTGTACACCAGTATTTTTATACCAAAATGTAAAACAGCAAATAAAAGATTAGTCTTTTTCATCTTAACAGGCATCATGCTTTCATAATATTTGCAGTGATTCAATTAAGTTATTTTGGTGAATTAAATCTAACCTGCCTTCACGAATAACAGAACCACTTCCTACTACTTCTAGTCTACAGCAGAAGCACAAGAGAGAAATACAATTTTACAAAGCTGCACCTCTGGCTGTACTGTCCCACTGTTTAAAGAGCCTCATCTTTGACCTAAAAAAGCTTAGTCATGTTCACACTAGTTTGAAGAGTAGGCCTGGAGTCCAAGGCTACTCTCACAGGGAATGAAATGAATCATGCAAACTTGGAAGTACTAAAATCTCAGATGAATGATTTTCTGTGTGGTATTTTCTTAAATAAATCAAATTTCATGTTTTTATTAAATTGGACCATTGGACCATTGGTCCATTTGTGTCTTAAAGACGTATATATCCATATAATTTGTCTAAAATATTATATATATAAATTAAATTTCAGTAGTATATATACAGTTATCATTAGCATATTTAAAAAATTACAGTTCAATTTAAGAGAGAACTAAAGTAAAAATACTGCTAAGGCAAAGTCCTCTGAACACTTGCTATTCAATCTCATTATTTTGTTTCCTGAGGAAGAAGAAATGAGCTCCTAACTGGTAAGTCTATAAGATACATAAATATAAAAATATTTGGAGTGAGTTTCTATGTATGTCCTCTCAAATTTCCTGGATCTGCTCAGATGGGAAATGATGTTTCCTATTCTTTTTTCATTTATTTAATATTTATTAAAAGAAAAGTTCATGCTGCATTGAAAATAAATTCTAGCTGTGATAGAAAACAAACTGAGACCAAGTCTTAGAAGAAGGAGGAAGAGAATGCAGAGAGGGACTAGAGAAAGAATTAAAGAAATAGGTTCACTTCACTTACGAGTTGTTTGAGAACAGAAGTAAAACCCACTTCTCCTCCCTGGCTTCCTGAGTGGGACTTTACCTCTAAGTCCTATTCCTGCTCCTGGAATGCTTTTGTGGGTATTAGTGGTGCTTTGAGTAGCAATTTGGGTGTCACACAGGTAAGCATCTGTGTTGACAAGTACTAAGTGTGCAAACTCCGTAGGAACAGAGACCCTGTTGTACCTCACAGGATGGGTGATTTACATTTGGCACTGTCACTTGCTGTGGAGTCACTTCTGGCTGCTTTTAACAGGGTTATGCAGAACTCTACAGCAGACTTCACTCCTAATTGGCAAAAGTTGCAAGACCTGACCCTGCAAAATGCAATGTTTTTCCTTTGAGATGTTCCACTCTATTGCTGCCAGGAGCTGAGGACCCTCAGCCCTTCAAGGGCTCAGATCACCTCAGGGTCCAATCTGCTTCATCCTGTTAACATTCCCTGTGCATTATATTATTATTGCCATAGAAACAGACACATAGTGTATTTCATTTAAGGAATAAGCACAATTAAAATTTTGTAGCTCAAATTTAAAATGCTATTAACTTTTCATAATCAGAACCAGATACTCTCAAATTTTGAAATTATACAACGTCTTTTTAAGCTTTTAACTGCCTCCATTAAAATCACTGGAGGTGCTAAAGACATGCCTTTGACTTTTAATTTGAATGAGGTAAACTCTTAAGTATCTGATTTAACCACAGGAATTTTTTATGAATTATGGGATATGATACCCCCATGAGAACATGGAAAGAGTTTCACATCTTTACAATACCAAAGAGTCTTGATATATTTATTCCTTATTTTGTACTGCCTTAAGCATTTGAAAAGTCAAAGAGGATCCTGAAAAGGAGGGGGATCAGCAAAAGAACACAGTATGAAAAGGATGTGAGATTTGCCAGATTATCAAAAGGATATTAAAGGTGAGATTTGCTAGATTATCAAAAATATATTAAAAGTTTAACATATATAATAATGGCATTTCTATGGAATTTATAATTCAAACCATTGAACTCAATGCTGTAATTCATTATACCTCTGGGACCAACCACACTCAGCAACATCTTAAAAACACAGCATGCAACCGTGTGCCAAAACTGGCCAGCTGTATGGACAACCTTTTCTGCAGATACCCACCTGGGTCTATTTGAGAAAGTAATTAATTGCATTTCCAGAACTGTATTTGCAAAAAAATTCTGGGTGGCAACATGGACTAAAATTTTCTCATCACTACACAGCTCAGTGGCACCGTGGGAAGGAGACAGGCCACCAAACTGCACAATAAGCAGCTTCAGCGTCGTATTCTCAGCTCACTGTCTTCCTTGGGGAAAATCACAGAGTAAAAGCAATATGATTTGTGGCATGTTACTGTGCACCAGATCTCTAGGTGCCTTCAGCCACCTGCCAGCTTAAATCACTGATTCAAACATACATGCACACAAGATACACAACATGTGAGTTGTCCTACGCAGCAGACAGGCTGACATCCTTGATGCAGTAAAGTCAGGGAAAACATGCTTCTATCCCATCATCTCAGTTCCCTTCACCTGATGTAAAGCTACACCTTGTGAGTTTAGGAGGTTCTTGCTTTGCCCAGAAGGCACAGGCAGAGGACCAATGTAGCACAGGTTGTGCTTACTGCCGCCTCCATGACTACTTTTCTCCAAAAGCAAATTCCTGCTGGCTCCAATGTTGCAGTGTTAGAGGGAAGGTATTCCTCAATATCATCTGGGGATGTGGCCATTCTCGTTAAGTGAAATACCACAGATGGTGCACAGACTCTTGTGCAACATTTTCTCTCTCAGGAAATGGAATTGTAAAAAAGAAAGTATTAATGGTTAATCTGGTGAAAGTTTACAATGTGTTTGATCACACAGCAGTCAGAAACTGCCTCAATTTTCTCTCTGTTTTTAGTACAAAGTACAACACAAAGCGTCCAAAGGCAACAAAACCCAGTGAACAGAGAAATATATCCTACATGGATGCATTGGAACTCACCTTTATTACGGTTTACTTTTTGCTCAACCCTGAATTAAAAATGATCCCTTAAAATCACACATAACTACAAGTAAATGACACAAATATCTGTAAGCTGTGTTTCAAACACAGTGAGACAAATCAACCAAAACTTAGTACTTAAAGTTATAAACTGCAGAAATATCAAGACCTTATGTAGTAACAGCTTCATAGTACGCCATGTAGGAAATAAACACAAATGACTGGAACTGTTTATTTTTCCCATTCTAAAATAAACCCTTGTGCTTTTTCATGTGGTTGCTTTGGTTTTGGGGTTTTTGTTCAAAAACCAACAGAAGCAAACTGTTCAAAAAACACTGCAAGAAGACAAAAAAAGTTTAACATATTCACAAATACATATGCAAATCTTTCTATCTCTCTGATATACATTGTAGTATTATCATCTTTCCTCCACTATATAAAGCAAAGTCACAAGAAGCAATAAATACCTACTTATTTTAAATGGAATTAAATTCAGCTAAGAACCTGTTGACACCTTTATAGTTGTACTCTGCATTCTTCCATTTATTTACAAGTTTACATCAAAATGCAGCTATTACACAAATTGTAAAGCATGTCAGGGAAACTGGGGATGTCTTACTCTTGTTTTACCACAATTGGGCAGCAGAGACAGAAATGTATCAAGAAACAATCCAAAGGTACAAGATGAACCAGTATCAGAGACAGAAACCAAATTCAGAGACCTGACTAGGGGAGAAAATTAAGCATAAAATTTGAGCAAAAAAAATGTATAATTGTTGTAGAAACACATTGGGAAAGATTCCCCAGTGTCTCCCATGGGACCGGGAGGAAGGGTTTTTCTTGTCAAATTCAGAGATAGAAGAGAGCTCTGTGCCACTGCAGCTGAACAGTTCTGCACTTGTACCAGACGTGGTTTGGAAAAGATCTTGTCCCTGGGCTAAAGTAGATTATTAGGATTTCCATTTAGTGCGAATGCCCCCAATACTCAGCTACTACTCACTGCTAGTGCCTTCACTCCAAATAAATAAATAAAATGAGCACAAAAAGATCTCATTTTCTTCTGACTATAAACCAGGAAAAGAGAAGAAATCTTGAAAATGTTCATGGAAAGTAAAATACCCAGAGAGTTCTGTCTGTGAGATGCAAACTCCCAAAAATGTATTTCTTTTTCTAGACCATGCTACTTCTGTATGCTATTACTTCTACATCCTTCTGTCAGAGAAACACAGAAGCAGTAGGACTGGGAGATGCAGCCAAGCACAGCCACCTGCAGATACTAGGAAAACCACAAAATATTTGCTGGAGCAACAGATGCCAATGTTTAGCTTGCTACAGCTATTGAGGAGCAACAGGAGAGGAGAAAAACATGAGGAAAGCTTCTGTGCTTAGCTTATTGAAGGATTAAGAGATTAAATTAAAAGATGGCTAAATAAAAATGTAAATCTGTGTTCGTATGTCTTTTCTGGAAGGTATAAAATGTGCAGAATAAGCAGGAATGTATAGATTGTTGTTTTCCCTTGACTTGAGCCACAGTAATATTTCTGGTCTCAGAAATCTTCACTCTCATTGAAAATGAGGTGTTCCTGACAGGACTTTCACATTTTAAAAGTTTTCAGCCTGAGGGTAAGAGCTGCAATGCCTACGAGTCAATAATGTGAAGTGAAACAATGTAAATAATGAAATCAATGGGAGCACTCCCACAGAATATAGCTCCTGGTGGACTGTGCCATAAGACAATAAAAACAGATCCAATGGAACAGAAATCCTGGGAGGAAAATGTATTTAAGAAAGTATGTTTCTACATTTCTTGATGTAAAAAGAGCTGTGGAAGGAATTCAACTATTTGTCACTACAATGCCCCTTGTGAAGATGCAATGACCCACCTCTCCAAGGGCCGAGGCAGGTAGCGATGTGAGACATTTGCGCAAGAGAACAAATTGTTACTGGGGAGAGAAGCTATATTCCTTGATTCTTGGGCATATTGGCAATAAACCTGTATTTTCTGACAATGAAGACTTTTAAATTTAGTTTTCAAGGTAAAAGGCAAAGAAAATGTTGGGCATGAGAAATACACTAGGAGGAATGAACTGATGGTACTGTAAACAGGAATAGGTCAGAGTTTTCTTCTTGTTGATTTCTTCACAAAGGTTTCATTAGATCAATGTCTAAAAAAGCTGAGCAAATTGTAAAGGCTGAATATAAAGCAATGTGGACTCACTTGAGAAAAGTTGGGTTATATGCAACGACAGAAAATGAAATGTACTGGGAGTGTAAAAATATTTCTGCCTGTCATGTAAAGAAATATATCTGCTTGCCTTCTTTTACATCATTTGTCTTTTCCTGTTTTCCAGTTTAGTGGAACTAATTTGAGTTTAGTGGATCCCTTCAACTACACGGTTTGGCCACAGCTTTTAGGGGATCCAAAATTGCTGGGTATTTTTCTGGACAAGAACTATGAGCCAGGGACTCCTTACCATTCAGGTTTGTTAGACACAGAAGGGAAGCACAGACTGACTTAATAACTTGGCAATAACAAGGCAATAATGGAAATCTGGAGCAAAACAGAGAAAGAAACCCATGTCTTCCTGAGCAGGATTCAGCACTTTAATTCCTAGATCACTCTTTTGTAACTACCTCAGTGTTATCATAGAAATAGAACAGGAATTAACTTCTGACAAGTAATCAATTATGTAAACACGGCAATCTGTCCTGAGGAAGGTATGTTTTAATCACCATTTTCCCCTCAGTCATCAACCAAAGGCCTAATGACCATGGTATTGCAAATCAGGAGCTCAAGTCTGGCAGAATAAAGCAGAAAAAGATACAAGTTCTTTAATGTTATGACTTTAGTGCACTTCATTGAGGTTAAAAAAATGCAGTAATTGTCCTCTACATAACTGAAATTCTAAGGCTCATTGGAAATTCATGGGATGATTTCTGTTTTCTAACTCCTTATTGCTTCTCAGTTCCTGGTATCCTGTTAAGGACAGGAGAAACACCACTGCTGGTCACTCTTTTGAAATTATAATGAAAAAGTTAATTCATTTGGAACCAATCAGATATTACACATCATACTACAATTATTCTATTGAAGAGAGGTCTCTCTAAAGAAAAATTAATCTAACACTTCTAAATTATGCAGTCACATGTATTTTCAATTGTCACAAATAAGAGATATATTCACCCTCTTAGCATCAATTTTTGCCACATGGTTTTGTGGAAATAGTTCTCTTCAAAATTCATAAGATCTCTGTGTTCATTTAATTTCAGAAACACGATATTAGTACTTTCGCAAAGATATGGACCTCATTGTTTGTAATGAGAACTGCCCAATAGTTGGATGAGTTCAAAGGATCCCTGCCTTTTTTAATTCAAGACTAAATAACATTATATCTTCTTTTGAATGTTAGAACTATAAAACCATCTGGCCATACAGTTGTTCTAAATTTCTCATTATTTTAGGCTGCATAGTATCTGTTTGCTATTTTAAATTACAGTGCTGCAATTCACATCCACTGGCATAAGAGATGGAAACTGAAAAATCGTAATGCCTACTAAAGGCTGATGTGCTTGAGGGAGAGCAAGAAGCATAACAAAGTTGGCATTAATGCCTTTGTCAGTGATTTTTTTACTGCAGGTGGGTTGAAACTTGTGCTTGCTGATGATAGGTATATTAAATCGTATGTCTAGAAGCCTTGACTCAACACCTCCCAGTTGTAATGCTCTGCTGGCCCTTCTTGTGGTTCCAGCACAGTGAGCAGAGTACTTGCACTGTGCTGTAATGCACCCAAAGATGAAGGAGATGCTACCAGGAATTCTTCCAGTGACGGACAGTAGCATAGGCACCTTATGAATTAAGCCCCCAGAATTTTTCAGACTGACCAAAATAATGCAACAACTGATATGCACAGAAAAAAAGCTGGAATCCTATGTTGTTCCTGTTGACATCTCCCTAAGGAAATCCCACCACATTCATGAACTAGTATGAAACGGTCTAGGAAGGAAAGGAAATCTGTATTTTAAGACAAACTCCTTGCTGGGAATCCTAGAGGTCCAGACCTGGTATAGTGATTTTTTCTGAGATTTCCGGTACAGGTGGTGCGCCACTGTGTTTGTCTTTCTCATTTCCATCCTACTGAGTTTCAAGAAAACAACTGCCTACAACCTTGCCACCTGTTGCTAAGAATTTTCCATAAATCTGCTGAATTAAAATTTCCTGAAAAAAAAACGGGTGGCCTTCTTCAGCTTTCTGTTATCCCTTCTCACAAATAGTGTTGTATGTCCATGAAGGGCATTTAGCTTAAAATGTAAAAGCTATTACATCTTTTAAGGTGGAGCCTAAATTGTTCCATAGGTATTTCCTAACTCTAACTGGAGAATGTTTATACAGCCTCTTCAAATAATTGTCTCCTAACTAACTTTAAAATTATACTTTTTACAAGTGACTAATAAGCCACTGGGGAAAGTGTAAACTTTTTCCTAACAAGTGCAAAGAGTGACAGAGATACAGCAACTGATTTAATTACATTATAGTATATTATATTTAAATGAAGTTAATGCTGTCTTTAAAATGTTTTCAGTATTTAAAGGCTAGAAAAAATGGTGAGGGGTTCAATAAAGTATTTGTTACTTCTGTTACTGGGGAGAAATCTCAAAAAAAAATAAGAACAGCTCACATCTATGCAACATGCCACTACACTCAATCAACAGCACATTCTGTTTTAAATGTAAGAACTCTGTGTGAGAAGTCAGCTGGAAATTGAGTATTGGTGTTCTTTCCCATTGACCACAAAAACATATTTGTCTTAGTGCTTTGACAGTCAAACAAGCAGGAATGCATGAATAATGTTTGGGGGTGGCACTTGTGAATGTAATGCTTCCCAAAATCTGTTCAAAGACACATCATCTTTGGAACACAGAATTCCTGATTCTGTCGACTTTGGTGTCTTCACGGGTTATCTGCCAAGTCGTTATCACTTGTTTAACCTAATAGTGTCTGGGGACAACTTCAGAGGTCAACTGGAACATATAGATATTTTGGCTTTCTCCTTTCTGCACACTCACCTTCCTTCAGGTGCAGGCTTTTCCTGCAGCACACCCTTGCTTTGATACTTCTGTGGCCATGCCAACCAGTGATCCAGACATAATGTAGAGCCGAATAGGTCAGACCTAAGCTGGCTTACAGTGAGCACTGCCTAACCAAGCTGACCCTGTCACAAGAGAATGTTTGAGAGCACTCCTGGCCTTTGTCCCAATCACCTCCAAACTCCTGCATCTGTGTCACGTTTCCACTAGCGCCCTCACTTCCAGCTGCAAATTATCTGCCTGTACACATCCCTGCTCAGCCTCCTCCATCCTGCTTTGCTTGGAGGATTACTGGCTTCAGTGCTGTGTTCAATACAGGGGAGGCAAATGGCTAAAACTGAGAACCCAAGACTTCCCTGACATCCATAATCTGACCCATTAGCATGGTTTAGGAATGGTATTCTCCAATCTAGTGGTGCCACTAAAACCATGCACTGTTCAGTTCCCCCTGCCCCCTCCCCTACAGCAGGACAGAGAGGAGAATTACAGACACAAAAGGTAAAGATCACAGGTTGGGATAAGAACTGTTTATGGGAAACAGCAATGAGATTAGAAAACAAACAGTAACAGCAACAGCAACAATATTAATAACAAAAGTGTAAAAGAGGATGATTCACATGCAAATGCTCACCATGGAGCCTGTGACCTGACTGTAGCCACCTCACTCTGACCAGAAGAGAGCCCTTCTGCTTGGAAGAGGCACCCTTCACCCACCTCGGCAGTGATGTGAGGTGGTATAGAAGAACCTCTGGGTCTGAGCCATGACACCTCCTGGCTACTGCAAAAATTAACCTGTCCTAGCCAGAACCAGGACACCGGTGTATGCAAATTCATCAGCAAGGTCAAGAGTGCATGTGCAAACACCAGGAGTGAGATGTGTGCTCCATCTGCTTTTCAGTAAGAGTTGAGACTCATCTCAGAGGGATCCATAGCCCTGAACTGCCATCTCTTCTTGGACTGACTGACTCATAGTACAACAGGGTGCGGGGGATCTGCATGGGCGAATGAAGAGAGCTAAGCAAGACAAAGAATATAATGGTTTGGCTTGGAAGAGACCATAAAGATCATTTAGTTCCAACCTTCTTGCCATAGGCAGGGACACCTTCCACGAGACCAGGTTGCTCAAAGCTCCATCCACCCTGTACTTGAATATTGTCAGGGACAGGGAATCCACAGCTTCTCTGGGCAACCTGCTCCAGTGCCTCACCACCCTCATATTTCTTCCATATACCAAGTCTAAATCCACCTTCTTTCATTCCCCCTTGTCCTATTGCTACATGCCCTTAAGAAAAGTCCCTCTTCAGCTCTGGTGCAGGTCTTTAGGCACTGGAATGCTGTCCTATGGTATCCCAAGTCTTCTTCATGCTAAACCACCCCAGCTCTCTCAGACTGTCTTTATAAGAGAGGTGCTCTAGCCTTCTGATCATCTTTGTGGTCTCCTCTGGACCTGCTCCGGCAGGTGCACATCTTTCTTGCATTGGGAACCTCAGAGCTGGACACAGCACTCTGGGTAAGGTAAGAACGGAGTAAATGAAGCATTTGAGTGAGGTTTTTGCTCTCTAATTTCAACCATGACTTCTCAAGCACTGAAATGGTACGTTGTCAGTTCACCTCTAGCTGTCTGCTTCCCTCACCTCAGCCCTGCTTTGAAAATGCAGATGGAAGTAAAAACGCCTTGCCCTAACTGCAGTCCTACAGTGTTCAAACAGACTGTCATTTTTTCTTATGGTAGACAAGTAAAAATGACAAGCCTTATACTTGTTGTAAAAAATAGTATGCCATAAAACGTTTTTAAATGCGTCTCCACCCAAATACTGTTCCATCTAAATCTTTCTCTCCTCAGAAGAAACTGAGCTAGTTAACTGCAAAGTGATAAAATAGCATGTTTTTTCCTCAGTAAAAATTATAGGTAATCTTTGCAATTTTTTGTTAAGACTAGTCTCCCAGTACTATCCTTGTAATTTGTCATTTTTATCCTATAACTATCCCAGCTATCTGCTAAAGATGAAGAAAAACTCCCTTTACACAGACAGAAAAGAGCTACTTTTCACATTTCCAGTCCTGCTTCACTCTCAGCTTGGGAGAAGAAGAGGAATGTCATCCTGGAGATGGAATTGAGGCAGTCTGTAGCCAGATGCATCAGCCTTTCAATGAGAAGGAGGCTTCCAGACCAAATGACATAAAGCTTTGCTTGCCTCTGGTCCTTTGGGCAAAGCGAACCTGCTCCTGTTGTACCTTCCCGCTTCCTCCTGTGGCCTGCAAGCACACAGATTAACCCACAGCAGTGCCTGCAAGATGTGGGGCAAACCCTGGGGTGCTTTACACTGCTTATGCTGCAATCAGGTGTATGATAAGGTGGGGATAGAGAGAAGAAGGAGCCTACTGACACCGTGGTGCAGCTATGCCACAGTGCACTGACAACTGTGTTCGCTAACACTGTGTCTGACCTGTGGGTAGATAGGAATTAAGGTATGGCCTTCTGGCTCATTTTCTGATCTGTAGCTAACAGTCTAGTAAAGGAAAATAGACATATCACATAGTTAAAAGCATACTTTTTCGGGTTTTCTTACAACAAACAGGTGTTGCCCTGAGTTTTGCCATTCTTGATGTTTTCATTCTTCTGTAACTGTTTCTCACACATTCTCTGTAAACATATTCATGTTTTTGTAACGGTAGTTTATTATTTGCATTCCTTTCTCCTGGGTGGAGAGATTTGATGAATATTTCCTTTGACCAGTGTGATTGAGGGGCGGCAAGTTCTCCCTCCAATCCACTGTGGTTTCTAAGAGACATATAAAATAAAGTTCGGCCCAGTTCAGCCCCAGTTTTTGGTTCTCTCTTCAACAGGTGTTTGCGTCTTTCTTTCATGTCGGCTTGTGACAAACAGGCATAGTGCCTTTTTAACCTGTAAAACTAAAACATAATTACTTGCTCATCTCTATTATTAAGACTTTCTCATAACAAAACTTTGTGACTCAGGAGGAAGGAACATGGCTATGCTTTTTATAGAAGCTGTCCTACTGGTACAAGCGTAGCACCTACAAGACCCTCAAGGTCATGTCCTTTCATGCACTGGAGTCAATCTAACATGAAGGAAAGCTACTCTGAGTGAAAATCTCTCTTAAGTTGCTCCAAAGTTAGTGCTAAAATGTAGATTGTAAATCCAGATGGCATTATATAATCTCACTTAAATTTCTTAATAAATGCTATGTATTTCAGTTTCTGTCTCCTTCCAAGAAAGATATAAAGTCATTCTGCCATCTCCCATAATTCTCTAGGGCTTTTCCCTTTATATTTATGGCAGATTGAAATGGTTGAAAAGTTAATCTGATAACAGATTTTACTTTCATGATAATAAAATTGTATTCCAAACCAGTTAGGAAAACAGGAAATGTGAAGGGGTTTACCCTACAGCAGTACTTTCTGACTTGAGGGGTGTTATGTTACTACTAGGGGTTTTGTATGATGGCAACAGTTAACAAAATCCATAAAGTAAGGATGAAAAAAACCTGTAGCTGGGACTAGAATTTTGTGTCAGATAAAAGGCACTGATTATTAAAAAGAGGAATGGTCATGTGGCATTCAGAGAAATATTTTTGCTTATTCCTTTTTGAAAAGTGCATCAGTACAGACCTCTATTTAACCTGTGTGAAAGGCAGAAAACAATTCCATTCTATTCATACATCAACAAGTGTCTTGTCCTTTCACTTTTGGTGCCATCTTTCTGTTGTGCTCTGCTTCTTTGAAGTATCTCCTTTTTAGCCATATGGACAAACATATTTTTCCTGGTTAAGGAGCCATGTGAAAAATAAAAGAACACCCACTGATTTTAAGCCATGCAAATGAGGTATCCATTGCTTTATCTTCTGACTGTTCTATATATGCTGACACAAAGTCAGCTCTTGTAGGATATAAGTTATTCATGAGGACAGTCTCATTTGCCCTAAACAATGCTCTGCTTTTAATTACATTGCCACAGAACAGTTGAACAACTCTCAGGAGCCTGAAATTCTAAAACAAAAAATACTTAGCTCAGACAAGACTTCTGTTTACTGCAAGGCTGTATTTAAACTATATATTTCTAGATACAGATATGTATGTAGTTAAAGATACAGATAATAGCTCTGGTAGTGGTGCAGCTTCTTGGCTGGCGTAGGATCAAAGATGTCTCTGCGACTCCTTTCCAGAAAGCAGAAACACTGGAACACAGTGCAGCGGAACAAAAAATCCCCAAAACTTAGACCTTGCTCCTTCCCATGAATTTCAATCCCAAATCCTATTCACTTGGGCCATATAAGCCCCACTGCTGTAAAAGGTGATAAAATCTTTTGCTTTGCTCTGTGACAGTTTATTTTCTCCCAGTCTATTTGGATATGTAAATTTTGTACTTTAATGATCCATCCTGGATCTACCTGTATAGCATAGCATAGGTCTTTGCTGGGTGCTCCACAGTCCTGTTTCCCTAATAATATGCATATGTTAGAGCTGTGATTTCCTGGGAAACTAAAACACAGAAAAGAGTGGTGAAGTCTGTGGACAAGTGTCATGTCCACACAGCCCACACCCTAATCAGTGAGCTGGAAAGAGCTCCTGAGTGGTACATGGGCTTGCTCTTTCTACAAGTTTCACAGATATTTAGAATAACAAGGAAAAATAAACAACAATTTTGTAGGTAAACTTTTTTTAACCTCTGTGGGATTGTGATGTTGTTTAGGCAACACTGAGCCTGACAGTGAAAAATCTGGTCTCTGTAATTGCAGATATGTAAACTGTAAAAGATCTAACTTATATGCCTCAGCTAAAAGCTGTGACCTAAGTAGAATACTTGTATAGCAAGAATTTTCCTCTTCGTTCAGGATGGTAATGTAATGAATGATAAATTAAAACAAATGCAAGACTCAGTTGTTGCGGTCTTAAACACCCATCAAAATCCTTTCTAAAAGAGTCTACTTTCTTCCCACAAATTTATAATGCAAGAGATAAAACAGACTGACCTATTAGTTACAATTTTAAAAAATTACATTGAAATTCCCTTTAGGTTTCATTCCTGGTGCATCACCTCAGCAGTAGAATCAACTCTGCAAAGCTTTTTTCTGGTTAGAACATGCTAGGAGGAAATTGAGTTACTTTTCATAAATATGGTACCTAGAAACTTCACACAAGGCCTGACTTTTACTCCTAAAACATTCTGAGTTTTAAAAGTCTCACTTTTAAATCATGTTTTAAAATACATTGCTTCACAAGCATTTAATTCATAAAAGATATATTACACAATAAAAAAAAAATTTGTTAAAGAGCATAACTGTGTTAAACTTTGTAAATTAAATGTTTACATAGGATTCCAATTCAGTTCTCAGAGGTTTAGCTGTCTGGTTTTTCCAGTCACTGTTGATGCACAGAAGAAAAAATTGAATAGTTCTAGTATTATACTTTTAACTTCAAACAGTATTTTCTAATTACTTCTGCCACTGACATTCAGGTGCCAACACTTACTTATTATGCTATAGGAGGCGTTACTTACTTTTAAATGCAATTTTCAGTTCATATCTCTTTACTCATTCACTTGTTTCCACTGAAAGAGTGTCAGATATTCTCACAACTAGCATAGTTTCCTGCATTTTGAGTGTCTCGTGCTAGAAAGAAAATTTGCCCAACCGAAAATTGATTTTTGTGTTTCATATAAAACTGTTGCAATTGAACATAAGCAAAGACATATTTTACTAATATCTATTCTAACTTTTCACACCCTGTTAAAAACCAGCCCAATGGAAAGCTAGGGAAATAAAGCTTATCCTGATAAATTCCTGCCTTAGTGCAGCCTTTAGTAACTGTGTAAAAAAAACAATGTGACTGAACATTTGCAGGAATCAGGGCTGAGAAGACTAATGTTTATCATGGCAAAGTGATGAATAAGCATACTAAATTTGCTCTGCAATAAAAGGTAGCTTCTATGTCACAAAAGACATGTGAAAATCACCTTTCTGAAATGAAAGAAGAAAATATCTCAGTCCAGGTACTAAATAATAAAACCATCAAGGATTCAAATGACTCTCTTAATAAGTAACAGAGTCTGAATTTTTCATCTCTAGGTCACCTCTTTTAGTTCAGATAAATTCAATAATAAAAGGTTATTGCTGTTTAATGACAGTTTCCTGAATAAGAAAGAAAGTGCGTCTAAAGGTAGCCTTAAAGGAAGGCCAAGGACAGAGGGAGTCCTTCAATTGCAAATCCCCTGAACACTTGTGCTAATGTCAGCCACAACAGATCACTATTTTTTCTCCACGATAATGGAGAAACTACTACCATACTATATTTGAGTAAGCTGGGAAGTTTTTCTCTTGGAGCATATTAAACTGCCTCTGTTCCTCACAGTGATACATCCATAAGGAAGGGGTTTCCCCACATATAACAATTCTGTCTGCCTGAGCCACTGCTCAGAGGGGCTTTACATGGAGATGACTCTTATGAGAGAGAAATAATTTTATGAGGGTAATATAACAAGCAGTGGCTTGAGGGAAAAGAAAAACCTCCAAAATATTGGGAGTTGACTCTATTTTTGCTTATGTCAGTTCAAAAAATGCTGAGCAGCACAGGCTGTCAGTCCTTGGCATGAACATTCCAGAGCACATGGGGACTGCCAGACCAGGTTGTGGATACCCTATTACCTCTTCACAGGGTGAAAAAGTCCTTGCAAATGTGAAAGGCAAAGGATGCTCATGACTATAGGACTCATTCTCAATAAGGGATAGATGTAAATCCTTGGGGTTAGAAAAAGATCACTTATTAGCACTACAGTCAAGAAAACTGATAATGAACTGCAGCTCAGTGCATCTCACCACAGCTTTTGAACCAGCTGTGTGACAGGAACCTTCCAGAGTGCAATTCAATTCCTTTTCATTAATGCAGTGACTGGAAATTGCATACATGTCCTAATGTTTTACTCAGTGCTTGTGAGAGAGAAAGGTCTGTTTTCACTAATAGTTCATGCTTTGTGAACAGAGCTACAAGCACACACTGCTGTCAGGCAAGAGTGGCCTTTTCCTTGATATACCAGGTCATTCATTTGCCTGCTTCCCCATCCAATTCAAAAAATAAAATCTGCAGAGCTTTCCTACACTTCTGGAAGAAACTACTGGGGCATGTCTGCTGTTCCTGGGCAATGATTATATTATTATTCTATAAGCTCCAGGAATTTTCTCTGTTGCGGATGGAGAGAGATCATCTCTTCCAGAAAAGACTCAGAACAAAAGTTCAAAGCAGCTATATTTTATTCAATCTGAAAGGGCTTATCTTTTTCCACTGACTACATGGTAGTCCATAGAAATTACTTACTAGACTAAGGGTAGCCTTCCTCTAGAGCTCGCTCTTTCCCATTACTTTGTCTATCTTTACAAGGTGCCAGAAAAGGCTTGACTTCAATTTATCTTGTTTTGCAGGCTTTTTATGTAATGTTTGTTAGTAACAAATTGTGTTTACATATGTTTGTAAGTATATTTACAGGACTATTTAGTGTCTTGAGCTCCTAATTAAAGGGCAAGAAGAAGAACAAACTACAACAGAAGAAAAGAAGCATCAACAGATTCTAATATCCATATTGAAAACTAGTAATACCACCTTAGCACACAGATTTTTCTGTGTTAAGACAATTAAGACAGTTAAACATTAAGACAATTTATGGAATCTATACCAATAGTGTATGCTTAATACAGAAATTGGCTAGAAGCTATTTTGGATTATGGAATACTGTGGAATACTTTCTGATACCTAGATCTGACTGCATCCAACACTGACTGGAGTTTTTCAGTAACCTTTTAGTGTGTTTTGGTCCAATGAGAAAACAATTAGGGAAAGGTAAAAGAAAGAGGGGGGCAGCACTCTTGACTACCCGTATAGGCTCTTGCCTACCTGTGCATAAGGAAGAAGCAGGAAATTCAGTGGAATCATAGAACAGGCCTTGGTGAAAGGACATTGGGAAGAGGGTCAAGAATAAACTTTCCTCTTCTTGGTGTGTTTCTTCACTCATCAACGTTATTTCAATCCTGTATTGCGCTACATTCTGAAAATTCATCTTTATCAAGGCCCAAGCAGAGCCAAACCCCCCAACTCGGTATCTGAGACTAAGTGAAACTGAAACACATTTTTTTATGACTGTAATCAACCTGAATACAATTGATTGCAGGACTAGATTTATGTTTACAACCACCTGAGTTCTGCACTTATATTAAAAAATAAAGCAAGCACATTCTCTCGTCCACTCATTGGTTCATTGAATTATGTCCTTGAATGCCCAGGGGGGAGTTTACAGTCATAGAATCATAGAAACATGGTATGGTTTGTGTTGGAAGGGAACTTAGAGAACATCTAGTTCCAACCCCTTTGCCATGGACAGGGACACCTGCCACCAGACCAGGATGTTCGAAGCCTCATCCACCTGACACAACTGCAGTGAAGAAAGGTGCAAGAACATCTGAGAGGAAGAGCCCTGCAGACACCAAACTCAGTCAAGAAGGGGCTTCTGCAGGCTCCAGAGCTGATATTCCCCTACAACCCCTGGTGCAGACCATGGTGAGGCAGGATGTGCCTCTGCAGGCCGTGGAGGTTGATAGTGGAGCAGAGATCTACTTGCAGCCCCTGGAAGACCCCACGTGGAAATAGGTGAATGCCCAAAGGAGTCTGTGACCCCATGAGGAGTGTCCTGGAAGGACCTGTGGACCTGTGGAGAGGAGAGCCCATGCTGGACAAGGCTTCTGGCAGGACTTGTGACCCCATGGGGAACCCAGGCTGGAACAGTCTGGACCTGAGGGACATCACCCCATGAAAGGGACCCATGCTGGAGCAGTCTGTGAGGAACTGCAGCCCATGGGAAGGACTCACATTGGAGAAGTTCATGGAGGACTGTCTCCCATGAGAGGGACACCACACTGGACCAGAGGAAGTGTTCAAGGAGTCCTCCCCCTTAGGAGAAAGGGGCATGAGAAACAGTGCAAGATGAACTGACAGCAACCCTCCTTCTCTGTCCTTTTGCACCACTGTAGGGGAGTAGGCAGAGAACTCAGAAGGAAGTTGGGCCTGAGAAAAAGGAGAGGTGGGGGGAAGGTGTTTTTAAGATTCGGTTTTATTTCTCATTATGCCACTCTGATTTGATTGGTAATAATTTAAATTAATTTCCCCAAGTCGAGTATGTTTAACCCATGATGGTAACTGATGAGCGATCTCTCCCTGTTCTTAACTCAGGAACTTTTCATTATGTTCCCTCTCCCCTGTCCTGGTACTTGGCAACCAGACAGGGCCACCCCAACACAATGTCTTATCTTAGTACTAAAGTAAAAATATCTGGCTGGTGTTTTTTTTTAATTTTAAAGCTTTTTACTTTACAGATTCCCAAACGCTTAGACTTTCTTTGGTCTCTTTGGTCTCTTTCTCCATATCAATGACAGGCAGCTCAGATTAAATCTCCACAGCTAAAAATTGAAGGAGCAAAGGATAAGGAGCCCTAGACAGGCCTGACACGGGACACAACTCAGCAACTTCTATTTATGGATCCACTTTCCATATCCACCCATCCTGTTTTGGGAAGGACGGTAGAGTAACTCACTTTATGTTAGTGCACTAACCTAAACCAACCCATTCACATTTCCTTGTTCTTAGTATTATGCCTGCTTTATTTACGTGTCAAGGCATTCATCCTAGTATTTAGTTCTCTGCATTAACCATTCAGAAGCCACAGACAAGCATGGTAGTAACACTGCTGCCCTGGTGGGGGCAACCTCCAAGCAGTGCTCATAAACAGATTCAGCCACAGGGAACAACACTGGTCCCATTCAGAATTTGTTGGTCAAGGGTTCAGAGCACACAACTGACACTCTGTCACGCTGGTTATTTCTACATCCCAATAGGAAATCTAGTTGACTAAAACAGGATGGAATTAGGCAGTGTCTAACAGCAGTAATAGAAACAAAACTGGTTCTAAGGAAAACCAAACCCACAATTTTGAAAGCCTTACACCATGTCTGCATTGTCTCTGGTTACTATCTTGGTAAAATCTGGATAATCACAGGTCAGTAAGGCTAAGAAATGCTGGTGTATAGAGGATGTGAGGAAAAGCTGGCTTAAGGTCTCCTTCTTGCCTCTGGCTGGTACAAGTGACAGCTATAAAGACATCCTGTCCAACTATGGGTTGTGAATCTATCTAACAATAATGTCTTGTGACAACATCTGGTTTCCTGACATGGTGCCTCAGGGACAGATTTTTGTTCCCAAAAGCCTGGTTTCTATTCCCTCTTTTTCTTCCTCACAAATACATCCCTAAGAACTGCTGTCTGCCATCATACTTCCACCAGTCCATGTACCATATGGTCCATATTCCATGGACAAGTCACCATATCTGTGTTGTCAATCTTGAATTATGCTAGGTCAGACCTCTAGTTTCCCCTCATGGAAGAAAATTACTGGACCAATGACCATTGCAGAATATACCAGTAGGGCCATCTGCAGGCTGGGGAGAGATGTTTTCTTCTGTTCAGGTTACAAAAGGATGGGATAGTGCCTGTTGTCCTTCAGGACAACTGGATATAAGGACACGCTGTAGGTAAGCCTGTAGCCTGAGAGTCTGGCACCAGGCCATGTTCCTAATCTCCCACTTTTGTGATGAAATGCTGATGGGCAATGACTTAAATGAAGCTATTGACTGTCCATGAGTCCACAGGATGGCTACATGTGGCACAAACAAAACAACGTGTTGTGAGTGATGGAGGTGCAAAAAGACCTTGATGGTAAAGGTGTGGTTGCTGAGGTGCCTTGTGGAGGCCCCCCTACAGCCCCAGTAGCACTCTTAACAGGACAGGACTGGCGGGAGGACAAGCCAGCACGTGCCTTCCCCACTGCAACCACCCTTTTCGGAAACAGAACAAAACAGCACAGTGCTGGTCATTCTGAGCAAAACAGTTAACTATTAATTTTTCTGGCCACCTGAGTTCTGCACTGTCAAATATCACTACGAACTGAAACAGAGAAGTAAATGTGACGCAACACAAGACAAAAAAAAAAACAAAACCCCAACATTATTCCAGCTCTCACAGAGGCATGGGATAGGTTATGCCAACCCAAACTGTTAGGGAAACATGACTTTACCCTGACGCTAACTAGGATGGTTTTATTCTTCCACTCAGGCTAGAGAGAAGAAGAAATTACCTGCAGCTCCCTGAATGCTACCTGGTAAATTTTATTGTCCACCAGGTAACACTCCTCACTGGTAAAGAAAGAGAAAATTCTAATTTCAAAGATCTGTTTTTCTTTTTTTTAAAGAGCAGTTTGCAAATTGACGTCTTCCTAATATAGGTCAACAATAAGGTGTATGCCCATGAAAATAAATTACCTCTGCACTAACTTGGAGGAAAAGGTTGGAACAAGGTAAACCTATATTAAATGGGTGATTCTAGGAGTATGACAAACTTAACCATATGCCTCATTCTGCTCTGTTTGGAATTTGTCCTCTGTGTTCATGTACATACGTTAACAATTAACTGATTTTGCTGTCTCTCATCTGTTGATTCAAATACATAAGGGGGAAAAAGAGACAAATTATTTTCATTTGAGCAAAATAGCTAATGCCAATGATGAGTCCAGAATAAGAAACAGACCATGCATATTTGCCAAATGTAGCCAGTCACTAGTTAACTTGAGAAAATAGCAGACATTACTTCTTATGGTAGATATATTATCTAAATATATTGATGTTTATCCACTGTTAAACTGTTACTTTCCACATTTTCAGCTGTGCCAAAGGCAGATTCTCACCCTGCTGGCAAGGACGTTAAAGGAACAGACTACATAAAAGAGACCTAGAGAAACATGCAGAGACATGAAACCACTAAAATCTTAGAGGACCTGTTGCCCATTTTTCACTGTTAAAAAATAGCTAGCTCTCTCTGTTAGACAGTTTCAAGGACGAGATTCTGTAAACATAGCTATGTTGTTGTAAAAATTATCTTTTTACATTCCTTTCCCATGGACACAGATCCTTTTGATGGACACTTCTTTTAACCACTGGAGTTAAAGACGGAAGTGTTAACTTTCTCCAATGATCTGTGATTTCTAAAAGTGTATATAAGAATTAAACGAAGGTGGGTTCTCCCCCTTCCGCCCTTTGCTCTGAACATGACAACTTTGACTCCGTCTTTTCTGTTCTGCATCTCCGGCAGATAAGCCGGGATAAGCCGTAATAAGGCAGCCCGGTAATAAGGACCTTGTACCACTTGTACCCCATTTTGTAGATTTGATTCACATATAAATATTTACTCTTTTCTCAAGACAATACTTGATGTGCATGGAGACCTCCATGCCAGAGACATCAGTCTGAAAGTCAAAACCACATTCTTCAGTCTTCTGTACCTTTGTTGAGAAAGGGGGGTTTCCCTAAGAAACATTTGCTTCTAACTGAATAATTATCTTCCCTTTTCAGCCTTGAATATTTTCCTGAGCCTCCTCTTAAAATGAAATTTGTCTGTCAAAAAGCTAATTCAGTCTTGTCATTCTTGTGTTTGGGATCCCATCCTGCCTAACACTTTTGAGGGATAAAATGCACTCAAATGTGCTCCGTATTCAGGAAAGCATTATACACTGCAAGCTCAGGGTTGCAGCAGTGAACCAGAGCATCAGATGACATTGAAACACTACAGCTGTCAATAAAGCAGAAGGCTCAGGAACAATTGTGGGGGAGAAAGGAGACCTGTGTTTCAGGAGGACGGCCAAAGCAGTGAAACGAACCAGAACTGGCCTGCGATACATTGTCAGTGGTGTACTACAAGTCCTTGGATAAGTAACTGAGCATTGCAAATGCAGAAGAACTTAATTTCTAAGGAAAACCAAGAAAAACTTTGCACCCCAAAATAATATTTCATCTAAGAATATCAAAGTAAAATCCATACATTAGGTCTCTCTGGGAAATAGATTAGCTCTTACTTTACAGCTGAGGAAACTAAGGCTCACCAAGCTGAGGAAAATAAGATTCACCATCACACAGAGAAAAAATGGCAAAACCATTTTTCTTATCTAGGTTTTCAGTAAGATATTGGTCTAGCCAAACAGCAAGAGCAAAGGTCAGATTAGCACCAATTCTTTTTCTGCATCATTTAGCCCAAGCAGTAAAACAAACAAAGGCGTTACAGCAGGATAAAAGATCAGATTGGAACAGAGGCTGAAACTCCTGGATTTCATTTAGAGAAGACAAATAATTCACAACTGTGTAAGATCTGAGCAGTCACGTGTGCATTGTGCGCACATGCACCATCTGTCAGCATGCAGCTGACAGCCATTAACTGGGGAGGGATTTTGCAAAGGAAAAATTCATACAACCCGTCAGGTGGTACCTGGACACATCTGATGCAATATCACTGTGTGTCAAGGTGAGTCAGAACACACATTGTACAGACTGGAAAGCAAAAAAATATTAACCCTCCACCACCAAAGGGCTTCTGCGGCATAGGGTAAGAGAATCCATCAAGGACTGATGAAATTGACCATAATTTTAAGCAAAATCTGTGAAACAGAAATATGTCCTAATTAGAACCACTGGGAAAAAGTGCACCACTGTATTCCAGGTGATGAAGCCAGTAAGCAGTGGAAAACTTTCAATAGGAAAGATTAACTAAAAAAATCTGAACATATAAACTCTACTGTTTATAACCCCAAAGCCATACCAGATTTACAGAAAGGGAAAGAAACTGTCAAATACACTCAAAAATTAAGTATATTCATCATAATGCTTCAGTCAAATGGCACAGTCAGCAAACCATATCTGTACTTGTACTATTAAAATGTGCTGTTGAGCAGAATTAACTCATTTGGTTAGGGAAATACATTGGAAAGATAGGCACAAGGACACCACTTCAACTATTACATGAGGGCAATTTACATAATCCATGTGTAAACACACGTGGTCAGGGTGAAAAAAGCTCAAAAACATTGGTTTTTATGAAATAGTCAAGGAGCCATTGAATATGGAATAAAAATTTTGTACAAATTAAGCACAGCTAGTATAAAGACATAAATGAATAATTCACAGTGTCTTTTGTTTTTAAGATCACTTGTTGATACTTTAAGCCATCTATCATAGCATATTTTTACTCCTTAGAAGGTTTATCAGGTTAGAAATGTCTATTCTAACCACTTTTCCTTGAGGCTGTACGCTAACAGAGCCAGATCTGGTTTTGCAACCAAGATGTCCAGTTATTCCAATCATCCGGCTGGCTGCTAAACAGCTGTTGAATGGCTGCAAACGCCAGCTCCAATGGCCATGTCTTTTTTTCTGCCAACATAACTTCCCTCTGGTTCAGGAAACTGAAGCCACCTTGGAAAGGACAGTAAGTCTGTTTTCCAAGGACACTCTTACAATATTTTGCCTTCTTGTCTTGATTTCATCTCGTCAGAATCAACTAAGCTCATAGCTGTAAATGTGATATACAAACTTAATGGCAGCAAAGAAAGAGCTGTTGGGAGTTCCTTTAGTTGCTAGAGTCATACTGTTGGCACAAGATGTTTTAATGTTACTGGAGATAATTAAGTCCAAAGGAAACCACAGTAGTAAACTTCTTTCAGTCACTCACAATCCACTGAGCTTTGTCCCTTAAATATATGCCCAATCTGGTGGCTTTTTAATTTTTCTGGGGATTGTGGGTACAAAATAGGAGACTGGAAGGAAAAGAACAGCAGTCTTGTTCTATGTAACAGCAGTCCCTTCTCTCCTTAGGGACAAAGGAAGAGAATGGGTACCTGTAATGACTTCTTTTAATCTCTTAAAGATCTAAGGTCCATATCGAATTTCATGGGATGTCTCAAAACAGCTTCATCCTTAATTGCTATGGGAAAAATTACATGAGATTCTGAATCTTAAATGGTAAAATACCATGAAGGGTAACTTCCACTTCTTATCTTCGTGGCTAAAATTTTCTTCAAGGATATGAGCACTGATAAACTTCTGGACTGAGGGACAAAGTTTGTAGTTCTTTTTCTTTCCTCTATTTCTATGTTTACGTATGCATTCCTCTCCTCTGCACATTGAAAACTATGGCATAGTTTCCTTGCTTTGAGGGAGTGCAAAAGTCTTACAAAAAGATGTAAAGCAAGGAATAACTTAAATGAGATATCCTCAAAGATACCATCTGGGGCTGAGTATTATATATTCCATGCTAGTACTAAATACAATACTGCAAGCTGTCACAGTTCAAACTCTAGATTCAGGTTTCTTGCAATGTTGAAAGTAATTATTTTAGATTTTTATGGTTTTGTAGATCGAGAGTAAAATATTTTCAACAGACAGCATTTCTTGCAGTTCATTTTCTGTGCCCCCTGAAATCTTGGGGAGGAGAGAAAGGGCAGAGCTTTTCTGCCCTTAGCTGGATGTGTACCTGAGCACTTCCGGTGCCCCCCCCACCCCCACCCCCACCCCAATAAACACGGAAAGTTGCATGTACTACAGAGGCTTCATCTGGAGAAATTAATTATCCTCTCAGGTAGGGATGGAAGATATTTTCAATCATACTGGTAGAAAAGAGACCTCTTGCAGCATTGACAGCCATGCCAGAAAAGAGTTGAAAAAGTGGCTAAGAAGGTTTCTGAGCCTGCAGCTTTCTATTCCTGATACATTTATTTCTACAGTATTTATAAAGTTTGGTTGTTCACCACATTCATCTCATGTGTTGAGCTAGAGGAAATTTTTGAGAAAGGATGTAATAGAACTTAATTTTCTTTCTTCTGTTTTCTATCTTCTAATAGGAGATCAATTTTCAACACCCATCTCACTGGGAAGGAGATAGACTGGTGTGTTCCATTTCTCAGACTAATGCCCTAGCTCTTAGGCTGTTGGCTTCTCTGGGAGTGGAGTTTTCTTGCTTCAGGGTTGTTAAGCAACACTCAATGGGAAACCTTTCTCCTATTTGCGTCCAGAGTCCGACACTTTCCTCTTAGTCAGCACTATTTCAAAAAGAATGGTAGGGGGAATGTACATGTTCTCCTGGATATTACTGCAAGGCAAAAGAGGATAATTTGAATCCCCCAAGACTGCAAAACATGTCAAACACAGATCTTCAACATCCTGAGCAAGTGCTGGAACCACAAGACCCCTAAATAAGTGGTCAACACTTCTCTCTTCTGAGGTCTTAAAGAAAAGCATCAGGCAGTCCTGTATTCTCAAAGCACTGAAGATTGAGAAAAGTTTTTGTGGCTGTGAATCATACTTTCCTCACATACTGAATTCAGAACTGCAGCCAACCACCAAAATGAGAGAGATAGGATTTCATACACATCTGGTCCTCAAATGGTCGAAGCCTCCTCCCAAACAGCATATTGGGTGTTACAAATCCAGCTTGTGTGCCCTGGGAACCCTTAGTCTATGCCACGTTGCTTAATCTATGAAGAGCTGGATGTCTAAATTGGGTTTATGAATCACATTCCCAAAGGCAAATATGTTAAAAGTATCTCTGAAAGCTGTGTAAAAGTTCAAAAGGAAGCTATCAAGTATTTTTTTACAGTCTTAACCAGAAGGTAACACTGGGAGTCCCTTGCAAGAGAGTGGCCCCTGTTACAAACTCATTAATCCAAAAAGATGTATCAGTCAGTATCTCTGCTTCAGCTGAATGGGCCTAAAAGTGGGCCAACTGTTAATTCTCCTTATCTGCTACATGTATCTTTCAGACCAAGCGGGGTAATTCCTTATCACTAGACAAGATCTAAGGCTGGAACCGTGACAAATTAGGCATAAACTGATTTAAAAAAAAAAAGACTATAATAAGAGTTATTTTTTCCAAGCCTTTCAGTCAGTATACAACAAATTTCCCCTTTCAGAACATTTATTACAGAAAAGAGCCTTGTCCCTTATTATGCAAATCTCCCTTTCACCACCTCTCATGTAGTCATGTGTCAGTTCTACCTTTCTATAAATGCCTGACCTGTGCATGATTGCTGGAAAATTATTCCTGATTCTGCACCTGAACCCACAGGAGCAGTATTTCCCTCACAGGAGGGATGCAGCCCAGTGTTTTGTCAGTATAACCAAACTGGATAGGACCCAGCCTTACCCAGCATAGAAAAACAACTGTCCAAAGACTTGTTTTTTTTCCTGTGTTAGCTGATGTCATCCAGGAAGTAATGCAGCTCAATTAGCAAAAAAAAAAACCAACCCCAAGTGGCAGGCAGTTCAATATCCACTAGGTGGATATGCTGAGAGAGTTCTATTCAAAAAGGCTCTTCCAGTGCAAGTCCTGGTGCAGGCAGGTGGGCTTTCCACTGCTGTCTCTAGATTAATGCAACCAGGCTTCACTTGTTCATGTTTTATTTGGATATTTTGACACTATTTAAGTACCTATGAACATGGTTTAACCTTACAGCTGAATTGCCTGTTGGATACAGCCAGATGAAATCGAGCATTGTACAGCCCTTTGTTTCACTACTTGGAATCAAGGTATTTTTTCGGAATTACTCCCTGCATTTTCTTGTTCTTTGGAATACCTTCTGCCTGAAGTAAATGATTGACAAAAAAAACCCAAGGAACTTGTATATCACTGTTGGGTTGAAGCAGGTTTTTCTTTCAGTGTCCACTGACCTCACATAGTGAAGAGCTCTGTATGCCAGTAACTTTACATGCATCAATAGTCCCACTGAATTGTTGCCACATGACCTTACTGGTAACTGTAACTTGA
Source organism: Climacteris rufus (assembly GCA_013398175.1). Taxonomy (NCBI): domain Eukaryota; kingdom Metazoa; phylum Chordata; class Aves; order Passeriformes; family Climacteridae; genus Climacteris; species Climacteris rufus. Next base: position 145,208 of record VZRZ01003594.1, read on the forward strand.
AGTGCTAACAACAGAAACACACTGCATACAAAATGTTGTGTCCTGTTCAGAGAAAGAGAAATTATCACCTCGTCATAAAGGCTTGAGAATTTAAGAATTTCTGTCTTTGCATAGAAAACCCTTGTTGTTCCTTCCCTCATGCTCAAGATGTCCCAAAGACTGATGAGTGTGGCAGTGAGACCCTGGCATGAGTCCACATTCAACCCTGAGCACATAGGATGAAACCAAAAGAAGGCAAGAGGCTGATGAGTTCACAGAGCCTCAGCTTAGGCGACAGAGGAGCAGAACCCCATGTGATGGTGTTTTCTACTCCTGCATCCATTCATGAAGTGCTATAGAAATATGGCAACCTAAGTAATGACTTCAGAATACTGAAGAAGGGCACTTCTTCCAGCAATAACTTCTGCCTCTAAATATTATCACATAACTAGTGATGAGTTTTGAGGGCAATCTGTGAAAAATATTGTACGCCCACATACACAGTGATTGAAGCAGAATATGCTCGCTGAAGCTGAGAGTGGTATTTCATCATTTAGGAAGTTTTTCATTAGTCAACTGTCTTTCAACAGCTAAACCCCGTATTTGCTACCTTAACTGTTGCTTAAAAAGAAAGAAAGAAACAAACAAAAAAAAGCCAAACAAACAAAACCCAACAACACCATGAATTTTTATCTCCTTTTCCAAGCAGTCTGAATTTTTCAATCCTAAACAATTTTGTCTTGGCACAGCTATTAGTCTAGGTCACACATTTCTGGGAAATGTGTGTCAAAACCAGAGTGCTTGTTGTTTAGTTTAAGCAAGAGTTTCACATCTAAATGTGTGGAAATGAAGCTGAGGAAAAAAAAAAAAAAAGATTTAAAAGAAAACCAGAATAAACACTAAATTAAATTACTGATCTCAGTGGATATGAAGTTGGGCCCCTGATCCTTCGGTTTCCTGTATAATCCTGAAATTTTACAGAAGCATTTGCCTATATACTTAGGGGAGTTTTGCAGGATTCATTACGACATTTCTGTGTAACTGTCTTCTCTGAATCTGTTTTAAATTAATCTATTACATATTCTAACTTCTAAAGAAAGGGATTTAGAAAAGCACTGGGCAGCAGCCTTGCTTTATTCCTATTAAGTCAATGGTAAAACTCCCCTTAATTCCTCTGGGAGCAGAATTAGATCCATGCCAAGCCTATTTTCAAAATCACGTCTTTAGGGCTTACACAATGCCTTCTCCCTGCCCTTGGTAAAAGCACAGACTTCCCTCTACTGTCGTTTTTTTGCAAAAAAACCCATGCAAATACACAAACAAACCAACTTCAGCATCTTAACTTCTGGGAACAACATATCTCACCGTTTTATTTCTGACTGTGTGGTTAACATTAGGGAGAATTGTATAAGATTACAGTGCTGAACTGCTGTGAAACTCTAGGTAGACTCTGAGTATGTTCCAAAAAAAATTGGAGATAAACCCCACAATGTTGGCTGGATTTCCTTTTTCTGTTAAAGTGACCCAACATTTTATTGTGTTTCTCCCTTTTTACATGCCTGCTGTTTATTGAATTGCTCTGTAACACGGGTAAAACCAATAAATCCGTATCTTTTTTTTTTTTTTGGAAACTTTCTCTCTCACTGAATGCTTGGGGAGTTGATGCAGCAATCTGATCCACTATCAAGCACGTCTTTTCCTTGTGCCAACACACATTTCATTTTCACTTTTCATTTGCACTAGCAAGTCGGATTTTCACACTCACATAGGCACATTCCCCTACTTCCTTGAAAAAAGATGCACCTTTTACCCGCAGGAAACAAAGAAATTAACCTCTGATTTTCTTAAAAATAATTAGGGCTCGTCCTGACCGATGGGTCGAGAGTTATTCCCAGCCCCACCGTGTGCCCGCTCCCCTCGCACCGGCCCCGGCTCTGTGCACGCCCCAGTGAGAGCGTGCCCGCGTGTGCACGCGCGCCCGTGAGCGCGCAAGGCCCCGCC
>VZRZ01003594.1:148021-200808 GCA_013398175.1 Climacteris rufus
GCCCGGAGGCGGCCCGGCGGCGGCGGCCGCGGGCGGGGCGGGCAGCCTGGAGCGGATCCGCGCGGACCACGAGCGGGCTCTGCGGGAGGCCAAGGAGACGCTGCAGAAGCTGCCCGAGGAGATCCGCAGAGACATCCGCCAGGACAAGGAGAAACTTCTGCAGGACGCCCGCGGCAGGAAGGAGGCGGGCGCCCCCGGGCTGCCCCAGCGCCTCTTCCGCCAGCCCGTCGGCGCTGTGGGGCAGGAGCCCGCCGACCCCGAAGTCCGGCAGAGGAGGGAGAAGATCAAAGAGGTGGGTGGTGGCGGGAACGCGCCTCGACACCCCCGCGCGGGGCAACAGGTCGCTGCCGCGTCTGGCGGCGGCGTGGGGGGACCCCGACCCCTCCTGCCGCCTCCTCCCTGCGGGAAGGGGCTCTTTCTGGCCGGCCCTCGCTCGGCAGCCGCCGCGCAGGTCGGCGTCGTCGCCCACGGTTGCATCCTCGCAGCCCGCGGTGCGTTCCCGCTTGCGGGCCCGCGCTGCCGGCTCCGTGCCGGCTGCACCTCCCTCCCTGCCGACGTTACCGGGTTCCCCCAGCTGTTGCACCGAAACCCGGGGAGGAAGCAAAGCCTGGCGGGGGTTGGCAGGCTGTGTGTCGCCTCGCGGGGAGCCGAGGGCTGAGGACAGCGACGCCGGGAAGGCGCGGGTCCGCCTGCGCTCCCTGTGGGACATCCCGGGCTCGGGGGGGGTCTGTGAGCGGCGGGTGCCTCCGCGGGGTGCGGGAGCCAGCGGGGGACGGCGCCCTGCCCGTGCCGCACTGTTGGCAGAGGAGCCGCCCCGGGCTGTCCGGCGCCGGGCGAGTGCGGGGCGCAGGTGCGGTGCAGCGCTCCAGAGGTGTCGCGGTCTGTCGCGGGTCCGCGCGGTGCACTGTTCAGAGATACTGGCTGTCTAAGGAGTTGAGGGCATTTGGCAAAATAGAGTTCATTTAGGCTACAGCGGTAAAGCATCAGAGCTGTATGTGCTTTGACAAATTCCTTCAACCGGCGTTTGCGGTGGTACTGCTCGGTTGGTTCACGTGCCGTTTTAAGTCCTTCCTTACAGAAATTCTCCAAACTGTGTCTAGGTAATGCTGTCGTGGGCAGAGCTTGACAGGGTCCTCTGACAGAAGAAGCATTTCCTTGATAATATAGCTCAACTTCCCATCAGTACTGGCTGGTTTCTTTATTGAAATGACAATTTCAGCTGCCTGCAGAAATTAGAGTTTATGAATTAATTAGTAGTATATGTTTCCTGTTCTGTGGTGATGGAAATGAGATACGAGTGGGACTAACTACAGAGTATTTCAGTGTTTGTGAAACATGGTTAGCCTTATTGAAAATTATTTATTTTGTATGTGTAGAGAGGTCTGAAAAGTGAGCTCTGAGATCACATGGAGCATCAGATAATAAGCACCTACAAATATCAAGTTGTGTTCTGTGCTCTGGAGTCCTTGTGTCACTTGAACTATTTCAGCAAATTGTGTGGCGTCGTCAAAAGTCATAAGCAGTATGTACCAATGCGAAGGCATTTTGAAGGGAGAAACTCTCCAGAGAGCATGGTACAGACCACATCTTGAAGAGTGCAGGGACTCTGTTGTCTGCTGGTTTAGTCACACAGCCTCCCTGAGGGACACGAAGAGTTAGAAATACCAGCAAACTCTTCTTCCAGTTGTGTGGAGTTGCAATGTAGAAGTACTTAGAAGTAATGAGGTTCTAGACCTGATGTACATGATTCTGTGGTATAGAAGACTGCAACAAGTAAATAAACAGGAGGAAGAAGACAACACATAAATATACTCCTGCTCTTGCTGGTTCCACTTTGTGCCAGCTAGTCCAAGTTATCTTTTATTATATATGGTTATGAATATGTGTATGTGCATGTGTTTGTGTGCATACGTATGTGTACACACATACAAACCCCAGTATCTCATCACTTTCTTTCCTCCCTTTCCCTTCCATCTTCTTTCTCCTCCACTTCTACACAAGACCCACCATTTCCACAGTAGCCCCCAAACCAGACTTCTGACTGTTTAGGCATAGGAGATACACAGAGACTGCACTTGGTTTCCAGATCTTTATTTTTCCTTCATATCTCAGTTTAAGAGTATTAAGTCCTCAATGCTGTGTGTGTTTTTGGTGGTTTCTTTTCCTCCTCATTCTGTATGTGACCTTAACATGTTGGTTACTTAACTGCTTTAGTATTTTTGCAGTACTTTGCCTGGTTTCATTTTTGTCTTTTTTAAAGAATACTTTTTTTCATATTGACAGTAGAACAGTGTTTCTATTCTTTGTTAACTTGCTTCACATTGTTTCATGTGTTGGCCTTTTTGTTGCTTTTCTCTCTTTTTTGCTAGCTTTACTCCATGTTTTGGTATTGTTACTTTACTGTCAAGATGGATTTCTAATCTGCAGTCTTTTTAGTTTACTGTGAAATCTTTCAATAGTTTTAAATTGTATTTTTTTGAAGTATAAACTTTTGTACTCTCCTGTACATGCACAGGAACCAGAATCACCCCTTAAAATTCCTCCCTTTGTGCCCAATGGTTGCATGCTGGGGATGCAAACATAAAGAATCTTTCTGCTTTCATACTATTTTGAGCCTGGAATTTGTGTCTGCATTGTATGATTTATGTTATATATCTAGAACTCAAAATTTGAAACTACTCCTGTGGATACTTTTGACAGAAAGATGGAAGTTACTTTAAAGGAAAAGAATGCCCAAAAATAAAGCTGTTCTTCCCTGTATTTCTGTTCTGGAAGAGCTCCATCCTTTCAACATGCTGACATAAACCTGAGGAGGGGAATTTCTTAGAGATGTTTTGTCCATTTACTGTTTTGAATTTTAAGTTGACACATGTGTTTAGAAGTCCAGCCAGTACAATATCATTTGCAATCACAATGAAATGAAATGCTGTGACTTGATCACATTTCTTAGCCAAGTTTTGTTGTAGAAATGTTAACCTTTTTTTCTACAGCATGTTGTTTTGTATGAAAAAAATAGGGCAAAATATTTAAACCAACATAATATGACAAAAAAAGAAAAAAAGAAAAAGAGAGAGAGGAATGCTAGGTGCTTATTGAGCAACTAAAAGACTTGCGGAAACATGGATGGAGACCCTGTTGCTGTCACTCCTTTTCGCTCCGTGAGAATGATATGATTGCTCTTAATGTCTGTGTGTGGAAACTGCCCCACTGTGCTGCACCTGTGGGGCCTGGCCGTGTGCAGGTGTGTCTGTGCAGGGAAGGGACATGGGCCAAACACCAGAGATATGAAGGGGTGCTGTGGTATTCCTCTTTTTCTCTTCTGTTGTGTTACAGACAAACTTGGAAGAAAGAGCGATACTGCCAGCAGTGGGGTTTCCCCCAGTACTTCCTGTTGTGAAACTGCTGTCATGACTGCTTATTTTTCTACTGGCTGGCCTGATGTTGCCTGCTGTGAGCATCGTCCTCAGGCTGGATGCTTCAGGGAGGCTTGAGTAAAGAGGCACACTGAGCACACCAGCACACTTGCATTTTGCCAGAGCTTGAGTTCCTCAGGCAGTTCCGTTGTTCCTCCCATTACTTGGGACAAGGTCTGGGTACCTGGTATACCTCACACTAGTCTCTGTTCCCATGTCCTGATAGGAGCTCCAGACTGTGAATGAGGAGGTTCTGGTTTGTATTCTTGCTCTTCCTCTCATTGTTTTGAGTGGTGGCCCCTCTTTTAAGCAAGTACCTCCTGTGGTATCTGTTCCCTACCTGGTAAAAAGAAGCAGTGGAAGGCAATGGTGACTCTGTTCCACTCAAGCTCAATGTCTTCCAGTCTCTGCTCTTGCCACTGTTGATTGTGGCTGGGCATCATAATTTCTGATGTTGAGGGAAGACTTAGAGGTGCATAGGTACTTGATACAAGATAAGGAAGTGATTAGCAGAGGATGGTAATAGTGGAGAGATGCTACAGAGACAGGAGATGCATTATTTTAATTAGGAAAATCTGATTTTGAGTCTTCCCCAAGTTTCATTTCTCTCTCTTCCAAGAAAAAAGGTGTTGAAATTATTTAGGTGTTAAGAAAATAACAAAAACTAAGCTCTCTTTATATCAGAACAAAAGAATAGAAACAATGAATGAGCTAACTCAGGTACTAGAAGCTATATAATCACATTAGTGCAGTGCTCTGCCCAGACTAATTAATCCTGCTGAACAGCAAGCTATTGGTGTTGGTGGAGCACCATACTAATGCAGCTGTGCTGTTCTTGTACAAGGGTAACTAGCTTGGAAACGACACATTATTGATCAGAGCAGTTTGGACGTATTTTCAAGATAAAAGCCTCCTTGGTAAACTGAGATCAATGTCTGATGAGCATGATCATGCAGTGCTCCAAATACTTGCACAGCTCCCAAGTGTTGCACTCATCTAATACAAGTCCTGGAGAGGGGAATTTGAGCACCAGACCTTTGCACTCAGCAAGGTAGTGGTTGCAAGCAAAACAGATCCTGCAGCTTCCCCTGTCTTTCTATAAAGAACTGAATGAAGGTCACATTAGCAGTATGAATTCTGAAGTTTCCTAAACCATCATTATTCATTTTGTTTGTTTAAGTGTTTTCTGTGGTGGCTTTTATGCAGTTTAGTTGGAAGTGTCAGTAAGGTTGCAGGGGTATTCAGCAATATCTTGAGGAAAGAAAGCCCATGATCATGGAAATAAAGCACTAATCAGAGATCTAATGTGTGCTCGACATGGAGTACTTGGACATAATCAGATCTCTTCATTAACTAGAAGGAGTGATGGCAAAATTATGGATGGTCACCCACTGCTGTAGAAGAGCATTTGGCCCCATGTTTCTTTCCTGCTTCCACCACTTGCTTTCCTACTGCCTGGTATCCTGGTGCCGCTGCCTGGGAAGGTCCAGTGCCAGGCTGGATGGAATTTTATTTCCTTTTGGGGAATAATACTAATGCTTCTTGGTGTTGAAAGAGGAGGAAAGGTCTCTTTGTACCACTTATGACTGCCTCCTCCCACTATCTACTTTGTGTGAATTCCACTGTGTCCCTCCATAAGCTGCTTCAACTCAGTAAGCCAGCAGGAAACTGCCAGAGCAAAAAAAAACTGGGTGGATATCTGCTAAATGTTCTGTTGAGTTGGTGAGTTGAAGGCCTTAATGAAAGGGTTGACTTGGTGCTAGTTCTGGCTGTGGTGAGGTGGATGAAAGGTATGAAACCTCTTTGAGTAGCCATATCTTAGCAGCTGGTATCTGATCTCCTCACCTAACTTGTCCATTAAAACTGAATCTCTGCAGTGAGCCTTTTGCTGAGCAAAGGTTCTATCGACTATAATAACCCTCTGTAGCAGAAGGAAGCATTTCCCTTCAGGAGACTTACTTCCAAAACACTTTTCTCATAACAGAAAAGGAGAAAGGAAACACACAAACAGGAATTACTGAAGCCCCAGCTGCTGTAGACAAAAATTTAGAGTGCTTCTACTGGGAGCAAGGTTGGTGAGGGCCTTCACAAGACAGGGAAGAGTTAAAATGCAGCAGTTTAAGTATTGACTGGTTTGAGTTTCAAACAGAAAAAGCTGTGTTCCCTGATGGAACATTTCTTTAAGAACATGATTCAGTGAAAGGAAAAGAGTTGACATGTAATGAGTAAGCAGTGTGGGGACTCCTGCCAACATGCTGATGATGCAATCAGTGCATTTCGAAAGAAGTTTTCCTGAAGTATTTTGTGACCTTAATGCTGATATCTTATAGTTGTCGTTAAGTTTGTCAACGTTTAAAATTAATTTTGGTTTTTTTCCCCCAAGGCTTTATTTATCTGCCTGTAATCTTCAGGTAGTTTTGTATTTGCTACTTCTTTTTGAGCGTTTGGCAGTACTTACCTTCCTGATAAATACTCCTTATTGCAGTTCTTTACTTTTATTTTTTAACGATTTTATAAAAGGCACTGAAGAGATAAATTAAATGCCTAAAGACAGTGAATCAAATATGGTGATGGTAAACTGGAGGTGGCCAGGGTTGTCTTATGATATCCAAAATGTCACAAAACATTACGTTAAAGTGCTTGCTTAGGATTAATAGCACTACAAGATGTAGAGAAGCTTCAGCTGAGTTACTGAGTGTGATTCATCAACTTTATTAAGCATTGTCTTGTATCTGTCACTTGGCAGAGCCTATGGAGAGCCAGCTCAACCTGTCAACCAGACTGGACACTACCCCTGCTTTTGTTGGGTTTGTAGCCTGGTTGGGTGGGGAGCCAGAATGGTTTAGTGGAGGTCTGAGCACAGTGAAAGCAGTGGACTCCTGCTAAGCCACTGCATTTGAAAGGAGGGAAAAGTGGAGGAGAATGGACTGAGGCATCTTTATGTTCCCAAGACATGAAATAGGATATATGTTTGCCAAATTAATGTTCTTTCTGCTGAGACCCCCTAAGGCCTTTTTAGGGAAGGACCTGGTTCCAGGTGAGTTGTTTCAGCTACCTTTTTTATTTTCTTTCTTTCTTTGGTTTTTTGTTTATGTGTTATGTTTTGGGTTTTTTGTTTGTTTGTTTTGTTTAGGGTTTTGTTTTTTTTTTTTTTTTGGTTGGTTGGTTTCTTTTGTTTTTCTGAGAACCTCATAGCCTCCCTTCAGTCAAATGACTTGCAGGGAAATGCCTATCTGATTGAACTTTGATCATGAGTTGGAGGGGTGTTTCAGTGTGTGACTGTGTGCATATCTGACTGGAATAGGGTGTGTTCCCAACTGCTAGTTCATGTTTTTACAGCCTTACACCTGTTTTCTGTGAGCTAAGAAGAATATTTAATTTTCCTATGTTCAGACTGTTGAAACTAACTGAATGTCCTATGTAACTGGTTCCTCAGAATTGTGGGGGAAATGAAAAGGCTTTAAATGTTCAGTGGAAAACATCTGGCTTTCAAACAAAAAACCAAAAAACAAGCACATGATGAATTCTATATCTTTATATAAGGCAAAATGTAAATTCCAGGCACAGAGGACTCTTTTTGTGAAAACTAAATAAGATGATGTAAAGACATGAGGTAAAGCTTAAAATGGAATATATCCTGTACTTTGGCAAAAGTTATATTCTCATGGTGGTGATTTTGTACTTAATGCTAGTATAGCAGCCTATGGCAGCCAATTAATATAAAGAAATAGAGTAAATCGTAATGTTGCTGAGTACAGTTGCTTAAGGCTGTAGTTCTGTGCTGAGGGCAAACTGAAGCAGAAAAGAATCCGTTTATTAAAATCACTGTTAAGACCAAAAACTGTCTTATCTCACTCACGGGGAAAATAAGAGTGGTAGACAGCCAGGATTTGATATCTTCTTTGAATGTTAATGAAAGCACAGGATTTATGAAAAGGATATCACAGAGAGACGGGAGAGAGCTCTTATTGTGGAAAATAATTAATGTCCTTGCAGAAGGACCTGTGTGACTGTTGGATGGACAGACCTTTTCTTGAAGTTGTCTAAAACACACTGCGCTAAGGTTTGTTGAGTGTGTTAGCTTCCTCTTTGGTTACGTTGGGGTGTTTTTTTCTAGCTTGAGGAGCCAGCATAGGAGTAAATTTCTGTGGTTTTCATCTCAAAGATACTATCTTAACAAATATTTCCTTTATTTACAAATGATAAATTTGTCTTCCTAACTCATTTGGCACAGTAAGAGTAATACTCCAGGAGAGTAGCTTGAATTCAATGTCTGCTCACTTTTAACAGTGCAGCACTTACTCTGGCAATAAATTGCCACCTGAGAGGTACAGAGATGATGAGACACTCTGGTTATGTGCCTCTTTGGTAATAAACTCAGCTATTCAGATATGTGTTTGTGTAAAGCATGTTTTAGACATTCAGTTTTGAAGAATTTTGTGGTCTAAGTTATTTATAGAACTGGAATTTTACAAGTGAGAAAAATAATTGAGTGGGGCTGTAAATTAAGCAATATGGGCAAGGTACCACTTGCTCAATATACTGGTTCCTTTTGTGTGAAAAATCTTTCTCACAAAATTTTTTAGTTGTTTATTGGTTTTTTTTGGGTTTTTTTTTTTTTTTTTTCACTGAGCTGTTTGGGTTTTTAAAGCATGTGATACAAAGAGTGTGTGCATGCTTCTAAGAAGCATCTCTATTTTTCAGTTTTCCATGACTCTCTCTAATCGTGTCTGCAAGTCTGTTATGAAAACCTAATTGGTGAGTAATGAAGCGCATGCTCGCCCGAACCAGATTAAATGAAACCTTTAACAGGCTTGTGGTTAAGCCGTGGTTGTATCGCAGTGCTTGGCAGCCTTGCCTGCAGAGTCCTGAAGACTTTACTGTTGAGAGGAAGCAGTTTGGTTTTCTAGGGCTGAGAGCAGTCCATTGACTTGCACAGGGTTACACAGCATGATGGGTCTCAGCACAGAGCTTGAATACCTGGGTCCTGTTTGGTTGTTCCCCACTAAACCAGGGGCTGTTGCTGTGTACTTTGCTCCCACCTGTGCTGCAGGTCTCCAGCCTGGGCGTGTCAGCTCATTAGGGTCAGTTTAAACCTGGGGTTTGGAGTATGATTCATGACTGCACATGAGCAGCTGTGGTTTACCACTTAAACTGCTGCTAAATGCATTGTTCTATTACAGGGGGAGGCTACACCTGAGACTCCTTGGTTTTATGTTTAGGTCACTAGCTGTAAGCTTTGGAAGCAATGCTTAAGTGCTGCGTTCCAGTGCTGTTATGAAGGAAGGCATGGAGAGTAGTAAAACTTCTTGTTTGCCTTTCTTGCATCTTGAAATGTTCAGTTTGAACTTGTTGTAACCAAGAAAGGCTTGTATGAAATAATATGACAACTTGCTATAACTCTCTGCAGTAAACTGTTTGGATTTTATAGCTGGTGTTTATGAAGATACAGGTATTGCTCATTCTGATGGTTCTGATTTTAAAAGCTTTTCAAAGAGATTGGATGAGCACATAACCTGCTGTTACATTCTTATAACTGTTAAACGTTCACAGCCCTTGTGGGAACACTGAGATATGCAGTTGCTTATGCAAAGGTAACTACAAGTGTAAAATCTATTTTTATTTGCCTTCTCGCTCCTTCTTGGAAACTATATGCACCTTGGCTTTTAAATTGTTTCAGGAATACAGTAAGGGAATGGACATCTGAGTTATATGAAACTTGGGCCCTTTCTTTCAAGTGGAAATCTCTAATCAGGTAAGACGATCAGAAGAAATGGTAGGCAATACTGAGCAAAGGACCAAAATCATTCTGTGCAATGAATGAGCTGCTGACTGTGGAACATCTGGCTGTTACAAGATTTTATGTGTGGATCTCAAAAATTGTTTTAGAAGAATCAACTTATTTCTCTGATGGTGGGTAGAAACACGTTGTGGTTTTAATGTAAAAGCATGCAGTTTTGCAGTTCTCATGTGAAGATATATAATGTTGGCATTTAGGGTAGAGGCAGTACTATGTATTTTTCATATTAATAAAGTAGAAAGAAAAGAATGTCTGATACTTTCTTTCCAGAATTTTACATCATCTCACTTGTGTAGGGGTGATCTCTATTGCTTGGTAACATAAAGTCTCTTTTTCTATTATTTGTTAAAAGTCAGTATCTGCTTTTAAAACATTGCAATAACATTGCATTAGATCAGTGTGGCTTGCTGCTTTCATTAGTGTTCAGACCACTGTGAGGCTATTTTTTTTTAAGTATCTGAATACTTTTCTTTCACTTAGTTCACTGCTTAATATAAAGCTTTATGCCTTTTGAAATTTCTTTTGTTCAGGGACTGCTTTCTTGCAAGGAAATAGGAAGTAGCTCGTGTAAAAGAATATCAAGCTAAAAAAAACCACTTTGCTTTCAAAGTGTAGTGCTTAAGGAGATAGTAATTTTACTATTCACTGATAGACACATGCAGATGCAGACCCAGTCTTTAGCTCCACTGCCGGTTTCCTCACTGCCTTTGAGCACTGGCATCTGTCGGTGCACTGAATGGTGGTACTGCTGATAAAGCTTTGCCCATACTGCTGTCTGTGGGGAAATCTGTTGCTTGCTACTGTGGTTGTAGTTCTCCACCCATCTGTGATTTTTAGAATTGCACTGTAAATTCTGTGTTGGAGCTAGGTGGTAATACTAGATGCTTTAAACTTAAAGAGGAGAAATAGATGTTAATCATTTGCCGTGATGGATTTCTGCCACCCCACATCCGCATCATGCAACAGAAAACCTAATTATCATTAGAGAGTAGAAGTGTTATACATGTCACGTATTTAAAAAGTCATAATACTTCAAAACTGCATGCTGCTTTCTTTGTTGTGCTGAGATTGCCTGAAGAATCACCACGGGAAAAACTATGCCATGTGAAGAAAAACTGCAAATTGACTGATATTTTTATGTCTTATACTGTAAAGCTCTAGAGTAAGTGTGGCTGAACCTGAACTGACTGAAATAGAAAGGTCTGTGATCTTGTCAAGGGCTGAAGTGATGTCACAGATCAAGAAGGGCACTTCAAAGAATTGACTTTTCTGAAGAAAAGCCTGTATGTGTCTTCATGCAGTTTTTTTAAAAAGTAATTGTTTTCATATATCAACAGGGATGTATTTGTATCTCTCTCCATATGTGTATTTGACGTAAGAGTCAAATATGCTGTACAATTGGTCTGGCATCTGTATCTGAAGATGCAGTTTGTTGGGGGCAAACTCTGGTCTGAATGAACACCTTGAAAAAAGTTAAAGGCATAGAGTTTGTTTTGTTTTACAGATAGCCATCTAAATTGAAACTATAATTATACATATGCTACAAGCAAAACCCAGAATAATACGATGAAGAAAAGAAATCCTTGTATTTCAATTATCAGCTTTGCTCAAACTACTTTTTATTGTATAAATCTAAATAGTACTGAAAGTAGATACTCTCTGAGAAAGTTTTCAGACTTCATGGAAATAGTTTTAATATGCAGCATTGTCATCTGAAAGCTTTATGGAGACTCAGTCAGCCTGCATTTATGCACACTGTAGTCCTATTTGTTCTTTTCCCCAGCCTTCTGCTTACCATAGAATTTTGTTGTTGAGAAAGAAAGAGATTTGGACTCATCGCTGGGCCTCTGGAGGCCTGATCTCTTGTTTAGAGTAGGGCTGACTTCAAAATAAAATTGAGTTGCTCAGTCTTGTGCACTCAAGCGTGGAAGGTCTCTGCAGGGGGAGGTTCTGCAGCCCCTCTGGACAAACATATTCCAGTGTCTGAAGCCCCTTATTGTAGGTTTTTTGAATTATTGTTGTGTCTAGATAGCATTTCTCTTGCTGCAACTGTTGGCACTGCCTTTACTGCCTTTACTGTGCCCCACTGAGATGATCTTGGCTACCTTTTCTCCATGTGTACTCTCTAAATCATTAAGAAGCCACTCTTCTCTAGTCCAAACAAACCCAGCTGCATCTTCCTCTTCTCGTAGATCATGTGTTCTCCATTATTAAAAAAAAAAATCTCATATTGGTGCAAGGGAGCTGAAAACCAAGAATAGGTCTTCCATTTGAGGCATCAAGAATGTCACGTAGAAAGTGCTGTTTGCTTCCCATCACTAGCTTGCACTCTTGCTAACGCAGCCCACTGTACAGTTCATCACTGCAAGGATGCCTTGCTTATTTGTGTTCTTCAGGTTGTTCACCAGGACCCAAGGGACATTTGTTCCAAAGCTGTTTTTTAGCCTGTAAGTTCCCATTATATACTTAGACATAAGATTTTTGCGTTTGCCTTTATCATGTTTCAAGAGGTCAGTTCATTCTTCCAATTGGGTGGGATCATTCAGGTGGGAGCCCTACTGTCCAGCTTCTTGACTGCTGGAGTTTGGGTTACACATGAAGTTGGTGAGGTTTGCTCTGTTGTTCAAATTCACCCCAGAGACACGTCGCTCATAGCTAGCTGCAAGTTAGACTTCTACCTGTTTACAACTTGAGATTGTTAAACCAGCCACTTTTTTCATCAGCCTAGACCAGCTGTCTAGTCCATGTCTTTTGACCGCTGTAGTGCCAAGGGAGGACTGTGTCAAAAAGCATGATAAAGTCAAGTAAATCCTGTCTCCTGCACTGCCCTCATCCCCGGAGCCAGTGACTTCATCATGAGTAACTGGGTTGGTTGGACACTCTTTACCTGTGGGAAATTATACTTGCTGTTCGCAAAGGTGTTTCTGTCCTTCATGTTGCTGGAAATAGAGTCAAGGAGGTTTTACTCCATTTTCTTCCCAAGGTGTGGAATAAAGCTCTCTGTCCTGTAGTTCCCTGAGTCTTCCTTCTGGCGTTTTTCCTCAGTTACGAGGGACCACCCTTGGTTACTGTGGCCTTTCAAAGGTGATGCAGAGAGGCCTTGCAATGACATCAGCCAATTCCCTCAGTACCATCAGAAGCATCTCCTCTGGTCCCATGGGCTTGTGTGTGTCATTTTGCTTACATACTCTGTTCCTTGCTTTGGTGTTCATTTACCTGATGCCTCTCCCCTGGCTCTTGTCCCATGAGCCTAGTGAGTGTGCCTTGCTGCTAAACACCAAAGCACATGAGATTCCCAAGCGCTTGAGCCTTCTCATGTCCATTGTCATGAGTTCTCTCAGCTGGTGGCAGGTCCCTGTTGGGTTTGGTCCTTCTTTTGTTGCTGATGTAGAGGCCACTCCCGTCCTGTGGCAGCTTCCAGCTGACTTTTAACCTCCTCTCCCCTGGTGCCCAGGCAGTCCTTCTTTATTTAGCTGTGGAACAGCATCTGCCCACCTCCTCCTCCCCACGCTTCCCTATGGGCTGGTGCTCCACCTGATTCTCCTTATGCAGCCACCCTGCTCTCCTCATGTGGCAAATTAAAGTTCAGTGAGGTCTCCTGGGCACCTTAGCCCTGCGGGGGACTCTCCCGTGGGATCCTGCAGATCAGATCCCTGAACAAACTGAGCTTGTTCCTCTGAAGTTCAGGGTCTTCTATTGTCTTCCTCAGTTCTTTTGGGATCACAATCTCTCATGTCTAGCATTTAAATAGACTTGGGATTTAAACATTTCTCATTTGTGGATCATTTGTTTTGAAGTAAGGTTTTATCGTGGGAGGTGGAGTGGTGGAGGAAAATGCCTGTGCAGCCTTTCTTGGCTATTTTGCTGCCTCCCTTAGTTTCCTTGGGCAAGCCCAGCAAGCAACTGTATGTTAGCTCAGCAGATATTTTTTGATTTTAAAAAAATGAGGAAATGTTTACTGGACAAAGAGATTTGGTTAATACAGGGAATTCCCATTAGAATTTCTGAAATATAAGCTATTGATGGAAAACAAAGCTCTTACTTGCAGCTTTTGCCACTTCTGTGGCTGTAAATGGGCAACTAGCACACTGATGTGGGCTGAGTGATACCACTGAAGAATTGTGTGCTGTTTTGAAGCATCTTTCCTCTGCATACCTCTGATCAAAATATCAGTCAGCTGATGTTTATACATTGCAAATTTGAAACTAAGGGCATGAAAGATAACACAGTGTCATTTCAAAGTTGGTAGGTCTGGAGTTTGTATTGAAACCGAAATGCATGCCATTAAAGTAAATTTAAAGCAAAGTTTTGATTTCTTTTTTAAGGGTCTAACTGCCAGCTTGAAAACATGGATTTTTTGCTTCAATTTCTGTCTGTTTTGTGTGACACTATGGGGTTTACAGCAGGAACTGTAAATATTTTTGCAGTAGGGTTGTACTGTTGAAATACACACCAATTCAGGAGAGTCCAACTCCTCAGCATTTGATTTTCTGTCACTTTTGACATCACAAAGAGGTCTGGCTTTACAGAAGCTTGGTTTTGAAAATGAAGTCTTTCTTTGCAGTGCTTCATGCTCGGTGTCCAGACCCTCTAGTCAATTCTAAATGGGTTCATTTCCATCATTATGGAAGTACACAAGCATCCGTTCAATTTGAAATACCTATTCTGGTTTTGTGGTTTGAGAAGCAAAGCTCCTTCCATCTATAGCAGGGACTATATAACCTTCCTTTTGCCCCAGTGTTATGATCCTGTGTTATGGGAACAGTGGTGACTTACAGTTTTCATTTGGCGCTAAAAGTGTGAGAAGGTAGCTGCAAAACCTACATGGGTACTTTTGGTAGGAACTGAGTAAGTTCGAGGAAAGGACTTTGAGGTTTTAAAAATTGGTTAAGTTCGTTTTAGCCTTCATTAGACTTTTTTTTTTCTCTTTAAGTTTTCTACTGTGCCTGAGTGTGGAGGTTTCATTTCATCGAGAAAGTAAATTATTTTGGATGTTTTTAGCAATCCATAGCATGACCAGTGGCTGCACATGTTCACTTCTACAGTGAATTGAAGTAAAAAATTCGACATTTTCCTACACAAAGCTGATCCTGTAGTCTAAGCTATTGAGGTAACACCATTTGGGTCTCTTGCTTGTGAAAAGTAACTTTTAGATTAATGGTTTTCTGGTGAGCACTGAGAAAACATTTTTTTTTATCAGCTATAGTCTTGATCATAAGAACCTAGGAGGACACAACTATTAATGAAGTTATTTTAAACACAGAGTAATGCACTGCAAGGTATTACATGTGTTCATTTCAGAGTGCCTCTGCAGTAGCTTCATGGTGTGCTAATTGCCCATTACTATGTTTTCTATTGGGGGGATTTTGTGGAGTTTTTTCTTACCTTTTGTTTGAGCACAGTATTTTTGTGATGCCTATTTTATTCTTTGCTTTTCATGACGAGTCTTTCCCACTTCAGATTCATTCCACTGTTTGAAAAGTGTGTATGTTTTCTAAGGAGGGAACAGGACCAGTGGCTGATGCCAAAGACAAGTCTCAAAACTAGCTTTGAAAGTCCTCTGTGTTCATGTGAACACTGCAGTGTAAATAAATGCGGACGTGATCAGCTACCTCAATGTCAAACACACTTAAGTGTCTGTTTTGCCAGCCCTACCTTATGTCCACATAGAGGAACATTCCCTACGAACTTTGTGGCTGATTTTACTGCAGCATCACCAATAATGATTCTCTTGTGCTTGGTAATGTCACATTGCCCTCAGTCCTGTGTTATGCAGGCAAATTCTGCAGGCTATGAATGTGCTATTATCTGAAGAAATAACTGATTCATAATTTCTTTTGGATAGTCCTGTTGTGCTGTAAATCTGGTTTCAAATATTCTGTTTATAGGGAGCATCCCGAGTGGCATTGTACATGCTGTAATCCAAACAAGAGGAAATTTGTTACATGCTACACTTTCTAGCACTACCACGCCTCCCCCTTCTCTGCCCCCAGTCCCACTCAAATTTCAACTTCAGCCTTTTCCTCGGATGTCACTAAATTCCCCAAAGAAGTTATATACAAGGAGGAGAGAAACTTTCCTGGTGGGATGAGGGAAACTTGCTCATCTTTCATTTGAAAACTTATCATGGGGAACATTGTGATTGTGACACATTTTACCAAAGAAACCAACATTTAGGAGTGTTTGGAGGAAGATTTGTGTGCATATGCATATATAAATCTGTATGTGTGTTAATGAAAAAACACTAAAGACAAAGCTTATACCCTAATATGTGGAATTATTGCCAAAGAAATAAAGCCAAACTGTAATTTTATGTAGTGTACTCTTCTTTAGCGTGAACATTTCACAGCCCTTCCTGCTTGTATATGAGACTGAAAACTGGGAATGGCCCTTGTTTTGGCTGGTTAGTAAGGAGGAAGTGTTTGGCAGCTCAGATGATGAAAAGTAGTTCTTGAAAACTAATATATGACTGTATATAAAGGTGTACTAGTGACTGCTTTATGAACTCTGATTAAATGTTGTATTATTGATGTATTTTGCCTTTTTGCCCTTTGGACTGCTGGGGATAAAGAACATTTTTGATCTTCAGAAGGGCTGTTGCTAACTAAATATAGACCTCTTTGCATAAGAACAGTATTTGCGTGCAAGTCACAATGTGCTGAAAAATAAATTCTATTCACTACTTTACAGCTTACTGAAAATTCTTATCAGCAGTTCTTGATCAGCTTTTTATACAAGGTATTTGATAACAATTAATTTGTACTGTTAATTCACATAGTTAATCGCTCTCACTTTGGAACATCACTTAGTTTCATTGCTCTCCAGTTTTTGTGAGATGTTAGTATTACTGAAGTAGCTGTGACCTCAGTAATACCTCTAGGCAAATTTAGAAAAAATTTTGGTTTTTTATGTCAGAATTTAATTTATTTTAGCATCTGTCTCTAAACCCCCTTGCTTCTGTTTCTACAGAAAAATACTGAAAATATGTCATGTGAGGAAAAAAAATATTTTTACGTTTTCAAGCCCTTTTAAGACTTGTGCAGTCAACAGCTTTCCCCAAATCAGCACAAACCCATATTCCTTTTATTCTCCCTTGAACTTTGGCAGTACACTTAAAATTCTAATCAACCGTGGCTCTGCCAGATCAGAGCTGGAAGCAAATTCACCAAAAACCCGCTGCTTTTTTGGCACACACTTTGCCACTGAAAAATCCTGTCTCCTGAAATCAGAGTGTGTGCTGGTGTTATTCGTAGAAGAGATGCATGTGCACTTGGAGCCAAGCCTTTTGGTTTGCAGGGAGCAAATGTTTCTGAAGGTGAATGAAGATTGTGGAGTATTTGTACTTTTCCTTGAAATTTGGGCATAAGTTGAACATATACTCTTTTATTTGCTTTGTAATGTGGATGAAAGCCAAGCTGACTGAAACTGTAGTTCACTTTGATCTGTAAAAAGCATACATTGTGCGAACAAATGATTACGGTGATTTGCTCTCAAGAAGGCTATTAATGTACACAGATGGGAGCCCCAAAAGATCCCTCCAGCTGGGGTGAGGGATTCAACTCTCCCTCTGTCTACTTTTCAAGGTAACTGACATGATGGAACTGGCATTTCTTAATGCTTTTGTAGAGCATTCTAGTGTCCCTTCATTAGTATTGGGAATGAAAGCAGGGAATTGAAACACTGCAGTGAAAGTGGGTTTCCTTCCTTTATGGCCGTATATCTGTCAGTTTCAGACGTGGCAAACAATGCTCCACATGGACTCTCATTCTTCAGAAAGAAAGCAGAAATTTCTCTATAAATCAATGAAAAAAGGCACCAGACTGCAAATATTAAATAAGTTTTTCAGGGCATTTGTTTTGGAAGACTGCAATTTTTGAATTCGAATTTATTTAATACTGTCAGGAAGCTTCAAATACAGACATATTTCTGATGTACTACCTCTCTTGCAAATCCTTCATTTTACATTCTGCTTGACACTGCCTTGGGTTTAGTTTGCAGTCTGATGACAGCACTCACTGGCACCAGCAAACATTATTGACTTTTGATGCTGACTTTAAAATTTGCTCAAAAATGTAAAATACCTACTCAATATCTAAACCTGAAGGTTTCTTGCTCTGGCATCTGGTTATTACCTATTATTAGCAAGTAGCAGTAGCATCGTATGTAAGGTAGGCATGAAGTCAGATAGAGAAATTGAAAGTCTGAGCTGCTGCACATTTTAATTACAGTGATGTTCTTGTGGGCCCAACTCTCTGGCTTTCTGTCGTTGGCCAGAGGTCCTGTTATGAGACCAGTTCCAGCAGCACCACGCACCAGAGCAAAGCCTTTTCTTCTGTACTGTACAGCCCAAAAGCTTTCCTGCCACATCTCACTGCTCTTGAATGGGACATGAAAAGCTCCAGGCTTCAGCACTCCAGCTGTGGGCCCTGACTGGTACGACACTTCTGGAGGGGTCGGCTTTGATTTAGCTGGAGCAATGGTTAGTGACCTATTTCAGAGTCAGTAGCAGATGAACACACTCTGCCTAGTAGCTCTTGTCAGAGCTACTACACTAGTAGGTGTAAAAGAACTGAGCTCAAAGCTGATTTTTCCTCAAAGAAATGACAGCTGTAAAAGAATATGGGCTATTAATGGGTACAAGTAGAATACAAGGAAATGAGTCTCTTCTGTTCATCAGGGTAAGGCAGTGATAGAGTTTGCTTGTTTGTTTTTACGACTGACAGATGGGACAATAAGATTTCCACTTCAATATTCACATCAGCACTTCATTGCCTTCCTTAGCTAGTGCAGGTAAATTTTTAACTCTCAGTTAACCATGTAAGCTAAAAGTTTGCAAATATGCTTAACTGAGTGTGTTGGGTTGACCCTGGCTGAAAGTCAGGTGACCACCAAAGCTGCTCTCTCTCTCCCCTCCTCAGGTGAATAGGTGAGAGAATAGAAGGAAAGGCTTGTGGGTGGAGATAAGGACAGGGAGAGATCACTTACCAGTCACTGCCATGGGTAAAACAGACCATTTCCCCTTTTGATTGGTGAAATCAAATCCGAGTCATGAGAAGTAAACGCAAATCTTAGAACACCTTTCCCCTCACCCCTCCTTTCTTCCTGGGATTAACTTCGCTCCTTCCCCGTCAGCAGTGCAGGGGGGCAGGGAATGGGGGGTGTGGTCAATTCATGACAGATTGTCTCTGCTGTTCCTTCATCCTCAGAAGGAAGGACTACTCAAACACTTCACCAGCCTGGGGTTCCTCCAACAGGAGGCAGTCCTTCAGACTTCTCCAACATTAGTCCTTCCCACAGGCTGCAGTTTTTAATGAACTGCTCCAGCATGAAAACCACTTCCATGAGGTGCAGTCCTTCAGGAACAGACTGCTCCAGTTTGTATACAGAGAATGATGTTCCTGTGGTATGGAACATCCTTTTGCCTAGTTCGGTCAACTGTCCTGGCCATGCTCCCTCATGCCTTCTTGTGCACCTGCTGTCAGAGCTTGGGAAACTTGAAAAGTCCTTGACTTGGATAAGCACCACTTAGCAACAACTAAAACATCAGTGTGTTATCAACATTATTCTCATACTGAATCCAAAACTCAGCACTGTTCCAGCCACTGAGAAGAAAATTAACTCCATCCCAGCCAAAACCAGGACACCAATACATACAGGTTTGCTATTCCATGTGCTTGGCAGACCTAAATCACTGGATGCAGGGGATGACGGGGCTTGCTTGTTATGATTAACAGGAAACAACTAGGATACATTGTGTTCCAATGTAAACAAGTGATGTCAGAAGCTCTTAATGTGTCCCAGTTTTAAAACAAACTTAAACAAACTAAAACCAGTGCTATTACAGATCTAAGTCAAGACGTTCAGATGAAGTCTCTGTGTGTGGTCAATCCTCTCTTTTGCCTGTGGAAAAGATGATTCAGCATTTTGTGAAAGTGAGCAGACGAGAGACTTACAGATGTGTCAGGAGTGTTTTTTTCTGATAGTTTTCTTTTCGAGTGGTCATTACAGGATGGAAACCTTGGAGAAACCGTGGAATGAAAAACCTGTAGTTTTACTGTGTTAGTCTCAAACTCAGCAGCAGAAGAGCATTTGGAAGAAATGAAAATTCTTTCTCAAATTCTTTGATGTCAGAGTAAAACACTTCACATTTTTGTTAAAATGTGATATCAGACCAACAACTATTTCTTCCCCTTTCATTTTTGAACAGAGATACTGTGAAAGAATAAGTTCTAGAAATGAAACATATTGCAGTTTTGAGAAGACTGTAAGAAGCTGTCTAAAAAGCTCGTGTTCAACTTCTGTGCTCAAAAAGGGAACTTTGTGTCCTTCTGGTGAAATGTTATATCCTTAGAAGGACTGAAACCTCTGTTGTCCCAATCTGTCATCTCTAGGGCACGTTACTTTAACAAGCTAAATGTTTTATTTGAATCCTAAAAAGTTAAAACCTCTGGATTTTGGTAATCTGATTTTGAAATCAGAAAGCGTATGGAGACTGAGATCATAGGTAATTTGTCCATCAGTATGAGTCAAAAATTGCTGCTCATGAACATGGTGTAGAAATTGGGTGCTATGATAGCACATGGCTATTTTATATAAGGTTTTTATGGATGGATCTAATGAAGTATTTTAGAGAAGGTCAGAACTGCTTCCCCATTTTAGAATGCAGGCACTAAGATTAAAGCACATTAGCTTCTTCTAATACAGAAATCATAGATAATTAGAAGAAAGTATATTACACATTTCAGTCAAGTCAAGTCTATTCTCCACCACAATGATCTTTACCAAAATGCATAATAAAAGCATACTTTGTTTCAAAATTTTAAGGTTAAATAGGGTCAGTGTTGTTCAAGAAGGTACTGTAATTGGAAGAAAGAAGTAATAATAAGACATCCATTGTTATGGTGGTACTTAGTGGTGTTATTTACACCTATTCTGAGCAATATTCTTGTCTATTGAATATAAGGCACGTCAAATGAAACTACTAGGTGATAAAATCAGAACAAACCTGTTCTTTGCACATTATGTTGCAGAGCTGTAGAGATCTTTCTGCAAGATGTTATGAATATAAAAAATTCAAACAAGTTCAGAAAACAGCTGAGTAATTTAATGGAAGAAAACTCTACTGGGCATTATTAATCATACAAACATCACATCTGGCTCTGAAAGTCTCCCACTCTCAAGCTGAACACTCCTATTATTCATAGGAAGTGTTTGTTTGCTTGTACTATTCATAAGCATTTGTTAGGGATAGGAAACTGTAGTAGATAAGCCTTTTAGAGTCTGACCTAGCAGTAATTTTTTGTGTTGAGTATCTTCTGAGAACTGGAATGGTTGTTGTCTGGCTTGTACTGAGAGAAATCTATCTTTGAGACAGGACCAACAACCAAAAAAATATTCTGAAGAAAGATATTTGCACTGTTTCAGAATGGCACAAACAGAATTCATAACTGTCATAAATAGGATTACATTAGTATTACCCAAATGCCTAGTTAATGAGCTATAAACATGGAGAAAGGTCTGCTCCATCCAGTATATTTTAAGATGTCAGGAGGTCCTCTCTAACCATTCCCTCACCTGCAGGAGGGAGAGCACCCAGATTCTCCCTCACTGCATTGATAATGTGCCCTCAAACATCTGATTTGTCACCCCTTGCATTGCCTTCTCCCTGTCTTTGCTTTCCAAGTTCTTTCCATTTATCATCCTCATCACTTCCCAATTAAAGAGCTCAGCCTGATTTCCCTTTTCTCACTGGCCTCAATTCTGTTAAAAGCTAACACTCCTCTGTTATCTCTAGCGCCTGCCCGCCCTTTCTCCTGTTGCTGTCTTGTTAGTGGCGCCAGAGGACAGCGTGAGCCATCTGCATGTGGGCTGCTCCTCCTCTGTTATCTGCAGCATCTCACACCTGGTGGTGGTGTTATCTTGGCAGAGGCAGAGGCACCACAAGCACGGCAGTGCCATTCTCATTGTACCGTGGCACACAGAGAGTCTTCCAGACTGTAATTCTTTGTGCCTGTGGCCCCAAAAAGATTGTAGAAAAATAGAGTTTACACATACCTCAGTGTTTACATAGCTGTAGGTGTAGCTGAGGGCTTCCTAAAGTGTTTCTGTAGGGATAACCACCGCTGTTTGCATTGAAGATTAGGGGACTCAGTACTGGAAAAGGGTAGACTTGGAAAAGGGATCAAGCTCAGACCTGGATAGAGAACGTTTCTCACAGAGAATTTTTATATTTATGGAAGCATTGTGAGACTAAAGAACAATATATTTATTTTCAAAAAATGTTTCACCCAAAAGTAGAATCTTCAGAATTTACAAAATTTGCTCGTGTGCAGGCGGTAAGGCAGAAATGAGAACTGACAGGACCTGTCAAGTAGGCTGCTGAGGAAGCTCAGTCCCTGCCTTCTCTGCTCCTCAGCCATCAGCCTGCCTGGAAGGGGCTTGTCAAATTCATCTTTCTATCTACAGCAAGTGAAGTTGATGTGTTTTTTTCTTGTATATGTTTGTTTGGTTGGTTGTTTTCTGTGGGTTGAGGAAGAGCTGTTTTTAAACATGGACAGCTGGATTTTCAACAGGGAACTTCATCATTGGCTCTACTCTACCAAGCTCTTTGTAGCTTGGTGACTTGACTTATGTATTATTTTTTTTCCATTATTACGATGATTTGGATGATTTGTTTTGATTTTTGCCTCATAATTGTGCTTATCTTTGAAATATTTCTTAGAAACAGCAGTAGCAAACTCTCCAGATTATTTTCATAGGTACTTTGGGTTGGAAGGGACTTTAAAGATCATCTAGTTCCAAACCCCTAAAGTTCCAGCTTCAGGCTGAACTGTCCAAAACAGTTTGAAGGAGAACAAGGACTTTGTTTCTTCTGTATTGTGGTTTTAAGTACATTAAATATTTTGATTGATCTCCTTAGGGAAACTTGAAATACAAGTAAGAAATTGACGGAGGTTCTGTGAGACTTGCATGGTTTTACATGCCTGCCTGAAAAAAGCAAGAGAATTAAAAGAAAGGAGTAGCCAGAAAACAAGTCCCATCCACAGTCTTTCCTTTCTCTCAGTAGCCAGTTTTCCTGTTCCTGCTTTGGAAGGGATAGAAATTGCAAGTAGTTGTTGAATGCATTGTATTATGGAGAAGCGTCACGCCTTCTATATATTTTTATGATACCTTATGTATTTGTGTGAGACACCATATATGCTAAGAAACTGTAAGTTTAGATGGCAGTGTAAAGCAAAAAGTTTTGCCCTGGAGAAAATGAGGCTCAGGGGAGACCTTATCACTCTCTATAACTACCTGAAAGGAGATTGTAGCCAGGTAGGGATTTGGTTTCTTCCCCAGGTAACAAGTAACAGGACAAGGGGAAATGGCCTCAAGTTGTGCCAGGGGAGGTTTAGATTGGATATTAGAAAAAAGTCTTCACAAGAAGTGTTGTCAATCATTGGAACAGGCTGCACAGGGAAGCACCATCCCTGGAAGTACTTAACAGATGTGTAGATGTTGTGCTTAGAGATATATTTTATTGGTGGCCTTGGCAGATCTGGGTTAGTGGTTAGACTCAGTGGCCTTAGAGGTATTTTGCAACCTTGATGATTCTGTGATTCCATAGTAAGTCTCTCCTTGGTGCGTGGGCTGGAAGGTGTCTCCTAATAACACTACAGTGCTTGAAAGTCATCATGCCACTATCTGTGTTATAGATAGTGCAAACTAAAATTGTGTTCCATTTGTGCTGTGAAAACTGCATTTGATGCACTTTTTGTTAGCAGCTTAGGAAATGCAGTATGAAGTTTAGGCCTCTATGACCATCTGCTCTCTCAAATCCTTCAGTATCCTGTTAGGTTGTCATTGTTAATATCTTCTGGCAATGATTCTTGAGTGTTTGCCTTTTCAGTAACAAACGTAATGTTTGTGTGTTTCATTTTTTCCTTTTGTCTTTTGCAAGGTTGTTCAGGAGCAAACCTCATTTTTTGCATCTGTCTATTTTTATCTTGTTGCCCATTTTTGAGCCTTTCCATGGAGAAAAATATCTTCATGCCTCTTAATTGAATACTTTTTTTTTCTTCTGAATCCTCTACTGCCAGGAGGTGTTTGGAACAGTCCACTGGTATCCCTCATGGCTGTTTTTATCTCATAATGGTTTTATGGTTTTACATTCATTTTCTTGTACAAATGAGCGTCTGATTTCTTTTGACTGTCATGAAAACCTGAGCACAGACATTCTCCTTAAGCCTGTGACAGTTCTCAAATTCACATGCACCTGATGAACTATTAACAATACTATGATCTGCTATATCATCTGTCTGCTAGTTGCTGGGGAACATTTGGATATATAAGAAAAATTCTGTTTAAAGCACTAACATGCTATGTGTAGCACCGGAAGAGTTACTACCTAAGGGTTAAATTCATTTTAGTACATAAAAGCAGGTTCGTTTAGATTTTTAAGTTTGTTCTTAGATGGTATCCTTACACAAAAGGATTCATGGAATAGGTGTAGTTTTCAGTATAAAGGCATTATTTCCAAGGTGTCATTGTTAGTCCAGCCTGACTGAAGGAAATATAGATACTAGTAGGTACATTTCATCTATTGGACATGGAGGGAGTGTCTTATTACTTTTTTTTCACAAATGTGTTTACATGAACTGGAAAGTTAATTTACAAATCCAGTCGCTGTTTTGTAACATGTATATACTGTGGTAGTGGGATTAAGCAAAAGGCATAAGGTCTGAGTGTCTTGTATTTGGGGAACTAGACCAGCACTGATTGTGTCAGGATTCACTGGCCATGTAATCAAATAAATATTTAAAGTGGAAAACAAATGCCACACAAAGAATGGTAATGTTTTGGCTGCTTACAATATCCATTTCAAATGCTGTGATAAAATTGCTGAAGGAACATAACTGATACACATTTCCTGTTTTGGTCATTATTTCATTGTTTCTACAGCTAGATGTGATGATTAATTTACAGCAAGAAATTTTCACCTTAGAAAATTTGCTACAATGCAGCCCATGTTTCCTGGGGATAGTTTGAGGGCTGCAGAAAAAAATATTTCTTAAAATATTTTCTTTTCTGAAATCAAACGCAGCCCTGGAAAAGCTATTTGATCAATCCTGACCAAAATAAGTAGATGTAAATGTGAAATGGGCAGAAATCACGAATTTATAGATGACGCTGCATCCTCATCGTGTTATGCCAGGCTCTGACTATCTTAACTGTCCTTTCTGAATCTTTCTACAGTAATTCCATAAGTAGATGGCTCTTACTTGCTGTCAGAAATGATCTGGCAGTGTTCTGCATAGTTGAAATATTTTATTCAATGTAGAAAATACCTTGAAATATTTCTGAAGGCTGGGAAAAGACTTTAACAATTCATGATTTTCATGTGGAATATTTTAAGCAGCCACAATCTTGGTCTGAAATTTGAGTTGTGTCCTTCTTGATCGGGAGAAGCAAGTCAATTTGCTTGCCCTGTAAAATGTAGGTATGTATGTGCAATATATACTGAATTTGGTGGGATTATGGGATAACTTGGTCTGGAGGTATGAGAAGGTCCTTGATCCAAGGTCAGAGAGGGCTGTGTCCCCAGGGCAGAGCTGGCACAGCCACTCTGGGCAGCCCAAATCTCTGCCTCCATGGCTCCTTTTCCTTGGGCACCATCTGAACCTCTCTGCCTTGGTCCAGATTTTGCCCCTTGTTTCTCTGTCTCTCTCTTCTCAACCACCTTCCCAGAGGTACCAGGGGCTGCTGTCAGCACCTCTGGAGGCATCTCCCCCCAGACTGAGCCAGCCTATCCCTCAGCCTTTCCTCACAGGGCAACAGCTCCAGCCATTACCAGCTTGGACACCCCCCTGCTCCTCCCCACTGGATTCACACCAGTTTAGTGATTCCTTTTCTGCACTGTGAGGCCCAGAACTGGACAGGACATCTAGATATGGTTTCATGAGCACTGAGAACATCTCATGCCCTGATGGATGGGCTGTGTCCTGTCCTGCTGCTGAGGCACTGCTGGCATGTGGGCAGCTCCCTGTGCAGCACAGTCCCAGCCCTTCCTTGCAGAGCTGTTTTCCAGCCTGTACCATTGCCAGGGCTTATGGACTTTGCCTTTGTCCTCGCTAAATTTCATGAAGTTCCTGTTGGCCTGTTCTCCAGCCTGTTTTGACCTCTGCAAACACCAGCCCTGAGTCCCAGATGGGGTTTCTTTCCCCTACCTCACTGTCATTTACAAGTGACACAAGTTTGGTAAGGTTGCACTGCATCACATCCTGCAAGTCACTAATAAAGATCTTACACAGATGGGGAAAAATAGAAGTTTTAAATTAATATCACTTACTTTAGACCAATGTGTAACTGGTTTTCAGCTGCGAGGAAACAATCCTATCCTTTTGCTCTAATTCCAGGCCATTAGGCTGAAGATACTTCTCTGACAGTAGCGGTAATGATGAGACTTAGCCCTTGATCCATGCAGCAACTGTGTATCTGAGTAATCTATGTAAATACTTTACAGGCTGTCTGACTTCCGAAAATGCAATTTCACCATGGCCACAATAATGAGCTTTAGTGGTGAAATACTTCAACTTCTCTGACTGGATGCTGGAGAGAGGAGAGGGAAGGAAAGAACTGGCCTTTTGTCAAAGCTGGTGTCTGAGGATGGGCAAACTATTTATTGCCAATACCCAGCATTTTGGAAAGCTCAAAGTGCTCTGCCCTTTGTGAATTCAGGGACCACCTCAAGCTCTATTAAGTTTCTTATTGACTGAGAAACTCTAATAGTTTTTGTAACTGGCTTGTGTTTTTACTTACTGTTATTAGCCATTTAACCAGGTTGGTAATGGTCTGAAACCTACTAACAATGCACGTTTAATTTTTTTACTTAAAAAAAACTCCTACAATTAAAAATATTTAAAAATGCTTGCTTCAATCAATTGGAATTAAAGAAGAGAAAATACAATTAAAGAAACATTTTTCTTAGAAAATACATTTGAAGTTTTGCCTCTTGATGCCAGTTTGGCGTTCCTCCCATAATTAAAACTTGTTCCTATTGAGGATACTGTCTTGTCACTGCCAGTTCCCTGATGGGGAAAGAGTGTAGTGGGATGAATGTAGACTCGTTCTGCAAGGGAGACAAACTTCTGGAGGGTTCTTCTTGAGATTTTTTAGTTTGTGTCTGTCTTAAAAGACGTGCTGGATAGGCCTGCATATACTGGCACTTTCTGCATGTACTGACAGTTTAACAAGGTGGCCAAAACTTTGTTACCTACTGACTTCAGCAGCAGAATAAAACTCATAAGGGGAGATTGAAGTTCAAAATGCATGAAAGTAAACGGGTTCAAGTCCATCTTACTTCATTTTTGTGCATTTTAATCATGCTCTGAAACAACAACTTGAATCACCTTGATGTTAATCACTTCATGTGGCTGTGTTGTATTGCAAAACACAGCTTATTATTGTATGGCTTATTTTTTTAATTTGCATTACCCCTGCTGAGATTGGGAACTTCACTAGCAGCATGGCTGTGGAGTGCCAGGTACCTAAGAACAAGCAGGACATACAGTCCATGCCATGAATAATTTATAATTTAATTAGAAGCAAATCTTACCAACTAATTTCTTAAAGAACAGTAGGAAAAAAATAGAGAACAAAAGCATGATTGTATCATGAAGTTGCAGGAGCTGAACTGTTCACACTGTTCAGCTTGGGAGTTCTTGGAAACTGTAGCAAGTCATAAGTAGCCCAAAGGAAAAAAAATTACACTGAGTGGGATGAATCTATGTATACCACTATTCTTCATAAGAGTAGTATTTCCACAAATTACTTTCTTTTTTCTTTCCCTTTTATGACATTAATCAAATTGTGCATGAACTTCATTACCTTATGATGTGATATGTTTCTCTTTTAATGGATGTTTCATTAACAAAACACATCTGTGTGATTTGGTTCTTTAACAAATAGCTAACAGGGACTCACTCTCCTTAGACAAAAAACCGGATCATTAGAGCATCACTGACTTGTCCATCAAAAGTATTAAAAAAAATAAATAAATCCAAACTGCTGAAGTAATATGTTGTCTGAAGAAATATAATCTATCTCTTCTGCTATTGATAAGGAAATACTTTTTCCATGCGTCTGTCAATGAGCCCATCTGACTTTTTATGTTAAGTGTTTGAAGAAGACAGCTTTTGAGAAATGCAGTGGTTTTGAGTGACAGGCTGTAGGTTTCATTTTTTTTCTGAAATGCAGATCTTGGTAACAGTTGCTAAGTTGTAAGATAGAGGCTGTATGGCTTTTTCTTTAGACTGCTCTTTTGTTTGTAACTGGATGTCTTGGACAGTTCAAGATTTCTGTACTGGGTGTGTATGTATGCAGACATAAATGCCAAGTGAAGTAAGCTGAAAATAGAACATTTTCAACATTAATTTAATTTGTGCTTAATTTAGTAATGTTGCACTTCAGTATTAGATTTTCTTTTCTTTTTCCACTCGTGTAATTAATGGGAGCATGTGGTTGGTTCGCCCACTAGTTACTGAGAATTGGAGGACGAAGCAGTGAACAGTATCTTAATTGATGCTTTCAAGGCAGATATTTTCAGGAAAAACTATTTAACTGCCTACAGAACATACTCAAATCCTAGCTTGCCTATGGGGGGAAATAAAAAATAATAATAAAGATTTTTCAAATCCCTCCGTTTTATAAGAAAATAGTGTTTTCTTGCACATCTATTTTGTTTTCTGTATTTTGGGAGGAAGACAGCTGGAGTCAAGTGAATGAATCTAAAACTGAGTTAAAACTGATCTGCTCTGGATGGTTCAAGGTAGGATGAATGCTGTTATGTTAGATTTGGGTAACTGCATGGGCAAGATTTTTGAACCACGTTTTTTTCTATTTCCCTGAAACATTATTTCATTTGGCTGAAATTAGACAGGCTTTTTGTTACAGTAAGTGCAAGGACAGCGTTGTTTATGGGAAGGGTTGTACATTGTTCTTGCTTTCTTAGCTTTTGATTAGTCAGGGAAAGAGTCTCAGACACAATGTTTCTGTGCTGCACCACATAGTTTGGGGTTTTTTGTATCTGTACTGGTGAGATGGCCAGGTAAGAAGCAGGCTGTAGATATTGGCTAATATAATATATTGACTGAATGGTATTAATATATGAAGTGTGCAGGTAGGTGAACTCTGGTCTTCCTTCAAATTTCTCTGCTTTATCGCTTAACCACTCAATAGTTAAAGCACTGTAGCCCAGCTCTAAGAAACTAAGAAACTTCTGGTATCTCCATTTTTTCAGTAAATTCATAATTTTAGCAGTACATTATGGTTAACAAAGAGAGGTACACCTGACAAATGAGTAAAACGTGGCTTGTTATAATGGACTGATTTCATATGTCATACAATCATTTTCAAATGAGCTAATTTTTTTTGGTGCAGACATATTAAAGCATAAGGGCTGCTGTTCTTATTAGTTATTTCTTACGTGAAGTAGTCTCTTTTTTCTTGTGTACTTGTGCGTTAAATAAAATATGCAGTAATAGAATAAGTGAAGAAAATACCTTACCTGTAAATTTCCTGTTCTCTTTAGTTACCTTTTAATTAGAATTCTTGGTACAGAATTAATAGGATAATTGATTCCTTTTAAAATGAGTAACAGAATGAAGCACTGTGCAGCGTCTGTCCCTGGTTAATAAATGATGCCCAGAACGGCATATGATGAATATTAGTTGGATAGTTTAATACAGTACTAAGGAGGCTTACAACCTACTGTGAGGAATAGAAAATATAAGAATAGAAGCTTATCTGTAACTTAACACATGAGGGAATAATACTTAGCATTTCTGTCAGGCTTTCCATTTGAGGAGTTTGAAGTGTTTTGCAATACAAATGATGAATTAATCCTCAGAATAGGCCACAGTATTTTTATTTTCTCTCTTGCTTCCTTTTTTTCTCTGCAGATATTAGACTTTTTATTTTAATTTGTCTTTGCAGGCAAGAAATGAGTTATTTGCAAGATACTGAAATGCTGAGGAGTAGTAGGATTTTGCTCATATATCCCTTTAATACAGATCATTAAATACAGAACCATATAAACTATTTCATGATATGATGTGGATGTTTAGTCTTAATAGAAAATCTTGTCAATCAGTTCAGCTACCTTAGTCCTATTGTCATAGTAAGAGTTATGGGTACTTCCCCCACTTCATGTGTGGCAATGCCCCTACTCTGTGGGCAGCACTGTTGGATGAACCTGTGAGTTGTTAAGATCTCTTCATTCCTGTCACAATGCACACCGAAGCTGTGAGCACCTAAATATTCCCAAAACCCTTGTCTGCTGCTTAGTGGAAAACAGCAACTGGGAATCCTTGTTACTGGCCCATTAACTAATACTAAAGTCTCATTTGTGACTTTTCTTGGCTAGGTGGAAGTCCCATCAGGAAGCACTCACAGGAACTCTTCCAGACTGCAAGGGCTTTGAAGCATGGTTGTCATCCACCTGCTAAATTAGAAATGGTGACACTTTGGCAGTGGCTATTAAACAAACATTGACACTGTGTAGTTCAGTTTTGACTCAGGATGATGCCATTAGGAAATGAGGTTATAAACTCCAGAAATCTGTCAAGCTCCTGATTTGCAATAATCTGCCTGCTGACAGATAAGAAGTGATTATATATATGAAGGTACATAGTGACAGGATTTATTTTGTGTCTTGAAGGAGAAAAACAGATTTCTCTTGCCAGTAGAGACAGGGAATCTGTCATTTGTATCTTCTTCTGTCAGATTCAGGAGAAAAAAAGTAAACAATATCAACTGAGATGAAACTTCTTTATACATTTGATATTATTTCTTCAACTTTGTTTCTGGAATAAGAAATAGTAACAGAAAACAAAGAGCTTTAAATAAAATTCGGAGAACTGTAATTGTTATTTTTTAGTTTGAAAACAAACTAGACACGTTTCTACCTACAAAATGATCTGAATATGAACCAGTTCCAACTAGTTTTCTAGTGAATCTTGGTCTTCAGTTAAGAAGTTAACGCTGAGGTTTTGTTTTATGAGAAGTTGCTTAAAATGAATGCTGTCAGCAGTGCAGCATAGCAGTAGACAGAGTAACTGAAAGAGCCAAAAGCAGACTCTTAGTCACATCTGCATGTCTGCTTAGATAAGGCTATGAACTAATTAGCGAAGACGTAACTGCAGTAGAACATCCTACATCTTTACCTAGAATTTCCACTATAGAGCAAGTCCAAACAGGGTAAAAAAACTGTGAATATGGATTAAAATTACTTAGAAAAAAAACAAAAGTCAAGGTAGGTATTGATCAAAACACTTTCAGATGGAAAAGGCATTGGTATATGTTATAATTACATGCAGAATGGCAAGAAAATATTGAAATGAAAGGTTTAAGTACTACCAAACCAATAATAGTGAATATTGACAAAGGTAACAAAGATCATACTCAGAAACAAGGGAAATTTTAACATTATTTTGCAGTGTAGTTGTGCTTAATAATCCTAGAAAAAGTATTATGTCTTGAGATATAGAGAAAATTCACCAGTTAATTCATGTTTTCAAGATGCATATTATTCAAAAGAAGATCAATAAACTCAGTTAATAACTTGAATTTCTTTAAAGTGTCAGGTTACGCTAAATGCCATTGTGAGGATGATGACATACAAATGTAATACTTTTGATAACTAAAGAAACAAAGGCTGTGTATTTCCAAAAATTACTCACTGTGGGAATCAGTAGATTCAGTAAGAGCATATTAAACAGAGCTTTCATATCTACACCATAGCTTTATGTAAGTGATAGTGAATCAGCTGAAGGGCATCATACAGCTTTTCACAGAGAAATCGTAATTGGTGGCAATAACTTCAAAGGTAATAGATTCCCAGAATGATTGTGAAGTTTTTCAGCTGTGCTGTGATTTGACTGGGACTCGGGGTCTGTGAAAGCAGTTGAGAATAGGTCTTTCAGTGGGGTTTGTGCAAGATAACTTCCAGAGTCCCTTCCTTCCTCAACCCTTCTGTGATTCTGATTCATCAAGTCTTAGTTAACTTGTTGGTCAACAGTAATGGGAACAGAAAGTAAGAACATAAGCCTTTCTACAGCTTGAGTTTTTGCTAATGTTTAATGTAATATTGTCATCAGAGCAAAGAAACCAGGAGGGGGTTGTGTTGTGGTCACAAATTTCCTGCACTGAAGATGCTACAAGATGTTGTGGTGGGCTCACCAGCACCAGCAGACGAGCATCCACACAGCTGTTGGCCCAGGTGGGCTGCTGGAGGGAACAGGAAGAATGAAAGCCAGAGAACTGGTGGGTCAAGATGAAGCCCATTTATTGGTAAAGGAAGGAGGGGGTAGGGACAAGTGATGCAAAGGCATTCATTCACCACCTCCCACAATCAGACTGATGTCCAGTCTCTGAGCAGCAGCCACATTGGAAAACCCCTCCTTCTTCCTTTGCCCATTTCTGTTGCTGAACATGATGTTAATGTGGTAGGGAATAACCCTTTGACCAGCTGGGGTCAGCTCTCGCAGCTGCGTCCCCTCGCAACCTCATAGCCACCTCCTCCATTCTGTCTCTCTGAAAAAGGGGCAGGAGTTGGAAAAGGAGAAAGCCTTGCTGTTGTACCAGCACTGTTCAGCAATAGCCAAAACACTGCTATGTTATCAGCATCATTTCAGGCACCAATTCAAAATGCCATATGGGCTGCAGTGATGGATGCTAAATCCATCCCAACCAGACCCAGTGCAGTCCTGAGCCATGCAAGTTGATTTGTATGGGAGGAAAGTTCAAGTGGAATGGCTATTGAGGCTTCTTACTAGTTCTGGGGACTTCCGTCATCTCCCTTGCGGACACTGTGGAAGAATGATACAGCAGCAAGGAGAGCAGATGCAGGGAGACTAGACTGAGTCAACATAAAGTTCTTGTAAAGATAACTTAAGTGTGTAGAAAGATCAGTGTAAACTGAAAAAGATTATTTAATCTAGCAGTGAGAGTTTAATAGAGACTAGATATACTGTTGAATTTTCTTCAGAGGTTTGATTTGGGGGGGGAGTTGTTTGTTTTTTGATAACTTGTCTCTTCACTTCTTGAACTTTCACTGCCTTAGTCTTCCGCTTTCCTCCTGTGTCTTGGCAAGATTTAAATGGCTCTGTTGAAGGTCAGTGTGGTACTATTTCATGCAATTAATTTTTTTGCCTTTTAATATCCCAGTTCTAGAAGGTATTTTAATTCTTTTCCTGATGTCCTCTTTGACATCTCCCCCACTTATATGTGACTGCTAAAAATAAACCTTATTAAGTTATTATTTTCAGTCCACCTGGTACTGCAGTAGTTTACACCTAAACACCACTATTACTGTGCTGATTCAACATTGCTGTTGTTTTCTGTCGGCGTTTGTGCCTTAACTCTTGGGTACTCCTGTTTGAATAGAACTGAATTTTGCAAATTTTGTACTCTGTAGGTGTTGTGTTACAGTGCTTTGAAAGATGGCAGTAACTAAAATACCAATAAATGGGAGTGCATTATCATCACCTTTTAGTTGGCCACCATTATAGCTGTAGGAAAGGTCTTTGTTTCTGCTTTCACAGAACAAATTGCTGGGGGTTGTATTTTACTTTTTTTATCTTTAACGGAGTCAGAAGGATTTAAAAATTGTGTTTAAAAATGCTTCCTTTACAGTTAAAGAAACACACCGTTTCTTTTGTGCATGATGTCAGACTTTCACCTTTTTTTCTAAGGGACTTTCCTGTTAGCAATTACAATAGCGCACTTCATTATTCTCCAAGTGGGGTGGGGTAGTGTTTTGGCATTTTATAACTTCATAAGTAAAAATCCATGCCTCATTTTTTTCTGAAGATGGAAAAGCAGAAAACTTACTAGTGAAACAATTCTGCCTAGTCAAACCTTCAGCTGTTCCTGAGGCAGGACTCCATCAGAAACAGACTTGGCTGATGTAGGCACGGGGTTTCACAAGAAGCTGTCAGGCTCTTCTAGAATTTGAGGTTCAATGAACTGTGTCTAGTTCTGGAAAGACAAGGATTTACTGGAGAGTGCCTAGCAAAGGGCTGTGAAGATACTTAAGGGACTGGAACATCTCTCTCTTATGAGAAAAGGCTGAGGGAGCTGGGTGTGTTTAACCTGGAGAAGAGACAAGTGAGGTGGGGTTTTATCAATGCATACAAATATCTTAAGGACAGGATGGGGCCAGACTTTTCAGTGGTGTCCAGCAACAAGATAAGTGGCAATGGGCACAAACTGAAATGCAGGAGGTTCCATTTGAATGTGAGGAAAAACATCTCTACTTGGAAGAGTGTCAGAGCGCTGGAACAAGCCGCTGGTTGTGGATTCTCCTCTAGTGAAGACTGCAAAGACAGATGGATTTCTTCAAAAAACTGTTAAAATTCATTGTTGAAATGCTAGGAGTTTTGCCCAAGCAAAGAATTCTCTCTGGGTTGGATCTATTAAAATTGCTCCTCGATATTGTAGAACTTTTTCATTATTACATAGAAAATTAAGCCATTAACAAATAGGAAGTTAATGGAGTGGTAAACTTAATACAGTTTTTCTGCAGGGGGGAAAGCCTGTAGAGTATTTCTGATGTATTGAATTCTAGAAATTGAGATTTCTTTATAGGTTAGATGGCCAAACTCACTTGTGCAGCAGCAGCATTGATCAAGGTCAGGTTTGGTATCTATAGGCTCTTTACCACACACAAACACTAAATGCTAGTAACCTTTTTCTAAATAGCCATTCACGTTTGTGTCTACCTGTAATGACTCATTTCTTTTGAAACGCTAGAGGGCTCACTGACTGCTTTTGAGGCTGTGTTTTGCTTTCAATATATGTCCATAAATCTCCAAGTGTCTGAAGCAAGGATATTCTAAAGGAACATTTTTTTTAGAAGTAAATTTAGTCATTAACCTCAGTGGTTTCATCTAAATCTAGGCTTTCTGAAAGTGTTCTAAAGATCACTTTGATTAGCCAAAAGAGATGAATTTGATCTTTTGCTCAGTAGATTCTGTTGGAGTTTTTCCTATTGGAATATTTCCTAGAGTTTGGAGAGAGGGGTGTTTTTTGGTTTTTTGTTTGTTTCTTTGTTTGTGGGTTTGTTTAGTTGGTTGGTTGGCGTTTCTGTTGGGGTTTTTTTAATTATTTTTCTAATTACTGTGGATTTTTTTTTCTGTTTCCTTGTCTTTTTGGATCCAGGCATTGTAATCTCCTAAGAAGCAATTAGACAAATGTACCTGAGTAGTTAGCAAAACGGGAAGATATTCTGCAAAAAAGAAACAACCCAGTTCTTCTTTGTTAGCACACAATAATAAATATTATTAGAAGGTAGTGTCTACTGTGTGCGTTAGCTTCCAGTCTTGCTAGCTATGGTTTGACAAGCAACAGGGTAATCAGAGTGATTTCTGCTGCAAAATTATGCATACATTTATGATAGAATGTGATCAAAGTTTCAATCCATTGGGAAAAACTAAAGGCAAGTGATCTTCTGGCATCAAGTCCTTTGTGAGTGTTATGGCTGGACTGAACCAATCTGGAGCTGTTCCTGCCTTTCGCTCTTGGTAACTCTGATACTCATGATGGTCTGACTTGGGGAATCAGACATGACCAAAATGATCCTCAAAACAAAAATTTAACTTGCAAAAGTTTCTGTTTCCTGAACTGACTTGGTGTGGGAATGCACCTCATGAAAGAGAAGGAGCGTGGATGTGCTAGGAGAAAAAGGGCGGAAAAAGAGAAGGACAATATCAGTACTGGCTTGAGCAATTTTAATGTTATAGTACTCTATCTTTAGGCCTTTTGATTCAGGCCACTTAATTACAAGTTTAGTTTATTTAAAAAAAAAAAAAAAAAAAAAAGCCCTTTTGTGTGGTATTCCCTGATTAAGATTAAGCAAATGAAAAGATTCTGATGTGATTGCATGAGAAAATGAGCTTTGACAAAGCATAGGATTTAGCCCCTTGAAATCTCTGAGAATTTGTATGTTAATATCTAAAGCTGAGCTTGCAAGTCTGGGATGTGATGGCAGGGCAGAATAAGTCTTTCTTGTATAATAGACAAAATTACCAGAAAATTTCAATCGATAAATTAGAAAATATGCCGTGGGCAAATGATTGGTTGCATGTAGTCCTAATCCTTGCAGCCAGGGATTGGGAATGCCCCATAGTCATAAAATCTGCCAATTGGCTGCCTATTACCAGTTCTAAAAAGCCCCATCCTTGGAGAGCTCCTAAGCCATTCTGCAATGAAGTCAAGCAATGGACATGGCTCCTGCCTTCCAGCATATCAGTGCCATCCGTGGCCTGAGACCATCTCCACAGGGCCCTTTTACTTGCTGCCTTTTAGCTGAGATATGACACCAGGCTAATCTTTTGATTGAAAATGCTTATGTGTTAACTGCAGTTGCCAATTTTTGTTTTTGTAAAGTTGGACCTGTGGTGTAGATTAATATCCATGAATTTTCCTGCAGGATAGATGTGCATTTTTTCTCCCATTAATAGCAAAGAAATGTTTATTCTTACAAGTATAGCAGTACTCTAGAAAAATCTGTTGTCTTATTATAGTATGGTTTAATGCAGATTTTTAATTGACATAATTTCTCTGGTTTGATCAAAGGAAAGAGGAAGGGAGAAAGTGCAGGATTACTATTATCAGCATGTCCCAAGGCTGCTGCTTTTAAATTTAGGATTATAACTGTTATTTAACAGAATTATCCTTGACACACATGGCCTCAAGAAGAGGTCTGAAAGCAAGGGCAGAGCAGCATTGTCATATGACAGCCTGAAGCAGTATCTTTGAAACGGTCTGAAATTGTCACTTTTTGTCTAGATGATGACCTCTGGCATTCCCAGCACTGCTCTGCCTTGTGGAAGAGGGGAGGAGGGACAGCAAGGAGACAAAATCTTTCTTTATGTTACATAAAGTACTGCTGCTTGTGGTGGCCTCTAAAGAATACTCTTCCTGAGCAGATGTTAAGCATGGTGGTTGGTAAAGGGAGGTGTTGGACCTGCTGGAGTGGCAGTGTTTCATCACCAGGCTTGGAGAGCTGGATGTATTGTTTGCACTGTGTGTTTAGGGAGGGACAGGTGGGCTCCTGGCCATGCACCTGAACCACCCCAAGAAAAGCCAGTTGTGGACCAGATGTGTCTGGTGGTAATGGTGGTAGAGAGTGTGAGGTGTTCTTGATTCAAGCTTCTCCCCTAGCTCCTGACATGGATGCCCTCTGCTCTTAGCACAGCACTGCTGTGCTGGGCTCTGCAGGGCTCTTTCCCAAAGCAGTATTTATCTGTGGTACACCTCTTGTTGTGGAACACATGCTTCTGTAGTGATATGTTTAGTTGTAAACATTTTCATCTGTTTCTGCAAAATGGCATAAAAGTAGCTATGGATGCATTTATAGTCATAAACCATTATTTCGTAAAAACCTCAAAAAATGCCTGCCCACTTTACCATCCTTCTACTGTTATTAGCTGTACTGAGTTTAAACCAGCTGGTTTTATGCCAGCAAGTCTCTGCCAGAATCTGAAAACTACTGTGAGCTTAATTTTGAAATTAAAGAATCCTGTTCTAGGAGAAAAATCTTCTTTAAAAATGTTACTTCCCTCAGTTTCAGAAGTATATGCTTAAGGGAAATAAAATCTTAATTGAATTGATATATGACACAATTAATTCCCTTCCCAAAAATTAATTATTTTTGGGTGTGCCTTGACCATAAGCTTTCAGATAACTGTAGAAGTGGAAAGGACAGTCATGTAATTCTTATAGCAACCATCCCACTGCCACCTGGAAAACAGTGCTACTGTTATTCTGCATTGGATATTTCATCGTTCTGATGCATACAACAGGAATTTGGCTAAGAATTGAATCAAATGTGTTTAATATTGAGAATATTCTCAAGTCAGTATTTGCCATGGCTTCTTGCTAAATCAACGTTCTAATCCTGCTTTCGTTTCCCTGCAGATGATGAAGCATGCCTGGGATAATTATAAGCGTTACGCATGGGGATTAAATGAACTGAAACCCATATCTAAGCAAGGACATTCAAGCAATTTATTTGGTGAGTAGAGTGTATTTTTGTGCTTAGTGACGTTGGCATAAAACAGTAAATCAGCTGAAAAGCTTATAGGTGATAAACATGTTTTCTTTCTGCTCTCTGTCTTGCAGCGTGATGTTTCTTGCTTCTGTTATGTATAAAAAGTAACAGTAAATGAAGGTGCTTGCTGTGACTTTTATAGATTAGTGCCTAAATGAGAATAAATGGAGCGTGCTATTGCTGCATGATAAAAATATTGTTTTGTTGCTTTAAATGCTGTCTCATCTCAAACTTTTACTATGGAGCTCGTTGACACCACATTAAATAAGCAGGGAACAAAAACTATAAGGGGTGGGGATAGAGAAGAGGAGAAATCCTGTGCAAGGAACAAACAATACTCCCTATAGTCACAAAGGTAGCTGAAGTTGTGTGCAGTTCTTAGAAATTTCTTTCCATTCCTTATAAAAATTTGTTAAACTGTATCAGACCCCCCTATCAGGCTTTCTCTTTCATTAATATAACTGTTGTTTGCACCCCTAAATGTTGTACAGGAGATGCTAAATAATGCCCAAGTCGTTATCAGTGTAGAACAAATACGGGGCTGAAAAGTTCTAGTAGGAGAGGCACACTGGAGAAATCCAGTGTAACAAGGCAAGACTTGTTCAGTGTCCAAGTGGGACATATGGCTGAATAAATAGTAGCTGAAGAGCAACAGCATTCTGAGGAAGCATAAGAAAGAAATTCTATGAACTGTCATTATCTTCTTTTTGCAGAAAAATGAAGAATTAAACTGTTTGACATCAATTTTTGTACTCAAATAGCTTCTGTTTTCCAAACAGAAAGCTGAAAAATTGACTAATTTCTATAGCTGAGACAAAATCAAAACATTATTTTGATTTTAACAGGAACTTACTTTGTTGAATATTTGCAAAAGATAGTTTGAAGTGGAAATATTTCCTAAAATAGTCTAAACAGAGCATTTATCAAATCCTTAACTATATTTGGAGGTTGCTAAGAGACAGCAGTTGTGATTACAAGAATAATTTGGAAAATACAGCATCTACAGTGATCTTGCTTGCACTGCTTGTCTACCTGAGGTAACATCAAAAATATTAATAAGTAACTATTATCTAGTTAGTTATTGGACTTTGAATGCTTGAAGCCAGAGTAGTTTAGTGAACTTCAAGGTTAAGTCATGTTTCTGTTTCCTTCTGTTCTTTTAAAATGAAAATTATTTATTGTCTTCAGGAAAATTATAGTTGTGCAATTTACTATATTTGAGGAACTATTTAATGGAATCCTGTTTTCTTGCAGTGCAACAAAATGGCACAAAATTTCTTGAAAATTTAAACACTTAATGTAGTTTCATTTGAAATCAGAAGTGGTATACTAATTTCCAAGGTTTGAGTTCGTAAGAATATTGCATGGATTCGCAGAAAAATCTGTAGATATATTGGCTTGTGAAATTCTTAAGGAATAATTCTGTGGATGTTGCATAAGTTTAAGTCACTTCAGGCACAATTCTGTGTGAAACAGGACAAGTGTTGAATGGAAAAATAAAACTGCATTTAAAGGAGTAAGAGCCAGAGTTAGTCTAAATGCAGATCAGTTTCTCAGCGTGGTCATCTAGTATAAGATTTTATTGGTGAGTAGTTTTACTTCGAAACATCTTCAATCTTATTGATCTTGGTGGCAAATCAAAATAAGCTGTAGGTCTCTTTCTGCTGAATTGCTTTACAGAATACCAGAGCAGACTCTCTGTAAGCAGGTCTGTCTCATAAGTTAGCCTTTCCTGAATCTATAATTTCTTTTTGTTCTTTACAAACCAAACCTTGTTTCTATAAGTTATTAGATCTGCTCTGTACCTTCATGTTTGAATTCAACAAATGCCTTCTTTTTCATAAAACAGTAAAAGGGAAAAGGGTGGTCTGTTTGAGTGTTGTTTTCTTTTTTTCTTCAGGACAGACAAATTTCCTTATCTTTCTTGTTTCTGTTTCTTATTAAAAAAAAAAAAAAAACAAAAAGAAAGAAAGATTGCAAATGGTTGATTACTTTAAGGTGATTCTGAATTGAATTAGTTGAGAATAGATTACCTTCAGCTCTGTGTCCTGTGAATTTCCTCCCAACCTTCAGAAATCAAGCAAGACCTTCAGTTCACTGTCATCCATCATAACTATCACCAATTTACCAAGATTGTCTTTTCTTCTTGCTACAAGGTCTCAATTTTTCAAAAGTGTAAGTTTTGGATTGTCTTAATATCAATTAAATACAGCACATTTCATTAGGCAGGTGTTTGATTTAAACACTTCTCCTCATGTGAATTTAAGTTGCTTTGCATATATTGCAAGTGCCTGTTATGGGATAAGGACTTTCAGTATATCAGTATGAGGAACAGCAGATTCCAGGGCTTTGTGGTGCTTTATGTTGTATAAGTTACAGCTCTCCTGACACAGAAGGGGAGAGCTGTTTTCAAATGCTTCTGAGCTTATGTTTGAAAGTATAAATGTATGGCTCCTTCCTATCTCTGTTTTGTGGGTAGATTATAATGACCGTTGTGTCTTGAAGGTGAGTCATAACTGTCATGATGTGTTTCTTAGAAAGACAAAAGTAAGATGGGTTTTGAGAGGTGTGATTACACATAGATGTGGCTTAGGAAATATCATCATGAAGTACTGACACTACACCTACGCTAGGGGAAGAGGAAAATGGCCAGTGGGGTGTCAGTGGGAGAAAGGATAGGGATGACCAGTGATTCTAATTTCAGTGGAAGGAAAAGAAGCTTGCTTTAGCACCTCGTACAAATTAATAGTAGTAGAGCTATTCTGCAGCTGAGGACTTATTGCTGTACTTGGAAATGACATTTTTTTTTGTCCTAAACCCAGGCCATGAAAACAACTTTTGAAGACAAGGACCTGCCTTGATCTTGCTGGTATTCTGCAGGCAGTGTGTGTGGAGGGTGTATTTGATAAGCTGAGAAAGTCTTTAGACTGGTAGACTGTAGATATATTCATGTTATGGACTGGAGTTGCTTTATCTCCCATGTACTCACTAAGAATAATATATTTTTAGAGAAAGAATGAAACACATGTAAACTGAAATGTTTCCCCTTGGCGCCACATATGTGCCCCTGACCGTTGGCAGTATCTTTTCAGCACATCCTTGTGATGTTTTGGTTCCCTTTTTATTTGCCACGTTAGCTTTTGGTTGTTGTAGCTGCTATTTGAAAAGACCGAAACATTCTTATTAGTTTATTCCATGAAGTATACAACTATTTCTAGATTAATCAAATAAATTGGAATAGCTCAGCACCCATTTGCACCATACCTGTGCATCAGCAAAACAGGGCATATCTCCTGGCATGACTTTTGCCATGAGTGCTAATTGTTCTCTGACTACTCCTAGTATTAAGTAGGCCCTGAGTAAGTACTGTTAGCTTTTAATACTTAAACCTCTATGTTTCAGGTTAGTGTTAACAGTGTTTGCTAAAGTAGAGATTTATTAACCTACTTTCCTAGTGTGAAAGTGGCAAAATCACAATTTTGCCAATTTTTTTCATAACACTCCACTACCAGCCCCTCAGTCCAGAAGCTATTCCTCTCTAAACCTTCTGTACTAATTTTAAAACTATGGAGTGTTGCTGCACTAGCAGAGAACTCTTTCTAGAAGTGTTTTATGCACTTAAGTGACTGTAACTAAAGGCCTTTTTTAATTATCTGAAACTGTGTTCCATGTGCAGTATTGCCAGTTTAATATTGTAACTTGTGGGCATAGTATAATTAATCTCTGCAAGTGAAAAAAAAATCTTTTCTGGAGGCAAAAAGGGAGGCATTTAATAAATACTCACAATCTGCAAACCCAAAGTACTGTAATTTGGTAAGATCCTGCTCCTCCCACTTTGAACTGTTTTTTATAGTTTCTTTTATTGAGGTGTATGAAGATTTTTAAAGCCTGCCAAAATTTATATTCAAGACTTTCTTGCGGTGCATAGCAAGTGTGTATTTTTAAAGTCCAAGTTTATTAATATAGCCTAGACAATTAATTGTGCATGTATTTAAACAATGTATTAATTTTAGAGGATTCAAAACCTTCCCCTACCCCAGTCTTGTTTCTCTTCACTCTTCCTGCTGTATTCCTTGAAATTTTGTATTTTGGTATGTGGTTTTAATTTTGGAAGTAAGCCTGACATCTGTCTCAACTAAATTAACTTGTGTAAAGAATAACATTAGCAGATATGCAGATGAATGACTCAGCACAGCATTTGTAAGAGGAGGTCATGTTGCACAACAAAGACAAGTGTATTGTCTTTTTAGATTTCAAAAAAAAACATTTTTCAGGCTTATGGCTGGCCTCTCACAGGAATCCATTGCTCCTGAGGCTATGCTCTCAAATTACTCATCGCAGCACTGAAAAATCAAATGATCAGAGTGAAGTTTGGCAGCACAAATAAGTTACTTGGGGTAGCTTCAACAGTGTCAAACTGCAAACAGTTCCACATATCCAGAAGGATTCCCCAAAAGATGATAATTGCACTTAGAAATAGCAAATGTTCCTAGTGTAAACTGGCACTTAGTGAAACAGGGGATATAATTCTAAGTTAGTACACAGAACGGGCAGATTTGAACTCATAGTAAGTAGTAAAGCTTGACAACTTTCCAGAACAATATATGGAGATCCATAAAAAATGGCATAGATGGGCTGAACAAGGATTTATTGTTCCTTGTGGGGAGTGACATCCTCTGTAAGGAAGGGGTGGAAATAGCAAATCACTAGGCAGCATGTTCAAACAAAAAGAGGTGGTTCATAACAAAACATGTAGCTGAGCTGCGTGGGTGCCAGAAGGATGGTGGATGCCAAAGGCTTCCATGGAAAGCACAGAGATAAGTAATGAAGGAAAAAATAGTCAAGCTTTATCAACTACAAAGACACCAATAGCTCAAAAATGCCCAGACGTATAAAATATTAGAGATTTAGAAGAGTGCTGTAGAAATATCACAATATTCTTCCATGTTACATGTATGAAAAGGAAGACCTGTTAAAAATTGAATGGATTTTTCTTTCCCCACTCTTACCAGGTGGTAATAGTCACTGAAATTAAAAATGTTAGTATTGCTGAGGGTTTGCCAGTACTTGTAAGAGTTTCATGTTTTGGCATAGCACACTTTAATAATTAATCACTCTTGACACTTTAAATGGCTAATGATATTGGATAGGAACCTTTTCAGTGAACTTTAAATAAAGGAAAACACTGTTCTAAGATATGAGCCAGCTTTTGAAACAGTGCTCCAAGAAACCTACAGCTCAAATCAAAATGCTGCTTTAGTCAAACCTGTATGAATTCTTGAATGCCAAGCTTGGTATTCAGGGATGGGAGAAAATTGTAAACTATTAAGTGCACCAACATGCATTGATTCTGAAGTATTCTATTTAGGACTCTTCTAGCCAACATATAAGCCATGTCTAAAAGCCTGGGTTAGACAACTGAGAACTTATTTTGGCACACCCTCCAAAGTGTTTGGCCATAAGCCAATTGTAATTCTTAAACCATATGGTCACGTAAGCTCAGTCACAGAGCTGTGTTAATAAGGTTGTCATTCACCTCCGCAGCAGTTCTCCCCGTGGTGGCATCCTGCAAACTCATACAAAG
Organism: Climacteris rufus; assembly: GCA_013398175.1. NCBI lineage: Eukaryota > Metazoa > Chordata > Aves > Passeriformes > Climacteridae > Climacteris > Climacteris rufus. The sequence goes on from VZRZ01003594.1 coordinate 190,912, forward strand.
TTATTCATCCTCTGATCACTTTTTATTCTGCTCTCCCTGCCCACCCTGGAGATGCTACTCTGTTCTCTAATGTCATCTCCTTTTTTTGTTTGCATGCACATATATTGGCAATATTAGATATTAAAAAGCGTGCAGTTTAAATGGACTGACTGTGCATTACCCAGAGGAGATAAAGTCTACCTGTGCTTTATATCACACTATCCTGAAATGCTGGGCAATAAGCCATCGTGGTTACTAGTCCACGAATCTTGTTAGCAGTATGCTCTATTTATTTTCTTCCAGATCATTGCTTAAGATTTTAAGTGTTAAACTGGAAAGGGAGCTCTCTAGATGTTTCATGATAGTCTGCTCGAAAGTTCATGTTGTCTGATTTCATTTGCATTCTCTTCAGCTAATAGTAGGCTATTTTATGTGTTCTCTATTAATCACTTACATGGAGTAAATTATGCTGTTAGTAAAGAGGAGAGAGAAAAGTAAAGGGTTAACAACAGAACTAAAATAGAACTTATATGAGTACTTGGTCTGGAGGTTTTGGTAGAGACTAATAATATTTCATTTTGGTAGGCTTGTACAGCTGGTTCTCTCTTTTTTTATCAAAATTACTTTGAGCTTACGTTTTATGAGTTTCAAGTTCATTTTCTCTACCTTGAGTGTATATATATGTATATCTTTTTTTATTATTATTATCTGCAAAATATGTCTGTACTTACCTGAGATGTATGAATTTACTCCAAGTATTGTTTATGAGATCTTCCTCCTGCCTGGGGCAACTGTGAAACTCTACCATGGTGACTGCAACTTTGCTGGCAGTACCGTAGGTGTATAGCAAAACAGTCCTCCTGTCCAAATATTCTGTCATATGAGTGTGTACTGTAATTGCCTAGCAATAATCTTTGCCTCTTTTAGACCATGACTGCTTCGTAATTCCTTGGGAATATTGTGTGGGAGCTAACAGGAATAATAACTGTATTTAATAATTTATGTACTGTGATTTGAGAAACATAGCTTATATAGGCTTTTGAAATATTTGGTCTTATCCCATAATAAGAAATGTCCATTTGACTTCCTTGCGTTCCTTCCCCCTGCCACTGGTTTGTCTGACTGGCTATTAATGAACTGTTCAGCGTCACAATTTCCGTAGTACTCTTAAGTTTAGATTATCCTGTTGGCTGACTTAGTGTAAACTGCAATTGTTCACAAGTCATAATTCTGGCCTCTAAACAGACATTTTCTGTGTTCTTTTGTCTTTTATCAAGAACTTTGAAGTACAGCCATTTGAGACAAACTCGACTAATTGTCACATCAGTTGTTTTATTCTGTTTTCTGGAGCCTTCAGAATAATAGCAAAAGTTATTTCAAATAAAGTAAGAGCTACTTGAGATTCTAGCTTTTTTCCTGTCTGTCTGCAAGGAGAGGTCTGTGCTCTAAACAGTCCATATAGGCCGGATTCAGGAAAAAAAAATCATAGTAAGTAGGTGACTCCAAGGGCAATTTCTGAATAAGGTTTTTTTCTTATTTTCTCCTCTTTTTCTTGTGATGTAGTAGTGAGTTGCAGCTCAAGTAGTAATCCTTAAAATTGAAAGCTCAACTGTTTAGTCGTGGTGTTAGTTGCATTACAAGAGGATTATCACAAAGAATGTCTTTGCACAGTGAGCCTATCACAATCCACTGAAGCAAATCAGGTTATAGATGATTTTTCCATGAGTAGAGCTCAGTTGTAAAGGTTCACTAGGAACTCTTTTGTTGTATGGAGTTACTAGACATCTCCAGAGCTTTTGCAGTAGTGTTCTTGAGCAGATGTCGTCCAGCAGTTTTCCATAGTCACTCTTACTTTTTCATGAGCTCAGGAAAAATATAAGTTGCTTAGCCAGGTTTAAAGGAATACTTTTCTTTTAATATTAGAGAAGGGCAGCCAAGCTGCAAATAAACTCTGGGAAGATATGATGTTATTCTTACCAAAGTATGCTGCAGTTTTATTAGTGGAATATCTGAAGGAAAACATAGAGATTACTTCCTTCAGAGCAGGAAAGTTACATTCCAAAATGGGTGGGATAAGCAGCTGCTAAAATAGAGAAAGCATCTGATTCTGTTAAATATACCAAGTAACTGTTATAATAATCTCAAGTATTATTTTTTTTAAGATGGTGGAAATGGAAAATTATTTTCTACCTGGAAGCTTAAATTAAGAAAGTGATATCAATCCTGCAATACAGAACTCTCCAATCACTTCTCTATTTCATGTGGAAGCAGAAACCCATGATGACAGTGAACACAAGAATTGACTGAAATAGTAGATTACTTTCTTAAATAGGAAAAACTGAATTTTTGTATTTGAAAAGTTTACAAAATTAAGTTTACTTTTTCATCAGATATTTCAGAGACAAGATGATAATCAAGTTCTTTAAAATTAGGTGTAGCCACTCTCTTGTTATTCCTCCTGTGCAATCAATTCCTGAATAAGTACTCAGCTATTCCCCTGACTCGTTAGCCCTGCTGAAGGAGAGAGGGATTGGACCTAAATATTTTCTCTGTTGCTTGCAATCTAAATTATTTTGTAATTCTAAGTGTTTACTTCTGTATCAGAGTCTTCTCTAAAGTATATCTTAACAGTGGTTTCCATTCATAATGAAGAATCTGGAAGCCAAGTTCATAAATATAAATTTTAGTAGAGTGGTCAAAATTGATTTTTTCACATTATCCAGTAAATAGGAATTAAAACTCTTCCCAGACGAAAATGGTATTTTGAAAAGGTCATGGTAAATTTGAAATAAGCAAGGGAAAGTATTTTCTTGAACCCCACCCTCCACATTAACCTTTGAGTACAGGATCATGAACATTTAACCTGTTCCAAAGTGAACATACTGATGATATTTCATCTTGCAATGTTAGGTCAAGACTCGCTCTTACCCGTCTCCATAACAGAGGTAGAAGGGTGCCACTTTTGCAGACCACCAGAACTTGCTCTGAAAACCACTGTCTTGCAGCCCCTCCTGAGCTGGCAAATCCATGTGTGCAAGTTTGCCTTTACCTCTCCCAGTGCTATCTTGTGCAAGTTACATGGTGGTGCACAGGATCAGAAAAATTGTTTCTCGGAGAGGGTACTTTCTTAAAGGGCTTTCTTAACTAAAATGTGATCAGTACTTACCAGCTTCTTGCAGTTTTATGTATCCTATTGAGTATAAAAACAAAAAAGCAGCTGATTTTTTTCATTCCAAACAGGAAGAAACAGTAATTTTTCAATTACTGAGATTTAATGGTTCTTATGTCCTTTTATAGTGAGCTGTTCTAGCAGTGTTTAAAAATGCAAAGTTATGGCTGAAAATGTAGTGCATCAGAACAGCTCTTCAAAAGTTCATTACTGGAAGAAATACTTAAATATTATGATGTTGTGTTGTGGCATGGGAATCAAAGTTAAGGCTGTGAATTACTAGCTACCACTTGAATGCTTATGCACCCAGTTTTTAATTGGACTGATTGAAATTGGATTTTGAAATTAGAATTAATTTAAATTAATTAGGTCTAACTGGAAAGTCTTCTGTTGGAAAGTAAATCACTGGCTCTTCATGTATTTCAGGTAACATACAAGGAGCAACAATCGTGGATGCCCTTGATACACTATACATCATGGAAATGAAAGAGGAGTTCAAGGAAGCCAAGGAGTGGGTTGAAAAAAACTTGGATTTTAATGTGGTAAGTATCGTTGCTGATTAACATTTACTGCTCTGTTTAGTCTCCAGTTGAGGACTGGGTTCTAGTATTACAAGCATGGTGCAAGGCTACAGAGTTTAGATCATTGATAGGTAAAACAAGTCAGGAAGCTGGAACATAGGAAATTTACTGCTCTACTTATATGCTGTTTTTCAATCACAGAGGTTTAGTAAATGGGAGGCAATAAGCTGGACTGAAAGATGGAAAAACGAAAAAGAGCATTTACTATTGTAAAGTAAAAGTAAAGTAAAAAACATCCTTTTCAGCTTTTCTGGATAGAAGAATAGGGACACTTCAAGCATTATTTTTTTCATTATGTAAACTCTTTGCATTTTCTCTTTGTAAAATCTTCCACAAATTTGACCTACGTTTAGAGAAAGGTACATGCCATACATATTACTTAGGTTCCTTTGTCTGTTCCAAAAAAGTTGAATTCCATGAGTTAGGCTGAACTGTTGGCACAACTGAGCTGCTTTATGACTCTTATGAAGCATCAGGTCTTCACAACTGCGTGTACAAATCACCCTATTAATTGGCAAATATGCACCTGAGAGCAAAGTTCATTACTGAAACTTGCACTCTAGAAAGGCCCTGAACAGGCAGGAACTTCTTCAATTAAACTGAGAAGTGCTGATCTTTTTTTGTTCTTTTTTTGGGACAGAGAATTTATTGTAATTGCTAAGTACAGAGAGCCAATGAAGTACCTCTGATCAGTGTAGTAAAGTAGGCACAGTACACCGAACACTTAAAAGCTCTTGTAGTTGACATGCTTAATGTTAGAAACACTTTCTGAAAACAAAATACGCTTTCTAATAAGTTATGCAAAAGTCAGGATTAATTAGCTTCTCTTCCATGCTTGAGAATTAATTATCATTTTAAGAAGGAGTTAATAAGAGTGGATATTACATAGTTTATATAAGCAGTAATTTAGTGTGCATTTCTATTTACATTTGTAATGTAAATAGAGGATATTAAACAGTGCTTCTTTGTAGTGTCAGAAGCCTGAATGACATGCTAACTTTATCTCATGCATAAGCATTCTTTTTCCTAAAGGAGTTTTTGTAATATTTGGTTATATTTTTTGTGAATTTTTTTGTAAATTCCTGTCTGATTAGCGTGAAATTATCAAGATGTTTAAAAACCGAGAATAAAACAACAGAAAATAACAAACTCCACTTAAAAGGATGAGCTGAGCTCTACTTGGAGGAACATTGTAAAGCATTGTAGAGTGATTTACATTATTAACATGAAAAGCTTTGGGTTTACATAAATCTTGCTATATTTGGTACTGGAAACTTATAGACGATATTGCTGCAATTTAAGCTCCTCTGTTTAATGCACTTATTTTTTCCTCAGTAGTGCTTATAAGCTAAGAAAATGTCTGAAATTTTGTATTGCACTTCTTGGTCAATGCAGCACTCGAGCAGATTTACCAAAGCTACTTTATAGATAACAGCGATATGCGTCAGTAACAGTGTGTTGTTCCTGATATTCCTGTAAATAGCTGCCTGGAGTTCAACACCTCACAAAATTATTTTCATAATGCTTCAGAATCATCTATAATTGAATTTTACTTTGGCATCAGCGGTGAATAGACAGATTTTTCCAAACTGGAACAAGGAAATTAAAATAAATAACTGCAACACCAAATTTAATAATGGATGTCCATTTTTTTAATGGCTAGATTGGAAGCTATTCAACTTGCACTTTTGTTTAGTTTTCCACTTTATGTATAGGTTCTAGATTCAAATGCTGTTTTGTATTTGCATCTTGCAGTTTAAAGAACAGCAGTTCTCTCTTGTATTTAAGCATTTATCATGTATCAGGCCTTACTTGTTGTTTTCTGCAATAATGTTCTGTAAGCTATTAGTTACTTCTGTTTTAGAAACTCTTATCCCATGAAAGTGATTAATTTTTAATAACTGATACACTGACATATCCTTAAGAGTTATTTTTTCTGAGTAGCATAAACTTGTGTTGGATGTTTCTGGTCATTTCCTGGGCAGCAACTGCTTAATCAGCATATTTGGCCTTTATTTGCATAAATAGGATTGTTTTTTTCTCCATTTATTCTTAGAACCATGTACTTCAAATCTTTTATTTTCTTTAAGATGTTATTTACAAAAATAGCTGTGACTGCGTTCTGTAGCAGAATCTTTTCTCCTTATTTTCTATGTCAATGCAGCTGCATACAGGAAAATTCTGTGAACTTTGGAAGATACTCATGAATGTATTTGGCCAGCACTCAGTCCATTCCCATCAGCTGATCATAAAAGTTTCCTAATGTCACACTGAAAGTAGGCACTAGTTTATCCACACAAAAGGATTTATGGAATAAAGGTGACTTAATGGGAAATGGCAACATCTCTTTATGAGTTAGACTTCAGTCCTCCAGTTCAATGAATTTGGTGTCAGGGTTGCTCTCCTTTACCTTTCTGAAGATAGGTTTTGGTTTCAAAGGAAAACTCTTTTTAAGTCAACAGCATCTTTCTTAGCAAACTTGTGCTTTTCAGTAAGCTTGTGATACGTGTGGAAGCTTCCCTTTTTGGAGTATAACACACTTAGGCTATTTTCATTACAGCTATAGCTGGTAGCCCTGTGATTTTATAACTGAGATGTCCACCTTGCAATGCATGGAGCTTTTTTATGTCACTACTGCTGATATTTTTTGTATTTGAAAGCCTGCTGAAGTTTAAGCCAAACTGAGCAATTCGTTCAGGAATTAAGTTGCATTTTCTGATTATGTCAATATTATAAGGGATGTAGACATACTTGCACCTTTGGAAAGCCTTGGCATTTGCAGTGGCTAAATCCATTATCTTTGCACCATGGATGTGTGCTGTTAAGTCAGTTCATCTCCCTGGGGGATTTATCTTTGCTCTTCCAATTAACACAGCCAAGGATTTGGTCTGACCTCCCCACACATGGTGCTGCCCACACGCCCCTTTGCACTGCTTGTGCACAGCCCAAGGCTGCAGCAACTGGGCTGGTTTGTGTATCAGCACGGTACAAGGGGGGAAAAAGGAACCAGTCTTTCCTGGGATCTTTAGGGAGTTTGGCTAGTTCCTAGCTACAGCTATGCACTGCTGCCTGCTTCTCTGCTCTTATGTTATATTATTTTCTTCAGAACCTGCGCACACACACAGAGCATTCATAGCCTTCTGAAAGAGTTTCTGTACCACTACCCAACTTCTGTTTCACACTGAGGAAGAAAAAGCTATCTGTCTCTGCAACACAGGAACTGAATCACACTGAATCCATGCTTAGGAAGAGAGAGATTGGAAGAGGGATCTTAATGAGGCAAATGAAGGGATCAGGTGTCGGGCAGTAGTGGTGCAGGAGCTGAGCCACGTGGCACAGCAGTGAAGGTTTGGGAGTTAAGTGTTAGAATTGATGGTGCTTCAGTTCTACACCCACCCAGACACACCCCCATATCTTTAGGATGAGTGACCAAGTGATCTGTCCCCCTCTGCTTCAGCACTGCTAAATTCTTACCCAGCAAAAGGACAGTCCTGCCCATACTGCATACCAAGGAGCAGTCCTTGGCCTACATGGTGTCCTAAAGCTTGTCTGGACATTGGCTAGAACAAAACAGGAGCCCACACCAAGATCAGAAGGTGCTAACAATCACTTTGTGTATGGGACAGGGCTTGAATTCATGCCCTGACCCACTGATCAGCTGTCTGATGTAAGTGTAGCCAAACAAGATCAGAAGGGGAACAAGACACAGATCAGAAAGCCATGCACTTGTTGGGATATGAGGAAAATGGGAAAAGTATGAAAAGCATTTCAGTATTTGCTCTTGAAGATAGGTACTAATGAACTGAAGAACTGCACAAAGAGAAGGGAATGATAAGAAGGGGAGGATACCTTCAGTCTTGTGTCCTGCCAACACCCTTAAGCAAAGCTGATTGCAGAGGTTAGTCAGTTACTGTATCTGATGTTATAAGCCCCATTTGAAGCTTGAAGGCTAACTTATCGTTCTGGTTTTCATCTTTGTGCTTAGCTCTGCAAATTTGAGTATCTTTTAAAGAGGTTTTGTCAGCAGCTTTATATAACATAGAAGCTTTGTGAGTGGTATGTCTACTGTTTGGGAACTGGAAAAGGACTGGAAAAAGTACAGAAACTTGAAGTTTTTTCTCTACTGTCATGTATAGCCTAAGATGCCCCTTTTGCAAGATCCCAGAATAGCAAATGTTGTTTACATCTTATTATTAAGGCTTCCAGCATTTGTTGTTGGCTCAAATCTGTTTGTGGTGTGGCAGTCAGTAACAGAACAGACTCAGAATACAGTTTGCTTATTTCGAACTTCAGCATTTACAAATCTAAATCATACTAACTCTCAAACTGTAGGTATTATGATTGACTTGTAATTGTATTTAATAGTCCACAACCTAATGTTCTGACTTGGAAGCATACGTTTTTTTGGCTCTTTATTCTGTGTGGTTTTACCTCTTTAAGTGAGAAAATCCGAAAGTTTCCTAATACAGCAATTTGGAACAAAATAACTTTCCCATTAAAAAAAAATAGTTGAGTGGGAGGTGTGAGTAAAGGTATAATGGGTCTTGGAGAAATCTTAACAAAGCCAGGAGTTGAAAATGGTTCTTTAGTTTGTGGGACTATTTGATTACTAGTTTGCCATGTAACTTATTAGTACACTCTAAATGCCAGACTTCAAAGTGACTTGATTTTGTTTTGATTATGTGTAAGAACCTATTTTGATGGGCTTAAAGGAGATCCTGCAAATTCATTATTAAAAGCAGTTCTTATGCTCCTGGAGTTCATTAATGCCTTCAGTAGCACTTTATTTTTGTGCCTGTTGAAGACCTTGCAGTGTGCCATGTGGGGACTTCAGCAAGGTTAAATAACACGTTATGCAATAACCAGGCTTTGACACTTGCAATAAAAAGGTTGCTAAGATTGTTTCCCATATCTTTGGGAACTGAATATTTTAGCAAGCTGCCAGTAAATTTCATTTGTAGAATATGAATGAAACCTTTTTTCCTCACAATTGCAAGTAATTAAAATCTTGTTTAATTACAGTAGTTGGAAGTGAGTTATCATGGTACCATCCATGGCTCTATCATGCTTCCTGGACTGCTTGTAAATGCTAAGATTTGTTGCTGTTCACAACACTTCTGCTTCAACAGGGGAATATTATTATTTTATAGTAATAATAATTATAAATTCGTCTCACTTCACAGGAAATGTAGGCCCTTTGTGTCCACTTTTTAGTCTAGAATGATGCACATTATTCAGCATTGTTCAGTATAGGGTCCCTGGTGTTCTCTTGCACAGCTTGTTAAACTGCAGGATATGGGCTGCTTGCCATGGTACAGTATGGTGTGTGTGAGGAGAGTCACTGTAGTCCTTGTACACAGGAGCAATAGATGGAAATGCAGATGAGGTGGCTGAAGTTCTATACACTCTTGATGATACAAGAACAGGAGAACTGAAGGAAAGAAAGTTCTGAAAGGAATCTCTGCAATAGAGAAGACTGAAACAAATTATTTGGTAGGATTTGTGGCATTGCTTTTTATTATCTTTATAAAAACTAAGAGAGTGAGCTCTCTATCAAATATAAATTAAGGTGACTTAATTATATGGAATGCATTCATCTTTATAAAGAACACACAGTATTTTCTCCAAACTTGAATGCCAGAACATGTAACTAGTGCTGCTGGTGACTGCCAGATAGAACCTAACACTGGATGAATAAAATTGAGTTGTATTTCAAATGTTGTGTGTATAAGCAAGGGTGAGATCCCATGAGAAAATATAGAAGCGAATTGTTTTGGCTTTCATCTGGGAATTGTGGAGAGGAAGATTATCAAGAACAAGATGCATTAAGGAAATGATCCAGAAGGATGTGAATACTGATTTTTGGGAAGCTGGAGGGGTTCAATAGGCATAGGGCTTCAGGAGAGCCCAGCTGACAGTAGTTTGTTGTCTGAAGAGTGCTTTTGCTATTAAATTCAATCACAGCTGTTTGAAGCCGCAGTAGTTTACCAGTTGCAGTCTTAATCCTCTGGTTTATGGAAGGGTGAGAGAAGTTGAGTGGTGAGATGTAGCTGAGATCAGATTGGCCCTGTTGTAGGTTTGCAAATGAAATATGCATAAATGCAGAGTAACACAAACTAATTAGTACAAGTTTTGGGACTTTATTCCTCCTGTCCCCCCCCGTCCCCC
>VZRZ01003594.1:208675-353620 GCA_013398175.1 Climacteris rufus
TTTGTGGTTGTTTTTTGGTAATTTTCCCATGAGTCAGTGGCTGTAAAGGATTATTAAAAATAAGCCTGATTTCTTTAAAGCACTGCTAGTATTGAACTTTTTTTTTTGCTTGTCTGAAAGTATCTTTAGGAAACTGTAACATGATAAATTTATGCCACAGGACTGGAATGGACTTTTTTTTTTTGCTGACTTTCTTGATTTTTTTTTTTTTTAATTAAACCTGGATTAATGAGTAGACATGCAATTCCTGTTCTAAGCAGTCTTTTTCTGTTTTGAAATTAAAAATTAGATGTCTAGTAAGGGAGAAATTTGTTTTACAACTGCCTTGCTGTACTTGGTAGTCTGATGTCAAATTCTGGTATACCAAGGGTCAGGAGTATTGCATGCAACAAGATCCCCTGTTCTGCAGACCCAGATATTTACACTTCCAAAGGTAGTCATATAAAGGAGATAATTTTTAACTTTTGGAGGAGAACAACACTGATATTCTACCAGCCACTAAGATGTTTCTTGGAATTCATGGAGATTACAAACATTACTTCTGGGCACTGTAATTTTCACTGCTGGGAATAACTATTATACTGGTGCTATGGCACTGCTCTTAGTGCAATCCAGCTTGTGTATTCCCTAGGTCTTCTGCTTCACTCATAACTGGTTCTTAAAGGCACGGCTAAAATCATGTAATAAGAGGACTGTTTTACTTGAAGGTTGGTTCCACAGTCAGGCATAGGCAGAAATAGAGTGATCTCTTAATTTTCTGTTTGTATGAGTAGCAAAAATGTAAATCCAAAAAAAGTAAATCCAAAATGCTCTGAAGTGGGTAAGGAGCACATGAGTTTCAGATTCAGCTGGTAAATTCCCAGACTCCTTTGCAGCTTTTCTGATTTTTGAATGGGATAAGTAACTTGTTTGTTTATTGTCTGTTTCCCCAGAGTTACAGTATTTTGGATGCAGCAGCTGTTCTTCCTCCATGATAGGCTTATATTCCCATTCTTTTCCATGGCGCGAAGCAGAAATGTGACAGAATTATACTTTTTTTACTGTGGCAGTATAACCTGTTTGAAGGAACACTAATTTATCCTGATCAGGATGAAGAAATAACAAAACCAAACCAAACAAACAAATTAACTCCAAAAACTCCAAAACCAAAAACCCAAAGCAGACAGAAAAGCCCAAACTGTTTCTCATTATGATTAATGTTGGGCTTAGAGTTTTATATGTTACTGTCTACCAGCTGTTAATTAGAAGTGTGTGGGGGGGAAAGGGAAAACAGTTATGACATACCTAATTCATTTATATCTGCATTTAGAGTCAGAGTGGCAGTGCCACTATTCAACTTCTTTTGATGATCTCTGACTTCAGACCTAATCACTGCTCACTGAAAGCCACCATCTCTTAGTGATTAATAGTGGTGTGTTACTAACGAGGAGCAGGCACGAAATAATCATGCAGATGCTATTGATCTAGAACCGCTTTTGCCAGGCTGACCACCAGAAGATTGCAGTCTTCATGTAGTGCTGAGACATGCTGCAGAATTTAGCTATAGCTATTTTATCTGTCTCTCCCCCTCTTGCAGACGTGTCTCTTCAGAGAGAATATTTAAATTCCATAAATACAAAAGAAAATGTAAGCCACCATTTAACAGTCTTGAATGGTAGGAGAATGAAGTTTGTCACCTATGCAAAGGTACTGGCCTTTACTGCAAGTTGGGATTAAGTTCCAGTGTATGTGCCTTGGGGATCTTAACTCACCAGTGTGAGAATTGACCGCGTGTTTTATCTTCTGCTTCCTCTCACTTAACTTGACAGTAGTTAACAAGAGGACTTTTCCTTTTATGTCTCAGAAGCTTGATTTTTAATGCTGTTTGAAACTCCAGGCATACTGTATCAGCTTGATCACTTCTCTGTGAATGCCACTTAACTCCTCCTTAATCATCTTCACAGACTGGCAGTAGAATTCCCTGTGTGGTACGAACTAGAAGTCTGCGGTTGCCTGTAGTTTTCTGCAGCTCTGTTTTCAGATTTGGGTCCTGTTTCCCACCTACCACCCATCTGCTGCCACTTTTAAGCAGTACATCAGTATTTCAGTGGTGTCATGTTTTAGTTCCTTTAGAGCTCTGAAATAAATGATCTTTGGGCTTTGTTTCATTTTGATAGATTTACAATTTTTTTTTAAGTTGGCATTTAATTGAATCCTGGAGCCATTCAGCTTAGAAGTGACCTCAAGAGATCCTCTAGTCCAGCCTCAATGTTGCAAGAGTGCATTAGGCTTGTCCTTTTAAAAATATTCTTGCATGCCTAGGCTCTTCAAGACTGAACACTGGGGCAAATTTACCTTTTCTGCAGTGGCTTTGTTTCATGCATAATGCTCTTTTACATAGACATCTCTTATTGTTTCTCCCAGCTCTCTAGCAGGCCTCATGTTTCTGTCTTTTTTTTTTTCAACTTTAAACACTTGTTCTTCAAAAATTACATTTAGCCTGACTTAAGAGTTTTCATTTAACGTGTCAAGCATTATCAGTTTCTGTAATCCTTACTTGGACTCAATACACTTTTACTTTTAATGACCTTTTTTACAGTCATACCAAAAGAAGGTATAAGTCATCTGAGCTTTTTGGTTTGAGAATTTTGGGCTCTGAACCTCATCTCTTATTCTCCAAATAATCTCCAAGCAATTTACCCATTTGGTTGTTTCTTTCTCAGTTCATTTCAGCTGGTCATCTTGATTCTCTTTCCAAACTTAAACATTACCAAAGTGAACCTTTTGTTTAAAATAGCACGTCCAATTGGAGCGTGTGGCCCCTGTTCGACAGTAATATGTCAAACTAAGTTAAGAGCTACTTTTTCTCCTATAGACTCTGAGCTTCTGCAGAAAGCTGTCATTACAGTGTATAAAAGCAAGGTTTATATCAGCTGTGATGTAGCACTTAACAGCCTACTCAGGGACAGAGAAGGATTTAAAATCTCCTCTGTTTCCCACAATCGCATGCGTATTCTCCATTACTATTTCAGTCTCTTCACCACCTTTAATAAATCTAATGCTGTTCACTTTCTGTGCTAGCTGCATCAAAATGTAGTACATAATCCCTATGGATTCACATTCTGGAGATAACCTTGACTCCTAAGATTTTCTTTTATGAAGACTGTTCTGCTGTTGCAAGCAGACTGCCCTTCAGTCTTCTATTTCTGTCTCTTAAGTTCCTGCAGTGCAATTACACTGTCGCTGTTGATGAAACCGGTCTCTCTTAAATAGGTTCCCTTTACTTCAGAAGTTTTCTCATTCCTAATATTTCTGTCCCCCTTCTCCCAGTGCTACTTGCTCAGCTGCTCTGTGCAGCTGTGCTGCTCAAGCTGGCCCCACACTTAATTCTGAGGAAAATCCGAAGAATGGTAACAGACATGTGCATTTTCAGTCTTGCACTTAATTAAAATGTTTCTTCTCAGTTTTCCTTCTCTTCCTTCTCTGCTGTGGAGTTACTGGTACCACGAATATATTGGCAGAGAGCTCTTTCTCGGGTCTGAAGCCTGATGGAGCCTCTGCCCCTGTACTGCAATCAGGCACCAGCACCAGGCACACAATCAGCTGCCATCACCAACAGTTTTAGCGCCTCAGAATAAGGGCCCTCAGGCTACTCTACTACTATAAAGTGGGAATAGCGGCAATTTGCCTTAACTGAGTGAATTGCTGTCTGCTGGAATCTGCAGTGAGTATGTTTTGCTTTTGTTTGTCTGTCATCAGTCTGAAAAGCCACAGCAGGGGACTGAGAAGCTATGGTGAGAGCATGCTGCAGCTGCTATAACTAAGCCCACTATGAAATCAGGAGTCAGAGCCATGATTTTGGTCTGAGAAACATCAATTTAGAACTCCAATTTGTACATAATCGTGTTCTTGTCTTTTAGTGGTTTTCCTTTTGCATAACCGAAAAAAGTTTGTTTGGGGAGTTTCCTCAAAACAACAAAAAAAATTTGCATTGTTCCATGGCAAACTTATTTGACATAATATTGCATTCATTTGTTGACTTTGGAAATAGCCAAAAAGTTCATTGCTCATTACATTAATTTTAGCTAAAATCCCTGCTCAGTTCCAGACTATTATAGGCTGATGGTAAATATCTAGAAAGAAGAATGGATGGTAATGAGACCTGAGTGATTGTGACTGCAACACCTGGTGTATTCGACACCAGCTCATGAGCTATATTATTAAGTAGAATTCAATCAGAGGAGAGGGTGCTGGTTGTTTCTTTTGAGAATTTGGCTTTCAATGAGCTCCTGCATTTTCACTTCATTCTGGTTCTACATAACAATTGGAGAAGATAATGTCTATCAAAAATAGTAGTGTGAGTGCTTTCCTTTTAAGCAGCAGCAGCTCTAGATACACCCTAAAGAAGAATTCTTTGCATGTGGGTTAATATATTGTACAGAAGAAGTTATATGCTATTAACAGTCTGTCCAGAGTCACCAAGCACCTGCAAAGAAGTTGTTTCCAAGACACTTCTTCTATTTATCTCAGTTTTTAGTTCTATCACTTTGCAGCACAAAATGCAATTGCAATAATTAAAAACAGTAAAAGGAGGGTAAGAACATGTTGCCTGAAGAGTTGGTGGAGTTGTTCTGCAGATTTAATAGAAAATGTACAACATATGGTTAGATACAGGGTTCTGTGGAACCATTTGCAAGCAGCATTGAGATTGTTGCAAATATACTATTCATAGCTAAATAACAATCCTTATGTATAATATCACAGCTGAGAATTTTATTCTTTCTGCAAATGAAAGCACTGTAAAAATATCTCAGTCAGTGCTGACAGTGAGAATAGATCAGCATTAATTTATCCTGCTTAAATTCTAGGCTGTGTAAAATATTTGGGAAGTATATTCTCTCTGTGAATGTAGTATAAAAGTTGAATTAGGTGATAAGAAATAGATGTTATTGAATCATTGTACTGATTTTTCCCCCAAAAAAAGTACATGTGAAAATTTTATTTTACTCTGGATGTGGAGTAACTCTTCTTTTCTTCATCTAAATATTTAATAACGTACAGCTAGTGTATGTAAGATTCCATTTTAGGCTTTGTCTCCATAGACTGAATCTGAGATTATTTTTCATTAAATTGGGAGTTAAGTAGGTGATAATATCCTCCTCTTATTAGCTTTGAGAAGATAAAGGCAAAAACTGTCCAGTAGATTACCAAGTTTTTGATTCTGTTGGCAACTCTGAAGGATTCCATCAGATTCCCAAAGCTGACTTGAGCAAAGAATCTTTCTACTTTTGTATCTCTTTGTAAAAATTTAAATTACTTCTAGTAAAAAATATGTAAGCATTAATTAATTTTTTAATATTTTAAAAACAATTTGAGTGAACAGAAATTTGTGATGAAGTTTGGAAAGTTTCTTACCCAATTTGCTCTTTGAAGGATCAGATTAGATATACATTGCAGAACACCACTTTGTGCCACCTACCAGTTCTGCTGCTTCGAGCTAACTGAAAATCATTGAGAAAATTGAATGCCTGAAATCAGAAGCAGACATCATTGCTGTTCTTGCATGCTCTTCATGTCTCCAGCAATAGGTAGAGATAATGGCATCCTTGACGCAGGAGAAACAGATACTCTTAAAAGTCTCCTTTGCACTTGCAACGTGTCTTGCTTAGCAGATCAAACATGAAAAAGATAAAAACAAGGTTCACTGGCTTTAAGTCAGCACAAACTCTTGGGATCAATTTATGGTGAGTGCTAATTAGCCAGTGTAAAAATTTTTTTTTTTTGGCAGCATCATTTGTTATTTTCAGGCAACAGAAATCTGAATCATTTTTAAGATGAGGAGGGAGCTTTCACATCTTTCAAAAACTGCAGGAATCCACCATGCTTTGTTTGCCATTTGTTTGTAAAAATGCAACAGTTGGATAATGTTGATAAATGTTGTGGTTGATAAATGAGTCCATTTCCTGTATCATCTGTGACAAAATCTTGCCCCTGCCATACACAGACTGTATTTGCACCCTATGTGCAAATGATTGAGAAGGAATTTGGAAAAGATGTTCACATGAAAAATTCTGACGATAGATGCCAATGGGAATTGGTGGTTTTGGCAGGTGGGTACCCCTAAACAGAGCTGTCATGAAGCATTTGAATGACAAATCTTTGTTTTCCTCAAATCAATAAATATAAGGGCTCATTTTGCCCAGGGCTAAGTGCACAGAATTAGGCAAACTGCAAAATTTTCTTAAGCCAAAAACTGAGAAGAGGATGAACATGAAGATTTGAAAGCTGAAAAAAGAGGAGTGGTATGTAGTGCCAGTGTTTCATAAAATCTTGCTTGGTTTCCCCCCCAAAAAATAATTTAGCATGTACTGAAACAACAGATTCAGTTTCTTAGCTCACTGTTTACATTGCAAGTCTTTTGTCAACATGTACACAAGCTTTTGTATTCCCATAGGTGTTAGCTGGTCAGCCATCTGGCTGTTTAAATTCCTAGTAAAGCATAAGAGAGGCCAGAAGGTGGTAAAATATTCTGAAGAACTTGGATTTTGTTTGATGTGTTTAGCTCTTATATTCTTTACTCAGCACCTTAATTGCTTACTTTAACTCACCCAACCCTGATGAACTCCTTCAAATAGTAGCTAATTAAGACAGTACAGTATGGGGGGACTCTTGTCATTCAGCTACATGAAGGCTCAAAAGCTTGTTTTAACATGCAAACCTTATGTAAATTGACAAAACTCTAAAGCAAACAAGGAAGGTCATTCCAGCAACAGTGTTACTGGAGTATAGTCAACCTTTAATTGAGAGAGCTGTCTTCTTTGGGGCATAAAGGGGTCAGTTCCATTGTTTCTTATATTTCAGATACATTGAACTACCAGAAAGACTCTGTAACTTGTTCATCTGAAGAACCAGATGTGTCTGGTTTGTTTCTTTTCTTCAGTCTTTAGGCAATCATCTGCTTTTGCAGGCTAAGCAAAAGAACCATACTAGTTGTTTTTGGAAGCTGGTTCAGTCCTGTTACTGCTTTAAAGTTGTGCTGTCCCTTGGGGGGCAAGTTGTCCTTAATTTTTGCAAGCATGACTAGATAATTTTACAGTCCAATAGATCCTAAGGACCATCATGTGAAAAGGATATGCTATGAACTTCACTTCCTTCCATTTCTCTTTGAAAACTCTTTTTTGTTTTCTTCAAACTAACAGCTGCAGAACAAAGTCAGCAGCTTACAATGCCATTTCTTAAAGAGTGCTATTTTCCCCAACTTGTTCTTAAAAACACTATTCATGCTATACAGACAATTTCAATCTTTTTCCTTTTATCATGCAAAATCAGTGAATAACTGAAACCTTCTCATCAGCATTTGCTGCTCGCAGGGTATCTCTTACAAACATCGTTCAGTCTGTGCTCAGTCTTTTCTTTCCAGAGTTGCTTTTATTTCCATTTATATTCTAGAGGGAAGAATAAATAATCTTCCTGATTCCAGGCAAGATTTATAACTGCTGAAATGCTTTGGGCCAATATTGCTACACTGCTGCAGGAAACTATAGTGGTGGCTCTCAGCACACCTGAGCAGAATTACTCTGATGTTAAATGCCATCAACTTTTCTGATTTGCTTGAAGGTCCTGTCTTAAGTTAATATGGTTATTAACTAACTCAAGGTCAAAATAAAGATTTATTGAGATAACAAGAACTTATTCAGCCTTATTTTTTCTTTTTCTTGGTAGACTATGACATTTGGTAATAGAATTAATGAGTGGACCTGGTGACTAAGATGCCCTTTTTCTAAGTCATACTTCGAAGGCTTTTTTTCTTTCTTGTTCCAGCTTGAAATTACAGTTAAGGTACTCTAATGTTTTAACTTCCATGCTATCAGATATTGAAATAACTTAGTGAAGCCTGAAGGGCCTTTTCTCTTAGAGTAGCTATGTGAAGGGTTCAGTTAAAGAATAAAATAAAACACTAGAGCCATGTAATGGGTTTTTTTAAAAATGGAGAGAGCTTACATGGCTGTCATGCTTTTCTTTCTTCCTCTTGGTTCAGGTGGGGGCATGGAAAGCAATGTACACATGCTAATATGCATACTTGAAGTCTTTAGGAATGCTTCTAACCATTACTTCCTTCAAATATGTGCTGCATTTAAAATGTTAATCTTTAGAGGGCACAACTTATGGCAGTTTAATTACAGGAATGGTTTTGAGTTTTAGCTGTAAAAAAAGTTTTAACTGCAGGAAATTCAGAGAAGCAATTGAATTGCTCATAAATTTGATGTGCTGGCAGCTCTGCTGCTCAGTCAGAGGACTTGTTTCTGACTCTTAAGAATTGGAAATGTCTGCTTGCCTCCTTATATTTTAGTCACTTTAGTTTTATGGCTTGTCCAGTAAGAGAAATAGTCTTACAGTAAACAGAAAGGAATTGAATTAGTCTGCCTGATGAT
Organism: Climacteris rufus; assembly: GCA_013398175.1. NCBI lineage: Eukaryota > Metazoa > Chordata > Aves > Passeriformes > Climacteridae > Climacteris > Climacteris rufus. The sequence continues at coordinate 217,087 of VZRZ01003594.1, forward strand.
TTAACTTACAACATAAAAGCAGCTTCTTAAATCATAGTTGTTCTCTCTTGAAGCCTTCTGTTTGGCTTACATTAAAACAAAAAAAACAAACAACAAGAGTTCATCTCTTACATTTAATTTAAGGAAAATATACAAGCACTAGGCTCATTTTGGACGTGCTCATTATTCATCTGACTATTGTCTGTCACAGAAATCTCAACAATAAGAAAGAAAGCACTGAGTTAAGGTACCATCATCTTTCTGTCCTGTGATACAGAGGAAGATTTTTCTCATTACATTACTTGTATAAAAAGCCAGCTAGCTGGTGTGTCAGAAGTGTTCTGGAGAAAGGAATCTACAGAGTACACTAAATTTTAACCTGTTCCTGCCCTGGAAAAATAACAACTTAAAAATGTGTCAATTCAACTGCTGGTGTTGGCAAGCTCACCTGTCATGGAGTCAAGCTGAGCTGTTTGCATGGTTGCAAATCCAAGCTGCATTTGCCTAAATGGCATGTTCTCCATCCCATTGTTTTTAATGGAATTTACTGAAACAAGTTTACTTTTATAATCTAAGAAACCACTTGAACCTGAGGGCTGAAACAGATAAAACAGTTGATTTATTTCCTGTGTATATATATGTACAAGTGAGACAGAAGTAGTGTGTAGCCTCTGGTGGTAGAGAAAGATCAATGAGTTTTATGATCCAATGGCTTGTTCCTAAGTGATCCATGCTGTAGATCTAATAGAGTGACTGTTGGCACTGTCATTGTACTTGTGATAATTCTTTTTTCCAGTATCTGCAATCACAAGATCTGGAAGTTCTTGTGTCGGTTTCAATCCTAGTGTAAGGATGGAAAGAAGCCCTTCACTGTTTAAACATGGGGTGGCCTTAATATACAACTCTTATTTGCAGTGAATACTCATTATATTTTATGTCTGTTTAAAGAGTATAAGAAACAATCCAAAATATTAGTGTTTAATTTATTCTTCTTGTATCCATGAACCCATTAAACTAATGGTCAGTGGAATTCCCTATGCATGAAGAGGAATGTATGGTCTCTGGCAAAGGACATTAGAGTAATGCAAATTAATTCCTTAAGCTTTCTGTGTTTAATGAAGACATTGTAAAGCCTGGAACTCTGTAATTCTGTGCCTAAAATCATGACTTGTTTTTAAAACTTCAGTATTCAAACTAGTCAGTTTAGATTCTCATCATACTCTGTTGCTTGTGCTAATCCTTTCATAACCTGCATTGCATCTAGTTCACTATTAGTTGTTTTTATTGTTGCTATTATTGCAAGTTTACTGCTTGCTTCATTTTAAATCAAGCCACTACTAACTTACAAGGCAAAACTTGATAAATACCTTGTCCAGAGTCCACTGAAGATAGAGTTTGGACAGAAGTAATTTAGGACTGTACTATGACACTGCCCTGTCCATGTCTAATCCTGTGCCAAAATGTACATATAACATTTATATAACGTTTTCAGCAGAAACTGAGACATGAGAGGTTCCCTTTGAACATCAGGAAACACATTTTTACTATGAGGATGACTGAGCACTGCAGTGATGTGCAGCGATAGCCCAGAGAGATTGTGGAGTCTCTGTCCATGGAGATATTCAAAAGCTATCTGTACACATTCTTGAGCAACAGGCTCTGGGTGACCCTGCTTAAGCAGGAGAGTTGGACCAGATGACCTTCTGAGCTCCCTTCACGAAGGTCTCTTCCAACCTCAGCCATCCAGTGATTCTGTGAACTTTCACTCACAGCTTCCTAAAAACACAGCCTCTTGGCTATCAGGAGCACTTTGCATGAAAACAACAGAGAAAAGAAAAGCTTTCCTTTCTTAGGGCCACTGCACTACCACTGGTGCCTCAGCACAATTGCTGTACAGCAATGGGAATAACTCTAGAAAGAACAAACCCTGAGTTGGCTGGAGAACTGCTACTCTGTGCTACCTGGCCTGAGGACACTATCAGTATAAATTTTAACCATTTGAGAACTGATCTCTGAGTGATTCAAGTGCCTAATTAAAATACTTGTAATGATGTCAGATTGAGACCATGTAGTGATTGAGAAGGACCACCCTTTTGAGGGACAGCAGAGCAAAAAGAAGGAGTAGTTACTTCTTTCCATTTGCTCAGTGAGCTGTTCGGGTTTTGCTAGTGGTTTGCTCAAGGAAGATGGCAGAATATGGGAGATCCTGAGCTTTGGGCCCTTTTGTCCAAGGACCTTTTTGATTCAAACTAATGAATCATTTCATTAAATCCTTGTTCTGGTGTTGGAGTAAAATATTAAAGTCAGTAAATGAAGTTAGAAAAAAAATGAGCAGAATAGCAATTAAAGTAGGCATCCTTGGTATCCTGTTCGCATTGTTATACTTGCATATTTGATAATCATCATTTAAAACTCTTGCCATTAACACCTGGAAGAAACTCACAAGTGTCACATAACTCTGGCTGAAACAAATAGCTCCCCATTTGCTGTTGAGTTAACATTAAAAAGAAAATAGAATTCCCTTTATATACATAGTGATTTTTAGCCTTTTCTGTGTCTGCCACTGTGGTCTAGGTGTGTAGGTTAGAGTCATTCTAAACCATTTAATGATACTGGAATTAAAATATACAGTCAAATTTACAAGGCTAGGAATGAATCTTCTGTTAGCACTTTATGCCACATTGAGGATGTAATTATTGATTCACCATGCAGTTTATCAGGTTCCTCCACCCCACCCCCTGCTTTCACACAGATGGTGTTGCAAATCACCTCTCAATGGTCACCTGCTTGAAAGGAGAGTTTCATATGCAAAGTGCTGTTCTTTGTTTAGTTATGATAGCTTGCAAGATATAAAATGAGGCAGCTATTTAAATTTGTTGTTACAGCACTTGGGCTGGGTACACAAGATTAAATAAAAAGAAAACTAGGAAGCAGATGCTTGTGGCTTAACAGAAGAATTGTGCTAAAAGATACTCTTCGTTACTGCTGGATATGAGTAATTTTACTGAGGCAGCTGTTTCCTTAATCAGGAAAAACACAAACCTCTTAAGATGACATCCAGATGTTTTCTGTATCGCTTCACAATATAATGAGTTTCCATTGTATATGCCATATCTTTAATTCCAGTTGTATTTACTTATATCCAATATATTTTCAAACACATATATCATCTTCCTGAACTGTAGAAGACCTGACTCCTAAATCATGACATATTTTGTACTCTTGACATCCTTGCCTGGTGTTAGTCTATGAGTTGCTTCTAGGGCTGACAGTGCCTCTCACCAGCATCCAAACATATGAATATTGCACTTCCACAGGTTGGAGAGGGCTTATTTTGTTGGGGGCTGAGGGGTCTTGGGAAGGGGTTTTTTAATGCTAGTGTCTGTCTGTACTTCAGTTGTGTAGTTGTATGGTGTCTCTTACAGTGTTTCCTATTGTTCAAAGCAGGACATACAATAGTGTTAATACATATATAGTTGGTTAATATCCTGTTCCAGTTATGTGGATATTGGGTAAAAAGAGAGATTTAAAACTTCCACTAGATCTTAGGTGTGAGCTCAGTTCTCCATTATGGCTGCTGACACTTTTAATGCCTGCTAGCTTGCCATCTGTCCTTGCTTGAAACACATACTTTATTTGATTGGAGACCTGTGGTTCCAGACTTTCTATTGCTGATAGGACACAAGGCTGACATCCCAAATCTTTGACACTGGTTTGCTGACACTGAGCTTCTTTCATAATGTATGTATTTGATGTTGTGTGGTATCTCAGAGTCTTAAGATTTGAGCACAGTTTTTGTAGGTGTGAGTCTTGTTACCAGTATTTTGGGCTCAGGAGCCAGTTGCCAGCACAGTTAGTCTGCACTTGTGCAGCAAATCCAGCTCTGCTCTTTGTGCATAATGTGTATCGCACCTCTTGAAAAATTAAAGCTGGCCTGAGTTTGGGGTGAGGAATTCTCAGAGGCTTTTATAAGTAACAAATTCCTTCTATTATTAGAGGCAATCACTGCAGTTTGTTTACTACATTAATCCCCTCCTTTTCTTGAATTATTGCAGCAGAGATATTATTAAATGACAGGTTCATAAACTTTCCAGTATTAGTGGGATGTAGCTAAGCTTCTGATTGTTCAAGTATATATAACCTTTAAAAAACTTATGCTTTTTGATATTAGTAAATTAATTAGCAGTTGCTTTTTCTCTTGTGGTCTAAAAGTTCTTCCTCTTAAATAGTTCTTGGAGTTTGTCTGTGTAAGCAATCTTAAATACACATGAATAGCACAAAAGGAAATAACTAAATATAACAGGAACAAAGTCTTCCTTTATCGTTTTTTAAATTCTGCAGTTATCTACCAATTCCTTCCTTCATTTTAAAGTTTTAAAGTGCAAGTCTGATATGGAAAAGTTACTGTACATTTCTTTGGTTTATGCCTTGCATTCTTTCTGACAGTTTGTACCATTTATTACTGGCCTTCCTAAAATAAGGTTTTCAAACACAGTATATCTACTTAGAAATTTTTTAGTTAAAAAATAGCTGAAGTAATTACATATGTTAGCTACTGCTGATAACTTGAGGGGATTTGTGCTTGTTGCTATGTGCATTTGAATGAAATCTGGAAATCTCTCACTAATCCAGTTACTTCCATTTGATTAAGTTCTCTCCAGTCTTTTCTATGGAGGGGATAGTCTTCATTGTACTATGTGACTTCTTTGGTACAGCAGTCAGCTAGAAAAAAAATTAATTTTCTTGCCATCGGTGAAACCGTAACAAAAAAGGCTAATTGAATAAAAGAAGGGATTTTATTACTTTTTTTTCTTTCTTTTTTTAATCCCACCTACTTTATGCAATAAGCAGGTTTTTTTAATGAACTTTCTTCTACAAACTGGTGACCAGCATACTGGAGTATTCTCAAAAGGGAAATAGAAATCTAAAAGCTTACACATGTTTTATTTCCTCAAGCTGTGAAAAAGACCCATACTGTTCTAGCAGTTTGCAGGTGAGATAGAGTTGTTGCTCACAGATACCACAAACTGCCTGAATCTCTCCATTAAGTCATTTGCATATTTCTACAATCACTGTTTTCAAAAGCTGGAAACTTATGTACATCTTCCTGAATCACAATGTCATCTTGAGCGCCAAGTGCTTTCACAAGGTTTGGGTGCTCCAGTGCTGACACATTGCCAGCTCTGATGCTGGCACAGACATGTCAAATAGAAGCTTTGGATTCCCATACTGAAGATCTCATTATAAATACTATCCTGTGATTGTTTCAGCCTTACATTGGGATAGGAATCCCTCTCTTACACCAGGAGCTGTATTATCAAGGCTGTCTCCACTGAAAACCTTTTGTCTTTAACGTGTTCCAGCCCGGCACTGTATGATGGCAGATGCTGGGCAGGATTGTGGGAATGGTTGCCTGTTGTCATTATTTTTAAATGAGACATTTCTCCTGCTTTGTTCAGCTGTGATACTGTTCATATGTGTCAGGGACAGATCTGTGTGAAAACTAGTGCTACTTTGAGAATTTTAGTGAGATGGACACATCAGAGATCATTTCCCAAATCAAGTGTTTGAGTGTAAGGATGTGCCTGAGGGTGGACTTGGCTTGGCCAGTATAGGAAGTGGGGGGGTACCTTATCGTGGGTAGTGCAGAGGCTCCCCATTGCCTCTGTGGGGAAACTTCTTACATCCACCAAACCTGCAGAGATCCAGCTTGGTGAAACCCGAGGTGAGCCAGGTCTACACTACTCAGCCATCAGTGACCCTCTGGTCTTGGGAACTTACCGGCTTTATCAGCTTTGAGCAAAGTTGTACAGATGGGCAAAGATGCTTTGGGTTTGATGTTATGCTTGCAAACTGGAAAGTCTTCCCAAAACTCAGAATGGTGAAGAGTGTGATGGGGACTGGTTGATCAGCTCTGACTGGTCTTTGTCTAGTATAAGTGTAGCCTGAGGTGGAGCCACTCGTTTTTCTGTGCACTGTCCTCCTCTTCCGTATCCTGGTAGGAAGACTTGAGATTGGGTGCAGTCCTGGGCTAAAGGGGGGCTCATGTGTTGCTGTGGCATATTGTGTGCTCAAGTCCAGCAGCACCAGGGCTGGCCCAGAGCAAATGAGCTGGTCTTGAGCACAGTCTGTTTTCTGGGGAAAATGCTCAAAACGCACTCTCAGCACTTCTGGATCAGATGTACAAAAATACTACCACAACTGTTAAGGTCCTCAGTGAAGTCCCTTTGGCTTCTTGTGTCAGTACTGGTTATCATGCTGGTGTGACTCTTTATAACACTTGTTTCCAGAAATATTACTAATTGTCTCCTCACCTTTTAGCATAGAAAGTTCATAGCCGACTTGATTCAGCTGGAAGTGAGGACTGAATGAAATGAAACTCAAAGCCTCCTGCTACTGTCAAGATGACAGTAATTGTAAAAGCACTGCTTGCTGACGAATTAATGCCGGCATCTGGGTAATATATCCAGGTGTCATAAACACAGAAAATGTGTTATAGGAAATGGTTTCAAATACTATGGCACTTAGGTGTGGTATCACTTGGTGTTGCAGATAGTGGCAGAAGTCAGTTTACACTGTTTCAAGTATTCTGTTATGTCAGGTGGAGTACCACAATTTTTGTGGCGTTTCTAATCTTTCATTGTGAAGATAAAACAAATGTAAATATAGCAAAAATCCTGGATTCTCTTTCAGTAAAGAATGTATTGGAAGAAGTTGTTCTGAGAGAGTTCTTTTTTGTTAGCAGATCACTTTGAACCAAATCAACATTTGTTACACTGAGAGGATTGCTATTCAGTGTTCTGACGAGCAGGAAAGTGGCCTGTCCCTGTTCATTTTTCTGCTCTCATTTTCTGCTTTTGCTCTGAAATATTCATTCCTTACCCTACTGGGAAAGGCAGTCAGGTACAGGAAACAAAGCAATAAATCTTACTTAGTGACTTGTCAGTTTCTATCTTTTTAAATATAAAAACAAAATTGATAAATGCTTAATTTGACAGAATTAGAAATGTTGAGAAAATGTCTTTGTCAATTGAAAAAGAAATTTTAAAATAGTATTGCTTCCTTTGCTGTTAAATTGTAACTTCTGGTTTCCTTCGTATGGAGGACCTCTTAAGGCAGAATTCTGGCTGTTCTTTAATTTATGATACTGTAACATGTTAGGCTTTTTTTAATTAGACGTGCCTCATACGCATTCTAAGATATTTCTTTGTTTCCTGTGCTCTCTTTTCTTCCTGATTAGCAATTGCAATTAAAACTACAATGAGGTAATCTGACATTTTCAAAGGGATTTGTCATTCCAGCCAGAGGAAACATTTTTGTTTATCCAGAGAAGATAACATTCTTGCACTATAACGAAAGCCAGTGCTCACCAGATGACAGGTCTGGTCTTAGCCCTAGGGTTGCATCTTTGCGGGCAGATCCTCGTTTCTCTGTGGGAACACTCTTTTCCCTAATAAGATTTGTTAATGGACGGAAGAGTCTGCAAGATCTGATTGATTGTGGCACTGGGTGTTCTAACATGAGCATTGAGGTTCTGGATGTATGATGTCTTAGGTAGTTTGTTCTCTCTTGCAAAGACCAAAAATAATTCTATGTATTTAGGAAATAGTTAAGACTACCTAATGAGTGAGAAAATGATGTTTTCTTCCCTGCCTTGATATATGTGTTGCCTATGGAATGAAGAGACGGTAATAGGAAAGACAAATATGTGCAGTAGTGAAGTAGATTTCTTGTTTTCATATTACTGCTTACTCAAATGTTGTTAGAAAAACTGCTGGCTTGGAGTAATGGTGATGGTTTGATGTGACTTCTCTTTGTAAGGCACTCAAGATTGGTAACGCAAAGGACAATGAAGGTGCTGCTTTATTAGCCCTGAGTTTATTTTAACAATTCGCAGCCTACTAATATAAACAGAGATTGAAATAGAAAATGTAGCTACTCTATCTTCTATATAATATATTGTATGAATATAGTAAGTATCTAATTTGCTTTAGTGCTAATTTTGAGTGGGATTGCAGAGCGTGAAGAAATCTGTACTTATTACTTGGAGGAGTCCATCTTACACAGGAGCTTCACACAGTAAGAATCAGTATTACTTACACCTTTTAAAAACGTTAGTAATGCCTTAGAGTTTAAAAAGAGAATTATCTCACATCCAAAGTCTGATTACTGGTTGATTGCTTGAGAAAACATTTCATATCCTGCCCAACTTTATAGTGCTGCATACTGATCATGTATTTCTGACTGGTTTTAATTATCATTTTCTTTCCTGAACCAGAGAGCTTCACTTAGAATAATTTTCATTGTTATAGTAAGGTGTTCAGCTGAGTTAAATATCAGTACAATTTTTAGTGGCTCTTTAAAAGTCATAGTACTTTCCACTGAATCCTCAGTTTAAAAGAAGGGATTGATGACATTGTGGCTTACTCTATGCACCACCAGATAAAGGGACTGCCAATATGCCAGGTAAATAACTCCACAGCCCCTCTTCTTTAAAATTATGCAGTCTGGATATAATAGAGCATTGGAGAAAGTGTTGGAGGCCTTTGGAGTGGTTTGTAGACTTTTAGACTTGTAGGTAAATATTTAAACTAAGCATGGGGTGAAGGGTGGATGCAGGCATGGGACTGTGACAACTTCTGCCAGGTCTGACCCAGTTGGAGTACTTTGTGTAAGTAATCCTTCATTACTGCTGGATGAGCGTTCATGAGGAAAAGCCGGGAAAGATCCTTGAGGTTCTGAAGATAACCACTGGGATGGGAAATTTTGCTGTAGATATTTTCCTTTATTATATATATTGTCTCTCATTTTTGTGCTCTGTCTACTTTTGCCTTTGCTTGGTGCTTCTCAGTAATGACTGTCATAATTTGTGCTTACCAAACAATGACTTTACTGGTGATAGTGGGGAAGGATCGGGGCTTGGCAAAAGTTGAAATTAATGTCAGAAGTAGAGATAATAAGAAAAAGTTCCTAGTGTTTATTTATTTTTATTACCCAAAGAAATCTTACCCTGTACAATATTTATTTCTTGTTCAATACTATAAATTTCTGCAAAAGGAAAATACAGTGAACACTGTGACAATGTGCAAAAATTGCAGCACCTGCTTTTCCTATTATTATTTTTTTTTAACTGGTTAAGTTGCAAATTGAGAAATAAAGTGGTTCGTTTATTTATCTTCACCCTTTTACCTTTGCTGAAAGAGTATAATTTTACTGCATGAGGCTACTATTTATTGTGCTCATTCAGTGTTGTATTCTTACCATTCTTGTCTATGCTGGTGTCCTTCATAGATAGTGGTTTAGCAGTCAGTTATTCTGCCATGTTAAATTATCCCTATAGATAAAATTTGATAATGTCCATGGTTGGTTTTTATTTTTAACTTTAGAAGCAGAAGAAAAATCTCTAGCATGCATTAGTAATAAACTGTTGAAATTCTCATGTAAACAAGAGCTGCATCTTCACCTCAGTATTTGTTTCAAAATTGTACAATGGTTTAAAAATATTTTTTAATTATTTTTTTCCTAATTGCCTACTATGAAAATTGTGTACTGCGTTGGAAGACATGCATTTTGAACAAGAAAGACATTATGCCTGGCTTCACTGTGTGTTCTAATGTTCAGGGCACAGTTTTTCTCAGGACCGAATTACATTTTCCTTCTACATCCGTATGGGTAACAATACTTCCTTACTGCTTTGTGTTGCTTGTGTTTATTTTTTGGTCACCATTATTTGTGACATTTCCATAAAGTAGGCCATTTTTATTTTGAAAGAACTTGTGTTGTTAATTTATAAAATAATTATTATAAAATTAAAAAAAATATGTGAGAGTTGGTAGAAATATTTGAAAGTAAAGCATTATTGGTGTACATCAAACCTTTAATTATGATACTAAAATGTCACATTGTACAGAAGCAATTATTCTAAAAGATCTCATTCTGAGCTTGCATGCAATCTTTTTAATGATGAAGGATTAATACAGCCTGTAAGGTACAGCAGGTACGGAGCCTTGCTGCCTTTGCTGTGGTTAAGTGTGTGTTTTGAAAGGGAGATCTCCTCTTGTCCTTTCATACACATCTGAAAAGAAAACATATGTCACCTTTAACTGCATTCCATAAGATATCTATCTAGCCTTTTTACATATAGCAATAGTTAGGAGTTTATGCCATGCAGCAGATGCTTCTAGAGAAATTCTGGGTCCCGGTGTGCCCATTGCTTAGGAGGATCATTGTAGCCACTCTCCTGTCAATGCTTCGATATTTCAGTGCAGAGAGGCTGATGAGTTGATCACACCAAATGTTGTGAAAGGCAGAGGGAGGCCTTTCTGGTGCTAAAAGAGCAAAGAACAGGTTTGGCTTCAGTGGACCAAGGTGAAAATGTGGCTGCATAGTGTGAGGAGGGGTAAGCCTGTGTGCTCCTGGTGGGCTAGTGTCCCTTGCTCCCCCCAAGGAAATCTGCTAAGAGGTAATTGTGTTCTACACCAACTGTTTCTGAGTGTTCGTCAAGGCTTTCACCCTTGGGAAGACTGAATTATGTGCTGGATAAAGATCACAAATCCATAACTAATTCTCATCAGAATCCACACAATTGGCAAACTGGGAAATCAGAAATATCACGGATTATGCAGGGATTTCCAGGCAAATTGTTTTCCCTGCTGCTTTGCTTCAAGTTTCTCCCAGCACTCCCATGCAATCCACTCAAGAAAGTTTTCTGACTCCAGCTATAATTTGGCTTGAAATTACTTAACCTCCCTCAAAATATCTTGTATTGTAATTCTAAATCTTGAACTGTTGCCACAGAAATCTTGAGATCTCTATCAAATGAAGAGACCTTGAGGTGCAATAGTGTGGAGCTTCTCTGTGGTAACATGATTGTCCCAGAATTTTATATTCACTTTTGATCACATATTTTTCAATATTAAAAACATTCCTTCAATGTGGCTTTTAGAAAGTGGTATTTTATAAATTGTATTTTATTTTTGTGGAAAGAAATTTCTTCATTACCTTGTTTTGACCAGCAAATGTCTTTATACATTCACATAAACATACATGCATGGCTGCACCGTGAGATGCATCAGATGTACAAAGTGATTTCTAATACATAAATAAATATAAATCCATCATAAATATGTCTGAGGAGAAAAAATGAATTGAAAGGAACCATTATTAGAAAGAGAGAACAGTGAAGGTGACTTTGCTATTTTGACTACTACACCTGGGATAATCCCTTTCAGTGTTGCGCAAGATCCCAGTGTAATTCCAAGCAAATAGGCCTTGAACATCCACGTATTGAAATCACAAAATAGGTTTCTATATTTAAGTTGGAACAATATTGCTTCTAATTAAAAAATCTCTTAGTAGAGCACTCAGTGCACAAACAGTAAGGTTAATGTAACCTGAGCTGAGCTGCCAATTGAAGGAAAGCAAAATCCATTTTGTTCCAGCTTTTTAACCATTACCATGGACATAAAAGTTCCTCTTGTTAAATTGTCTGTCATTCTTGTGGGCGTATGGTAAGCACTTGGGGTCTTTTTGCTTCATGTTTTTGAAATGAAAGGTGAAACTCTTTAGATGCTAAATATCAGTTGTCCATAGGAGTATATTCCAATTTTTTTATTAATTGTGACATTGACACTATCTGTATATAAGCCAGCTGAGTCCGTAAAGACTGTAGTGCTGCAACATTTGGGGTTTTTATTTTCTTGGGTGGAGGAGGGGGTGGTTTGCCACAGACTGCCCATGCAGCAGATTGGCAGTATAGCAGGTATGTGGTGATGCAGCCTGGGCTCCCACAGCATGCTGAGCCTCTGTTCATAAACCTCACAGTGAGCAAAGGTGGCCTTCCTGGGCTGCGTCCCCACTGCTCCAGAAGGACGTGTGGTTGGGGCAGGGAGCTGCCAGTGAGCCAGCTGGGATGCAGCAGCATCCCTGGCTCATGGTCCCTTCCCTGAGCACAAGGTACCTGGCAGGGGCAAGCAGGGGGATAACTTGCTCTGAAATAACCACAGCAGGTCTGGCTTCACTGGTGACTCTGGCTTCAATGGTGGTCATGCCAGAAGCAGGTCATCTGGGCATTGTCACTGTGTGGTCCTGCTGAGTGAGTTCTCTCCTTACCAGGTGTAATGGAAAACAGGCTGTGCTACTTTGTTCCTTTGACATCATTCTAAAAGAGCGGGGACGCTTCGTTGTGCTGAGATGGATTGTACCATATGCTCAATAATGGTATTAGCTACATTAATTTAGTTGGAGCAACAATGCATTTTCCAACACTTGGTTTCTTCTTAACTTTCAGGTTTTCCGAAAAAAGGCAGTGGAGCTTGGAGAGAAATTGCTACCTGCTTTCAACACTCCCACTGGGATACCTTGGGCATTGCTTAATATCAAGAGGTAAAACAACTGCTTTTTGGTGACTAGAACATTTGAAAAATTATGTTGAACCCATCTTTACCTCAGAACTATTACATCTGCTGCACAGTTTTTGTCTTTCTATCTCTACAATTTAAATTAAGAAATTTAAGTGGATATGTGTTGTACACACAAGAATACATACAGAAATATTTTTATTCCTCTCAGGTTGTGTTTTTATCAGTTAGTATGTTGCTCGTCGCTCTTCCTGAAGTCCTTTTAGTGTTGTTTTAGATAGGATAAGAGCAAAAGGGCATGTGCTACTCTGAAAGATTTCTAGCCATTTTGTACTCATATTTTCACCAGTTCTCCAATGTGGTATCAGCATGTCCTTCATATCAAGAACCAACACCTGCGGCAAGTGACTCACTTTTTTGTATCCTCTCGCAAGGAGTGGTTTTGCATTGGGCAATCATGGTTTTAAGGCAGCTCTGTATTTGCTGTAGGAAATGGATGCTTTCCTGAAGTCACTCTTGCCTCCAGTACCTGACTCCAAACATGTCAGCAATTCCTTGGTCCAGTTCAGGACTGCTACATGTGATACTGTGCTGATAAAGAAAATGTTTTCTTTGCACTGCTTGGCAAAGAATATTGAAAATTACAGCTGTGGGGTGTATTTGTGTATTCATAAGGACACATCAGCTTTCTTCATGCTGATAATAAACCCCAGCATTGCTCATCACAGGAAAGTGAATCAAGAAGAATTTCACATGTGTGTGTGTTGGTGATGTGTTTTTTTTCTGTGATTGCCTCCTTGGCAGTCAGCATCTTCCACTGTTCCCTGCTTGGTCTGTGTTTGTGAGTGCACCTTTTCCCCATAGAGGGAACACAGTACATTGATTTTTTGCTTGATTGGGTATCTTTGCTTCAGGCTCACAGAAAACTGCTCAGGGCCAGTCCTACAGAAACCCCTGGCATGTCAGTTCAAGCAGGATCATCTTCCACCTTCCTTTCAAACAGCAGAGAGGTAGACGGCAGAATCACCACATCTGTGTGCAGGAGCAGGAGTGAGTTAGTGACCCCTGAACTTTCTCATCATTGAAAGGACTGATTAACTGCTGCCTGGTGATGATCCTTGGACTTTGGCTGGTTGCTTACATGCATGCTAATAATTTTTTCACAACAGGCTTTAGTGATTTCTGCCCAAGTTCAATAGTACAGCAGCTTGGGGTGTGTTGGTTATTTATTTTTAAGCTGTTAGAAAGACTTCTGAATACAAACCTCTAGAATGTGTTTGTAATTGCTACACAACAATACCTTGCTCTATATAGTATCTGTAAACATACTTAAGGTATTCAGGCTAAAGATGCATCTTTTTTATAGGTCTTATCTAAATTCCTGCTTAACTGTTAATATATCAATGTTTTTTGCATAGTTCAAATTGTGTGGTAGATTTTATGGTTTTATTCCTGCCTTCTCACAACAACTGCTATGGGGCACTACAGATGTCAGCTGCAAACACTGCAAGGTGGTAATGCAAGAGGGATTTGTTTCTTACCTGGCACAAAAGTGAAAGAGGATCTCTGCTGAGGTAATTTCCTTTGCTATGGCAGAAAAATTGACATTAAATGCTGGATTCTGGGTTATTCATTCTGAATCCTTGCACATCTGCCTAGCTTTGACCTTCAGCAGATGACTCTTCCATAATACTGCGAATAAACAAATATGCTGTCATCCAGGCTTAGGAAATGCTAAGCCACCGAAGCCTGCATACATTGCAGATCTAATATGCCTCATTTCTGATTAGTATTTTATTTGACTTTATTTTGATTTATGCTTCAAATTGGAAAACAATCACAATAGATTATGGGTGTCAGTGGTTATTTTTAAATTACTATTTCTGGATTAAGAGATGAGCTGGATATTTGTTCAACTTCGCAAATGTTCTTCACAAAATAGTTGGTTTTCGCTGCTTGTCCTGTATCAACATAGCCAGACTTGCTCTCTCTTTGCACACCTCTGTGTGTAAACATAGATATGGGTGGTTTTTTGTCTCCTCACATACCAAAGGCATACATCTGAAGTATTGTTCTCTTTAGCTTTTCCATTGTTTTTCTTTATCCTGCTTCTTTCCTCACCACTTAGTGATCATGGGACAAGTACTTATTTGTGGAACCCTTATTATCAAATATGATGAAAAGTTCATTCTAATATTCTTCAGCTAAAAATACTTGCCAATTCATGAGTGTGTTTGGCTTGTAAAATTTCCTTTGGCCTCTAAAATGCAATTTAAGTAATTAGATGAGTGGTTTGTACTGGGATTTCCTTTTCTTTCTTTCTAAACTTTCGGTTGCACTTCCGTATTTCTTTTGCTCTGTATTTTCAGTTCATCTTCTGCATCTGTTTTTCACTTCTGCTTGTACTGCAAAATTTGAAGTTCCTTTTATGGCTCACTTGCTTTTTTAAGTGAACAGTGTTGTATAGCACTTGTGGACTCTTCTGGCTAAAAACCCTGGTACAAAGAGAGGCTGCAGAGGGCGAAGTGTTTAAAGTGGTGGTGGGTTGACAGACAGGTCTGAGTCTTATTTTTAAAGATAAGAAGCACAAATTGGCAAAGACACTTTTTTTTTGTTTTTTGCTCATTTATTTTCCTTCCTCACACAAATCCTTAGTTTGGATATTTCCTCTTCAGTACTTCTAAAACACCAAGTATAGCGGTTTCTTAAAATACCACTAGTTCATGATCTTTTTTTTTCCTTCTCAGTGAGCTGTGACAATCTGGCTTCTCCATACTAAAATTGTCATTTCTCTTTCTTTCTAAAAACTTCAAGTAATTTATGACTGATGAATCGGATTGCTTGTGTATTTCTGTAATTTACCTCTCAGATTTATGGAAATAAAAAATTCTGAAATTACATCTCTCTAAGTGAGTTAAGTAGTTTTAGCAAATACCCAGACTTGCATCAAGTTTGTAGAATCAAGCAATCTTTTTAATATATCTATTTATTTTTACCCTCATAGCTATTAAAGGGGAAACTAGATGGGGCTTCTGTTTATGGGATGATGCCCAGCTGTCAAATACAGAGAAGAACCCAGATTGTTGTTATTCTGTTGAACCAATCAGAAATAAACATCTGAGTTTAAATTCTGTGCATTTTTTTTCTTTCACGTGAAAATTTTGTCTTTATGACACTTTTCCCCCTTTGACAGCAGACATGTATCTGGTTTTTAGTCACTATTTCCAATAAGACCACAATACTACTTGCTAATAAGTAACCCAGAAGTATTCTTATATGAAAGAATGTATTTTTCATTAAATGTTTGCCCTCTATACATTGACCAGTTGTGTAGTTTTAAGGTTATTTATTGTGCTTTATGTGCTATGATGTAGCAATACTGTTAGGCATTAAGGTGCCTGCCTTTTTATGAAGAATCAATGTAGCATATAACATTTATGTGCATCTGAAACTTTGAAAAACAGTTGTGTCTTGCCTTAATGAAAAAGTTTTCAACTGGAGTAAATAATGTTTTTATTTCCGGAAACGGAACAAACTGGAAATGGGGTTTTTTTTTGTTTTTCTATAAATGTCCAGCCTGTTCATAAGTGTTGTGGCTAAGTGGGATACTGTGCACGTTCCTCTGGCTCACTGACAAACCTAAATTAAACAAGCATTTATGGCTATAGGCACCACGGTAAGTGTCATATAGAAGGAAGAGCTGTGAGGTGTAATTGGAGTGGGTCAGAGCAGGGAAGCATAACAGAAGTTAAAAAAGAGGAATTTGAAATAATGTGATTAATTTGTATTGAAATTAAACCACAGGGAGTGGTAAGATTTACTTGACATAAATGTAGAATGTTTACGGTGTCTGACGCCAACTCAGGATTCTTTGCCTTTTACACTTTAATATTGATTGTACATTAATAGTGGATCTGGGTTGAATTCACTAAAATATATTTTATGAAGTGAGATAGCAGGGGCCGTGCTAAATTGTTTGCACATAGTAGTTACTCATTTGTAGGTAACTGAGGATGGAAGTGACAAAGCTGCAATATTTATGCCATTGGGATGTTGTCAGCATGATTTTAAAGCAAGGTCCTCTTTTGACTTTTAAAATTATTATTATTTTTAGTTACTACATTTTGTACAGAATAGTTAAGTTATGCCAAAGGTCTTTCCAGGCCTGAAAGTGTTCAGTTTGAACAAAAGTTTCTTGGAGCCACTATGTGGATTCAGAGCAAACAAACACAGCTGTAACACAGCTTCAGAAAGAGTTTTTTACCTCATGTCACTTGGA
The DNA here is from genome assembly GCA_013398175.1 of Climacteris rufus. NCBI lineage: Eukaryota > Metazoa > Chordata > Aves > Passeriformes > Climacteridae > Climacteris > Climacteris rufus. Next base: position 233,704 of record VZRZ01003594.1, read on the forward strand.
AAAAAGGAAAATAGCAAGAAAAAATACATCCATAGTTTTTTATTTTGAATTAATTTTTACCACCAACTAAGATTCCTGTTCTGTGACTGCAGTGCTAAATAGAGTTGTTTTCCCCAACACCTCAGCTTGCTCAGCAGAGCCTGGCTGCTTTGGAGAGGGGTTTATGCTAAAATGCCACAGTGTTGGTGAGGATGACACACTCACAGGTGGTGTTCTATTTTGGGACACTTGTTCTGGTATTTAGACTATTGGGCACTCGTTCTGCTACTTCAGGCTGCTGGTGGCACTGTTTTAGGTTGCAGGCATTTAAAGGAGCTTATGTCTCAGCACCTTTTACCTAAGTGGAAATGTGGCCAATAAACCAGCCACTGAAGTATGAAATGTTGGTCTTTAGACAACAGAACTTGCCTGAAAATATTTTAAAGTTTCAAAGTAATTCCCAATTTCAAAACATGTTTGAGGTTTCATGGTCTTCAAAATGTCTTTAGTGTGGTACCTCCTTAGAAAAATTCTGGTATTCTTAAGGAAAGATTTCAGCTTATAACAGAACAGTTCTCCTTGAGTTCTGGGACCTCTTCCAAAACGTTATAGTCAATGCACTTAAGAATCCATACCTTTATAGTCTAAAGGAATCTTAATGCATTGAGAAAGTTTGAGAATATAACAAAGGGATCCAAACATGTAAATTCAGTAAACTTTTTTGACAGCTTAATTCTCATACACTGTCAGAAATACTTGAAATGTGATTGTTTCATTATTTTGCAAAATTTATTACAAGTAGTTTGTATGATACTATATTCTGTAACAGAATTAGTAGTCCACACTTTTACTTGTCCTACTTGTGCAAGGAGCACTTTCTTCCAGAGATTTAACCAGGATGGATAATTTAATTTTTATAGTTTGCACTGTTAACTCTGGTGTCTAAATTAAATTTAAAAAAAAATAAAGACTGTGGAGTTAAATGAAGCTTATTCTTCAAATTTTACTGTATTTGGCAAAAATAAACCTATTTTTAAAGGGAGTTTAGAGAGGAAAAACACACTGTCTGCACAGTTTGTTATTGTAGGACCATGCAGAAGTTGTGTTTAGATGAAATCTTTACATTTATCCCTTCTATCTAATTTTGGCATAATTTTAGAGGAGGAAATCAAAACTACCTAAGGAAAAAAGCTAAAAGTAGCAGACATACTTTATAAAGGCTTTTTGTGTGGTTTTGGCAAGTGGGTCCACTGATGTAATAAAGTGGTAATTAAAACAAAAAGGATTTGGATACTGGGTTAACACTGACATTTCCCCTGCAGCAAAACAGACCAATGGAAAGCAGACTTTTGCCTTCAGGCATGTGGATCACAGTGTGGATTTGTATTAGCACTGGATGCAAAGAGATAATCCTAGCTGAACTTTACCTCTCTCAAAATTATTTGTCTTCTGTTAAACATATGTTTTGGCATCGAATGATATCTGCTCTTTAGATATCCTGATTTCTTTCCATTGACTAAAGAAGACCTTACACAAATAATTGAAAGCACTAACATCTTGAGATGAGGAAATTAATTCCATCCTAATTTTTATGTAACTAGTGACAAGGATGATTTCAGCAAAGGGTACATTTTTTTGCAGCAAAACCATTTTGGTTCATTGCGTGATTCATAAACAAATTTACATTTCTTGAGTCAGTATTGAATGCAAAACAAACTGGAAAAATAGTTTTGTGTTTGGGACTTTTTGATATCACCATGTTATATATCACAAAATTAGAAATTTCATTGGTTTAGGGCATGTTAGAACACCACAATAAATTCCTTTCTGTGTCTTTACCTCATCTGAAATTCTTTGCTGTGTCTTTGCCTCGTCTGAAATTAGTAGCCAGTTCTGCATTGCATGACTAGTGCATTATGTTCAATGTTCTGTGTATTTGACCTGTAGTGATGTTTAATTTATCTTTAAGCAATGTAAAAAAAAAAAAAAAAACCTAACTCATAATAATATAAGAAAAATTCCATGACATAGTTCAAGGAATGTAGCTCTTTGTCAAGGAGGAAAAAGAACCAAGAAAAATATTATTTTGGTGATAGCCCATAATGATAGGCTGTATATTCAAATAGCAGCTTCAATTCAATATTGTAGCACAAAATTTGTGTGGGAGGCTGCCCTCTGGCAATAACACAGGACAAATTTGGGACTTATCATTATTACTGCAAAACATCCTTCTCAGTTTAAGTGCTTTCTTTATAGCCAAAAGAGATTCTAGTCACAGATTCTAAGTTTGAATACTCTTTCCCACAGTTTATTAGTGCAGTGTAAAATAAGTATAAATACTTACAAGTCCATAATTATCATGTAATTTATCTATGTAAAAGCTTATGTGAGTATTAGTAATGGGATTCCTCAGCATAATATGTACAATTACAAACACTTTCTAGATCTCTGTGGTGCTAACAATAGGTAGTGTTCTTTTGTAGAACAAAACAAACCTTCTGCCAGACAATCCCACAGGAATCAACTGGTTACAGTAGGCTCTTGGTCTTCACTTCATGGGCCTTGCCCCCTTCCTCAGAGGACATTCTTCAGGGTATCAAAACCTTTCTTGACTATCATAAGATTTTGTCTTGATGGCTTAAAAAAACGGGAAACTGCTTTTTTTGGTGTGTTATTTATAAGGAAGACATAAAAGTTTTCTGTGCCAGAATGTAGGAAGTGAAGCAGGTTGAACCATTTTGTGTTTTTCCTAGAAAAAATCAGGACTAGGAAGTTCACCCCAGTCACCTATGGCTTACACCATTAGGTGGCAGGTGCTAAACAGGGACGTAAAATTTCATAATAGTCTGCTTGTAAATCAACCAGTCCTTCATTGAGATGCAGTGACATAGGATGAGGAAGTTACATCAGATCCTGAGAGTTAAAATCATTCTAGCTTCCCTGCAAATTTTTGAAATTGCATTTATTGAAAATAGGATTTCATAAATTAGCATGTGGATGTTGGTGTTGCTTGTGCTCTTTTAGCTGGGTAAGTGCTGTTATGGCCTCAATACTGGCAGATAATTAGGAATTATTGATATGCCATACCTTTCCATTGCCTAGGAGTTGCAAGGGAACCCTTAGTATTGAATTGCCAGACACATTTGAGAGTTGGAGTTGTTTATGAAGATGTGCAGGATGAGGTTCAGTTCCAGGTAAGACATTTGTATGTTCACCAGCACAGCAGGAATGAGCTCCCACTGGAGTGGGATGCTGCAAAGGCACTGTGAAGCAGCTCGAGGAGCAGTTATCCTGCCCTGAAATGAAGTGCTCCATGCCTGAGACACTGAGCTGGTTTTCCTTGGCCAATACTGACTGTTCTGGGAATGCTGGCACCTGAGTGTAGGCACATTAATCTTTACCCTTGGTTAAAGATCACTTCCCTTTCTATTGCTTGTATCATGTATGTCCTAGTTTTAATCTGTGTATAGTAGGTGATAATCTTACAGTAGAAAAAAAGGTGACTGTTGAAAGAGGCTTCCTTCAGAGGGAAGAGTATCAATTCCTAGAGACTTCAGGTTTCATTAAATAAATAAAATGAGCACAAGTTCTTCTCAGTTACTTCCACCACAATTCAAGTCACCCCAGAAAAACACATCATCTAAAAGTGATAGTTGTGTTAGGATTGTTCCACCTAAGAGTTTTCTAAATGGCAAATCATAAAAGTACTTATGAAGCACTTGCTTTAAGTATTTGATACAATCTATATACGTTTGCAGGATTTTGCCTGCAAAATCTGTTTCGTGTTTCTCATTAGGGAACTCCTGAAATGACAATAGGAGGGGGAGAGGGGGCATTTGCAAAGTGCTTTGCTTGTGTATTTTAGCTGGAATTACTTTGATGCTTCTACCTGGCTAAATTCGCAGTTTGAGCAGGTGATTCTGAAAAATAATAATTTCCAAATGAAAAACTATGTGGAGTTGTTTGATTTTTTTCCCTACAGCAGTTTAAGCATCTATATGACATGATGGATAAAAAGGATTGAGATCAAGCAAGCACTATACCTTGACTGTCTGATAAAATTGTTGGTATAAGGTTATGATACCTGTTCAGCATTCCAAGACTGGAGAAACAAAGTTTTTCCTTAGCATCAGAAGTAAGGACTATTCTAGTCTCTAAAATAAGCAGTAGTTTAAATAGCTAGCCGATGTTTGTAGTTACTCTGTATTCTTACTATCCTAAAATGATGAGCGTGAACAAGAGTTGTTAACTGCATTTTTTCAGATATCATTACTGAGAACAGACTCTGCTGTTATCTTCAGAGAATACTGTATCTTTTTCCTCACTGAAAAAAGCAATTTCCTTCAATACTTCTTGAAGTACATCTTTCATTGCAGATAAACACATAGATAGATGTATGTATTGGTAAATCTTTATTCATCATTTTATGGTTTCTTGCTGCTGCTGATACAAGGCTTTCTCCTTAACCTTCACCAAACTATGACCTCTCAGCTGGACAGCTGAAACCCTGCTGTAACTGATAGAATTCCAGTGCATCATGTATATCACAAATAGCAGTTTTACTTATCTGAATTTTTAACTTCTCTTTTTAGCACTTCATAATCCTATTAATACTGTGAAACTCGAATTTTGTGGTTTTCAGTTTCATTATACCGATGCTGAGGGGTGTGTGTTATGCCATCTTTATAAACATGTTTAATTTTAAAATGACTATTCTTAAGCACTTATGACACCTTTTGTTATTCTGAAATTCATGGCATATGTGTTTTCATGGATATGTTAGATACTCTTGCTACAATTTTCCATTTAATATTTTAGTATGACATTAAAGTAACAAATCAGCATGAACTATCTTTTTTTCCCTAGAAATCAGTCTGTTATATCAGAATAATAAGAACGTTCTTGCAGATTTGTTTTTTGCTTCAGGTTTTAACAGAAACAAAAGTTTATTATTTTTTAATGGTTCAGTTATGTTTAGGATTAGGTGAGAATTGCAGAGGTTTCTTTTCAGAAATCTTAAAATAGAAGATATTTTAGACTATAATTTTAAGACTAAGATATTAATTTCTTGCATGCTTGCATAATTACTGATCATTACTTGGATTTTTCTCAGCTTTATGATCAGCTTCGTATACCCAGCTGAATAGAGGAAATGTATTCCGGAATTAGGAACACCTAATTGTTTTCAAACAGTAATTACAGCATTAAATACAAATACCTGTAGTGCTGTGGTTGTTACTTTTAGTTGTTTAGATGTTGGTCAATGTAACAGCACAGTTTTTGGTTGGAAAACAGCCACATTGTTTCTCACAGTGTCTCTTAAACATCCAGGTCCTTCATCGAAATTGGAAGTTTTTATTACAAAGTTCTGAGATCATCCAGTGCTTTTTTTGTGGGATGTTGTCTGTAAATCAAAACTATTGCAATCTGTCTTTGATCCTGCTCTACTTTATGTATTTTCTAATGCTGATACTCTTCTTCCATGCTTGGTCCCCTCTTCTAATCCGTGTTGATTTTAGAGGAGAAGCACTCCAGTGATAATTTTCAGCTCTGATAGCTTTTTCTGTTGCACTGTGATTCTGTCCTTGCCCCCATAAGAGAAATCTGAATCCTGGATGCATCATGTTTTCCAGATCTATGGGTTGCTTCTCTGAGTCTTTTTTCAGATGTTTCCATTTGATAGCATGTGAAAATTAATATTTGGGAATTGTACCAGATGTTGTCCCACACATCTTCTGAGACTTTGGGGCAGATTTTTAATTTCCTTCTCTTCTTCTCTTCCTCTCTTCTTCCCTCCCTTCCTCTCTTCTCTCCCTTCCTCCCTCCCTCTCTCCATCATGTGTTCTTGAGGTCATCTAGTTGATCTGCTTCTCTACCATCCTCCAAAAGGGCATATGCTGCAGTTGCTGCTCTAGGGTATGATGCTTTATGGAAGAGTTGATCCATAAATCCTACTTCTTCCTTGTGTATCATCTAATACATTTTTCTTTATAGTCTTAAATATGTTGAAATACTTGAATATTCTGGAAAGATTGATAATCAAGCCTGTGTGTATTTTAGTGTACCTTGGGGGTGGAAGGGGTATGTATGTATACCTCAACACAAACATATAGATGTTTTACATTATACATATATATATATATATAAATATACAAAGACATGTTTATAACATTTAGCAGTATAAGACAAATTGGGCTGCTTTAGGGAAGTTTGGGAGAAAAAATATGTAACAAAAAGCTTGTGCCTGCCTTTGCTGCTGAAGGCTATATATTCTCTTAAAATCCCCTTTCTTATTTCCATTCTTTCACAAATACAAAAATTACTCGTTCTTTACCATTCCCCGGAAGACTTTAGAAACACTAAAAAAATGAACAAAACACAAAATAAAAAATGGCTTCAGCCTTCATTTGTTGCTGACATTTGCTCTTCCCTTTCTGACTCTTAAGCTGATCATGTGAAGATTTCTATTAGATCGAAACAGAATATGCTAGGACGCTTTGGAAGCCACGGTGTCATAATTCTTGTATTTCTACATTCATCTTTTACAAAGGAAGGGAAGTGAGGAGAGAAAAAAGAATGTTTTTAAGCAGTAATGAGGCTGGAGAAATAAAACAACTTTTGGGCTTAATCGAAAATGAAAAAAAGGTGCATTGATTTTACTTGAATAATCCTTTCCATCTTATAAAAACACCTTTTGATACTAATGCAGATATGGACACAGGAGAATGTATGCTGTTTGAATGCTGCCTTAATAACCTTTGCTGTATTTATAACTAAATGCTCTTGATTAGAATTCTGATGAACTTTACTCTGTATCTCTATACAGTTGTTTTCCTTTACTAGTTCCTGAAATTTCTTGCCATATGTGCTCTGCAAAGGCTAGACAGGTCTGGAGCACTTCTGTTGGTTTTTAATGGCAAAGTCAGTTGATGAAGAAATTTGAAAAGCCTCAGCACTGAAGGCTTTCAACAGTGCAACTAAGAGTAAACCCTCTTTTCCAGTTCAAAATGTGTTGGAATATACTATCCACTTCTAAACTCTGTCATTAAAAAGATTCTTTAAGAATTAATTTTTAAGCTTTTGTAGTTTTTCTACTAACTATACTAAGTCAAATTATAATTTATAATTTATTGGCCTTATTACAACACTTCATTAAAATGTCAGAAGATACAGCTTCTAGGCAGGGTATTACTGCAAGAACTGTGCATGCAGTGCTCCTTGCATATGGAAATAGCTACGGCAGTCATGTTCTGCAGCATGAATTAACAAAGATTGATTGCAATCTGTTTTTATTAACTCAAGGAAGAAAAGTGGTGTAGTGATATTAAGAAAATTAATTATAAGTTTCTAATCTAGTAATTAATGTGCAGCTGGGCATGAGTGCAGTTAGTGCATTTCAGTAATTTGGCATTCCTAAAAAATTATCATCATCTGTTTTAAGGTAGACAACTGTTCTTTAATCTTTGCTCAGATTTTTATAATCTTTAGCATTTCAGAATGGTTTTAACAGCCTAGATGTTAGATGTGGCCTTTTACCATAATAAGGTGAGCTGAAGTTCAGTTGTACCTTTCAGAACTGAGATTCAGTTGTATTTTTTAGAACTCTTTTTTTTATTTCCCTCTTCAATGTTGTGCTGAAGTTTCTTCTGAAGCAGTTTTATGAAACGGTGATTAGTGGTAATTGACCTGCATATGTTGAATCATCTTAAAATGCTACTGAGAGTTTAATGTATCCTGTAAATTGAGATGCTTCCAATTAAATAGAGTTCTTAGGATAATCACTTTCAAAACTAATCAAGTAATATAATGGTGTTACTAAAATTCTTATTGACTTAATTTTGACAAATTAGTAAATTTAACCAATGCAATTACTGTAATGGTCATACTAGTTTGCATTTTTCATAACCTATCCCTAAATGTTTGTCAGAAATGCAAGGAGAAAATAGAAATTACCAAGGTGCATTGAATTAGCATTGCAAGGTGATTTGAGGGGGGAGTATTGGAGACCTTCTTGCTTTCTTTATGAGGCATGAAGGTTATTTGGGATCACCCTGGGCTCAGTACCTCTTGTCTATTAGGAAATCTAATGGTACTGTGTCGCGGTAATGACACAAAAGGAGACAAAGACACTCGTTCGGAGAGTAAGAAGCAACTGCCAGGCGAGACCTGCCTGGTTTATTTTATATGCATTTTAGAAATCACTGTCCATTGGAGGGAAGAGCTTGTAGTCCCTCAATCACAGTGGTCAAAGGAAATGTCCATCAAACTTCTGTGCCCAGGAGAAAGGAATGTAAACAAAAAGATACCGTTACAATAACATGGCTATGTTTACATAGAAGTATGTGAGAAACTAGCTACAAAAGAGTGATAACATCCAGCACTGCAAAAGTCAGGGCAACAGTACTGAACAAAAATTACAACTAGGATACTAGCAGTAGAATTGGTAAGAGAAAATGCTCTTAAGCAGACTGCCTGGTTTTGCTACTATCAAATATGATCTACTAAAATAGTCAGGTGAACAAAGTATTGTAATCTTCTCAATAAAGTTTATATTTAGTCTTATTTTTAACAAGTGATGGGGAAAAAGCACAAAGCATTTATGTGGATCAGATGCTGAAAACAGTGTAAAACTGTTCAGTGTCCTTACAGTGTCAGTGAACAGATAGTTAAAGCCACTTGATTTATTTACATAAGACTTCTGGGGAGTTTGCTTGTCTTGTTTTAGTGATTTTGTTGTTGTTGTTTAAGTGTTCATTAGGAATGCATTAGAGAAGGTGTTCTGGGAGACCAAAAGTCAGGAGTTTTCAGTCCAGTGAATCTTGTCAACAGAAGAAAAGATGGACGGCATTTTCCAGAACAGCTTCTCTCCTAGTTCTTGAGACATTGTCCAGGAATTTAGCAGGCATGGGATTTTCACTTCTCAGATATGTGCTTTTGCTCCCTAGGTTATTGCTTCCTTTAAAAGAGAGCATAATCTAGAGAGTTTAAATCAGATATTACTGATGGGTGAATGGTGGGCAGGTTATGCCTAAGGGCTTCTGAATAATTAAGGTTAAGGAATCAATGTGGGTGTCTTCAGCAGGTTATTTTAACTTAGAGTTGAACTTCTTAAGTGTTTCTCCCAGTCTTCCCCACTTGCTGTGCTGTGTTTTATGGCTAAACACAGAAGTGCCTAAAAGTGGATATTTGCTTGACGCCATTTATCTGCTTGTTCTCAGAACATGTGGGGGTCATAAACCTGGTCTCAGATACCTAAGCAGTGCAAAGCCATCTGTGTCTTTTGTTTTATCTAGCTCAATCTGAGCAGAGAGTCTGCCAAATCAAATATTTTAAGCAGAAATCAAAATATTTGACTGCTCTATAATGATAATAAAATATGTAAGGGATTGGTGGGGGGGGAGTGAGTTACTGAGGCTCTAATCAGGTAAAAGCCTTGGAATTTTATAAAGTATCTACTAGGAAATTCTGTTTGTTTAGTAGTAGAGAGTAAGATTCATGCAGATCTCATATTGGGTTTGCTTTATGTATAACTCCCAGATACATGAAAAAAAAAACCAAACAAAGCAATCAGAAAAACTCAAACACTGAATATGGAACTTGAAAATTGTCTGAGGTTTGTGGTTGACATTCATGACTGTGAATAATGGATGGTGGTGGTCACCGTCTTGTGCCACTATTGATTTGTGTTTCAGAGCCAGTGGCACATCCCACATGGGAACAAATCAAATAGAGAATATAGTGAATATGGGTTTCTTTCGGTTTAGACACATTTGCAAATAATTAATATTTAAATTTTTCAAATAACTGAATGGTTTGAATCTGCTTCAAACCATTTTGTCAGTATCCTAAGTTTGTAAATTGTTTTATTTTCAAATTTGCTGTTTTCTTTGTAGTCACCAATGTAACACAATTTTCATAAGCATTTGCAGTAATAAAGCTCAGTTTGCACATAACATAATAAGAGGAGTTACATGACATGCAGCTGTTTGGAGAAAGAGATATTTTTGAGTCTCTTACATATTCTTTGAAGTCATTCTGCGGTGGATTAGGCACTCCAATACTGTAAATCAGTTTCATCATACTGTAACTCTCAGTTAGATCAGCTGTACTTTTTTTTTGTGTGCTTTCATGTACTACAAGATATTAAAACTGACAAAGAGTACACATTGAAGAATTAGTTTGTAGATATGTAGGATAAAATATAACCCTAAATGATATCCAGTGCTGTAACTCATTCAGCTGTGCTGACAGAATGGATGTTTGCAGAACTGACATGGGTGGTAAAGTCCAAGAGCTCCTCCAAAATCAAATGCAGTCATGCATATGAATGCCTCAAGGCTTTTTGTAGCTATTGGACGTTTTTCCTTGCAGCATTAAAAGGTATGGAATCTTAACTGAAAAACTTCAATTTTTCTGTCCAGTTTAAAGGGATCGTTTGGGTTTTAATGTATTTTTTCTACAGAAAAACTTTCAGGTTTTTTTTTTTTTAATCTCCTGGTTGCTGATGAGTTGCATCTATACAACATATAACTGAAAGCTGATCCTCTCATATCTTTGAGTTTCTGCAATGATGGCCAAGGTGATATTCGCATTGGGAAAGAAACTGTAAAAAAAAATGCTGAGGTCTTCCATCAGGAGAAATACAGATTACCAAAGATCTGTATCTGCTGTTTTGCAGTGGGTTGATGCAAAAAATCCTGTATGCATTCAAAATAACTGTATAGCATTACCATATCAGTATTACAGCTGGGCAACTTTTTTGATGCAAAGTGTTCTTTTTGCTACTAGAGCCTGCAAGTGTTAGGGTAATTATTTCACAGAATCACAGAATAAGCTGAGTTGGAAGGGACCCACAAGGATCATCAAGTCCAACTATCAAACCTAAACCTCCCCTGACACAACTTCAGGCCATTCCTTCAGGTCCTGTTCCTGGCCACCACAGAGATCAGTGCCTGCCCCTCCTCTTCCCCTCACAAGGAACTTGCAACTGCAATGAGGTCTCCCTCAGTCTTCTCTTCTCCAGGCTGAACAGACCAAGTGATCTCAGCCACTCCTTATTTGGCTTCCCCTCAAGGCCCTTCACCATCTTCACTGCCCTCCTTTGAACACTCTCAAGTTTAATGTCTTTTTTTATATTGTGGCACCCAGAACTGCCCCCAGGACTCAAGGTGAGGCCACCTCAGTGCAGAGCAGAGTGGAAAAATCCCCTCCCTTGCCCAGCTGGTGATGCTGTGCCTGAGGCACCCCAGGACAGCGTTGGCCCTCCTGGTGCCAGGGCACTGCTGACTCACATTTACTTGCCATTGACTGGGACACCCAAGTTTCTTTCTGCAGGGCTGCTTTCCAGGATATCATTCTCAAGTCTGTCCATACATCCAGGGTTGCCCCATCCCAGGTGCAGAGTCTGGCACTTTCCCTTGTTGAACTTCAAATAGTTGGTGATTGCCCAGTCCTCTGATTTGTCGGGGTATCTCTGCAGGGCATCCCTGCCTTTGAGAGAGTCAACAGATCCTCCCAGTTTTGTATCACCTGTGAACTTGCACAGTGTCCCTTCCAGTCCTGTGTCTAAGTCATTTGTGAAGATGTTGAAGAACACAGGGCAAATTTGATGCTATGTGAGCTAACTCTGCTGGGTTTTTTTCTAGTATTGCAATATAATTTGGAATTACTACAGTAGATAGTAAGAAGTAAAGTGAGTAGAGATGCCTGGCAAGTCAACCTTAAGAATGAATAGCCCAATGAGCAATACTATCAAGGTCATGTTCTGTTCTGACTCACCTTTAGCTCATTACAGCCTGACTTTCTTAAGAACAGGGAACAGTAGGAGCTCATGTCTTTATGTTGCTGACAACATTCAACCTGACTTCCTATGCAGTGGGCAGATGTGGACTCTCTTCTCAGTGTTGAGTTAGGTGGATGCACCTAGCCAACATCCAAAATAAGTGGCACTCTCCCTCTAACCTCGCCTTAAAACTGAGTATTTGTGTTTCCTTTTTTTTAGTGAGCAGACTTTGCTCACTGTAGTACACCACAACCTGACTGAGTAGACCTGGCTTAGTGGATGTGGTATAACTGAATGTCATTTTAAAAGACTTACTAGAATAGTCTGTTGTTCTGTATTAAACAAGCAGTTATAAAAGCCCAGCAGTAAATGCTGTAGATACATGGATGTCACTGCAGGAATCCATGCAGAGGGTAAAGACAAAATAAGACTTGTATGATGATGGGGTATTTTGAGACCTATTGAGAAGGAAATAAAAAGAGACTAGCAAGACAGCTAAGTAGTTTGTTCCAGCAATTTGCCTTCGCTGGTTTAAACTTCATGTTAAAATGACATTTTTATTGTTATAACACTGACACAACTTTAGGAGGAAATTAGTTAATAGGAAGGAACAATCTTTCAGCAAATTAAATGAAAGGCTACTATTTCCACTTGACATCTGTGAAACTGCTGCTACATTCTTTGCAGTAGTGCTTAGAGAAATAAATGAGCAAGTATTCCTTATAATCGAACTTTAATGGTATCCATATGCTATATATCTTGTAATGGTGCTCATGTTGTGCAGTTTCTGTGTGGTGTAAGAAAATTGAGTATTAGTCTGTCAAAGACCCATTAATGTAAATGTCTTGATTCAATTCTTAGCCTTTGAGAGGCTCATGTGTTTTAAATATATCCCAGGAAATCGTGGGTGGTGCAGCAAGTCTGACAGTCTTTTTGGTAGACCTTTCAGGTTGTCTACTTCATGTCATACAGCAAGCTCTCTAGGAAACAAAATCAATTGCAACAAAGAAGATTTTTTTAAATGTATCATTTTGATTTTAATTCTTTTCAAATTAACATTTTCTAACGGGCATTAGAACTTTCAGTCCTTCAGCAATGTTGTTTCACATCATGTCGTAGTATTCTACTGAGGCCATAAACAAACTGTTTTCTCCCTCTTTTACCCAGAATTCATTTTGTAAATTAATTGAGTTTTGCTTAACTAACTTTGTCAGCATTGTTTTAATGGCTAATAGCTTTTGGGCTTGTCTTTGAAGGCTTAAATCTGTCATTTCAGTATTCAGCCTGTTGTATGGTTAAGGTTTACTGGCATCTGAGATTTTCATGAGTAGTACAAGTTCAGAAGACTGCTTTTGATTAAGACAATTTTAGACAGTGGTTCAAACTGTTTCTTTTACTCCACTTAATGAAGACTAAACTCTCCAGTTTTTCATGATATTCTGGTTTTCCTGAATGGTGTATCACAGATGCTTTGATAAGGCATACCTTAAAAATTAGAAGAGGGCTCTTTGTGGGCTTTATTTGCTTCTCTCTTCCTCTTCCTGTAATGCACAGGGATGGGATGCTGTAAAATTTTTATTACTATTTTTTAAAAAGCTTAATTCCTCAAGAATATATGGCTTAGCTTTGTGCTGCTTAATCAGATGTTTTTGGGATGTTTCAAAAATTATTTCAACACAGAAAATAAGATGGAAATGCTGTCATCAATCCATATGTTCCAATACTGAACACCTAAGCACTAAGTTATCACAGATGTTTGTCTAGCCATTTCTTCAAGATCTGCGACATGGAGATTCCATGCTTTTCTGAGGAAGCTGTTTCCAGTGCTTCTGTGTCTTCACTGTGGAGAGATTTTTTTAGATGTTGTTTTCTGTACTTTCTGTCCTGAAACTTAAATATTTCACTATTTTAATGATAGATTTATCCTCTTTTATGAGTTGGAGGAGGACTATTGACATCGCTAGTCTATTATCCATGAACAAGATGACTTTCCCCTCAATCCTGCCTTCTCTGTTCCTGAGAGTTCTAGTTGCTCTTCTCTAAGCTTTCTAAATTCCTTCCATTAATTTCTTGAAATGTAGTTGGTGTCCAAAATTGGATCCAGATCAAGGAAGGACTTTCCATGAGTGAACAACATATACCTTTCATAACCCTCATTTCTCAGTTCACATTTAAGCCACATCACACACCCCATGTCATGCTTTGTTTGCATTTCCACTTAACAGCGTGCTCATTTTTGAAACCTCCTTCCTCAGATCTGCTTCTCCAAGCTTGTTGGGATGCTTCTGGAACAGATTCTAACCCTAGGCAGTAGCTTCATGAATTCTTCAGAGCTCTTTTCCATACACATTTTTTTGAGCCAGCAAAATACGTGTCTTCTCGGAGCCACTCAGCATCATTTCTGTTTATTTCCCCTCACTCAAGCACAAAAGAAAGAGAAAGCAAACATTGGATAAAACAGTGGAATCACCATCACTTTAATGTATTTTTTTGTGTTGTTCTATACCATATCAGTGCTTGATCCTCTTATATGGGAGACTTTCAGCCTCTCTGAAGTAAACAACTGGCTTTTTCCTCTTTTCCCTTTATAATCCTTTGTAATTGTATAGAGTCTTATTTGTGAGCCAGATTGCTTTGTTGTTAATCAGTCATGAATTGACTAAACATGTCTTAGGTACTTCAGATGATTAAAAAAAAGACCTGTTGGTGTGCACAAAGACCACAGCTGTAGCAGAGGTAGTACTTTATGCTTGCCTTTTAGGGAGGAGAAGGGAGCCTGGCCTTTTATATTCCATCCCTGCATTCACCCACACATCAAAGAAAATTTGGACTCTGGTTGCTGGCCCTTGAAGACACCCTTTGGAAATCTGCCTTTCTGAAAGATGCAGGAGTGAGAAAGGGGAGTCATCTCAATTTTGTTGTCTACTCTGGTCATTTTGACTTGGACCAGCATGTTGTTCTTATATTCCCAAACATGAAGACAGATGAAGAAATGTCAAGAAATAAATAATTTTAATAGAGTAGACAGATTCTAAGTTACTCATAATAGACTTAAAGATAATCTATTTTGGTGGCTTTTGACTTCAAAGTCTCTCTGGTACTGAAAAGACAGTTGTGCATGTTGCCAAAAGTACTTATTTTGACTGACATTATCTTTCAAAAGTGTCAAAAGAACTAAACAATATGCCATATCTATCCAGAATATAGTCTATTCCAGACATGGTCTTCACTGTAGTTGAAAAACAAATATGGTGCTTAATATATGATGATCTTTGCAAGGTATTCCATGCTATGTTATTCTAGTCTACAACAGGAAATACAGAAAAAAAAAAAAGAGAAAGAGAAAAAGAAAAAGCTTAAAATACTGATTATTTCATTAAAGCCATCAAAAGCAGTCAAATATTGCAAACAACATTGTGATATTTAAAACCTTTGACCAAATATTTTGCTGTAATCGGGACAGAAACCCAATTTTCTTAAATGCTTTATAAAACTTTATCATCATTGTTCTCATTGTTAATTTATAAAAGAAAAATAGCAACGTACTTTCCCTGTGTATGTTGTTAATATGCAGAAGCTTTTTCAAGATGATTAGTGAAAAACTGTGTGCTGGTGCAGGAACAAAAAGTACACATACTGTCTCCAGTAGGGTTCCAAAAGCGTGGAGGTTTTTTTCTGAGTCTTTTTGTTGTTCTATTACTTTATATAGTAGTCTCTTCATGCTGATTTCACTTCATCCTTTATTATATTATTTTCATTGTACTGAATAAAATCCCATTAATGTTAAGAAAAGCTTATTTGACTATTCAGTGCCAGGTTCTTTATTATCTGATAATCTGGTTTACAAAATCCTCCAAGGAATATCTTAAATGTGGTCATGAGTATTAGTGCATGTATTGTGATTATGCTTTTTAAATACTTTTATAAGAATTGTTTGGTATTTCTCATTTTCTGCTCTGCCAAGGTAACAAATGTTTTTCAGCCTTTTTCAGCTCTATTGGATTCTTAAGTAATTGGATGGAAAACTCCTTTCCTTTAAGGTATTGTTTTAATTTAATACTGCAAAAAGATTATGGAACAAAATTACTTTTTCTTTAAAAATACAAGTCTTGACTAGTCTTTCCTCAGTTTTCAAGGTAATGTTTGTCCTTTTTTTTCTTCGTCTTCTATTCTTTATGGTGTATTCAGATTGCCCTGGATCATAATTTTTAGTGCATACCTGGGAATTAAGATATATTGTGGTGTACCTTGTCACCTGAGCTAGTCAATGTCATTGGTTTCTTGTAAACAGCTCATCTCTAAGATGAGTAGCAGCTCTGTAAAAGTATTTGTTGCTTCAAGTAATAATAAGGAGATTATTGATGAAGTTAGGGTTAGAGGGAACACAACTGGATAACTGATAATAGAAACTCTTATCACAGGAAACATAGAAGGGGGTTATTTTGTCAGGTAAAAACCAGGTGCGTATTAGATTATGTGTTATTTGTTGGTTTGGGTTTTGTTTTTTTCATTTGTCTGCTATATAGTAGGAAATATTCTTGATCATACCTTAATTAATGAATTTGATCATATTTTAGCCACTGGTTGATTTTCTGTGATGACACAGTGAAGGACTTGATTCAGTTATGAATATGTGATCCAATAAAATAACATTCAATGTTTATTAAATATGGAGTAAAAGCATAACATTCAGAATCAGAAACTGATAAATATCATGTATATCTTCCTGAAACTAATGCCATTTGAGAAAAATAGGGATGGCTCTTTATTGTTGAATTGCCTGGATTATACTAAATAATATGTATCTTCTATACTAAATAATATGTATCTTCTATAAATATATAAAGTCAAGGAAAATTATGTAAATTGCATGCAAATAAAAACTTCTTTAAAGTTACTGACTTTAATCTTATTTTTATATGGTTGATAGGCATTGAAAGATAAAAGTATGCATAAAGAAATATGTCATTTGCTGGGAAAAGAGGCATTTTTACATTGTATTACTGATTTCCAGAAGGAGAACCAGCTCTCAGTTCCAAAATCTGAATGGTGTTAATGGAAAGGATTTATACAGGGATATTGGTGTTTCAGTCTGGCTGCAGAGATTCCCTGCATTCATATTAACTTATTGTCTCTGCAACAGTTTTAATGATAGTTACAGTATTTTAATGCTCAGTCAGTGCCTGTTGAAGCCACCAGTAGTCTTTCTTTTGGCTATGAGTGAGGATCAAGCCCTTAGTGACTGGCACTGAGAAAAACAAATGTTTATCTGATCCCTGAACAAATGGATTTATATGACAGCAATGTGTGGGTAAAGAGAAACAAGAAGATTGAAGCAGACTAGAAGAAGGGGACATTTATACTTTTCTTAAAGCATTTGTCAAAACAGATTGTCTTTCACAACACTAGTCTGAGAAAGACTGCTTCAGTTTTTTGAATCTGGAGAAGCTGTCCCTTTCAGTGAACCAGAATGCCATTTCAGCTGAGTTTCATACAGCTGTCACAGCATCTGTGACAGCAGATACTGAAGGAGGTTTCCCTCAACAACAGTGGTGTCTCTATATTGTATATGTTAAATTGATTCACGTATCTGCAAATGCCTATGCAAGTGTAATTTGTGGCATTTGTTAAGTTAATGTTAATATCAGATGAATATCACAGCTGCAAGTCCTGAGACAAGCTGTCCAGTATCTGAAACCACTGTTGATCCCACAGCTGTATTAGGAGGAAAAGTAATTGTCTGTCAGTCAGCAAGCCTTTGACATAGGCTCCTTGCAATGACTGGTAGCTACAAAACTACTTGAAACAGACCTTTGCAGCTTGGCAGCCCATTATTTTTAACAATGGAGCCATACAGTTAGTGTAATGATTTTGATTCTATGATTCAAACACTTAATGACACCACATGTGGTATCAAGCACAATAAATGTGACTAGATGCGTTGAAAGACTTTTTAACCTGAATGACTGTGAACCCACATAAAATATTTTCATGACATGAGAAGCTAATACAAGCTAATTGAGTTCAGACAAGTAAAAGTTTAAATCCATTTTTCAATTTTCTGTCCAAGGAAGGAATATGAACTGTATAAACAAGAGTGATACAGATATATTTAAAATGACTGAGATTGAGATTAGGATTGTTTAGGGTATTGAAAAATTAGTGCTAGGAAGTGGGAAAGTGGGAATTAGTGGCTGAGAAGTTAGATAGAGCTGTCATTTGCCATCTGTGCTTTGGTGCTTTGAATCTTTGCCTGTTCTTTTAAATCCTCACCTGTAGCAGCGATGCACAATAATGAGACAGCACACAGCTTGGTTCACAGGGATCCGAGAGCCAGCCAGAGAGCCCTGTTTATTGTATTGTCCTTTATATAGTAGGAACCCAGGTACATGATTGGCTAGGTTCTACACCACCCTAATCCAAAACATATCATGTCCTCTTTCACAACAACAGATGCTTTATCTTATTGTTTCTCATACCTCCCATGGGAAAGAAGGATTTTCTCACAAGCAGCCCCAGGCAGCAAGCCTTGGGCCGCTACACTCACCAGACTGAAAAGACCAAATACTGGGATTTTGTCCTGTTCAGAAGATCACTAGTGTCTTGACAAAGTGACTATAGCTCTTATGATAGAAAAGCCATTGTTTTCACAATGTTTCAGTACAGTAATACCCTTGATTGGATTGTGATTAGCCTGAATTGGAGGGGACCTGCTGTTACAGGATCTCCATCAGACAAACACATCTTCCTACTTTCCACTTGAGGCTGTGTGGAGACAACTTGATCTCTAGTGACTGACAGTAAAGGGAAGAATATCTCATAACAAGGAGGTCAACTGGGAGAGCAAGAGGAGGGTTGTGGAGCCAGAAAGGGACAGAGAAGCCAAAAAATATAAAGCCCAACAAACACATTGAGAAGAAAAAAAGAAAGAGGAAAGTTCTTGGTTCTAGCACCTATTCCCCACCCTATTTCTCTGTTTACTAGTCACCTCCAAATGCAAACTGCTCAACACTCATCCTCATAAATTCATTTGAAAACAAAGGAAATTAATAACATTTCTTTGCACATATACAATGCAATTGATATGGCAAAAGAATAATTTAGCGCAACTCAAATATCAGTTACTAGTAAAGGAGCTCTGATGTGAGATAGAAACTAACTGAAGTCAGAAATTAATGAATTAATCAGGGTGGAGGGGTGATTTATAGCAGATCCTCAGCAGAAAAGGATAACCTAAAAGTTGAATGTTGGAAAAAGTGAGGTAAAACTGGGAGTAGAGTCTTACAGAGGGAAGTATTGACTAAAGTATATTGAGTGCAAAATGCCATGGCTACGGTGGTTTAATGCAGCAAGCATTCTTAATGTTAAATGTAAAGTTCTGAAATAAGATTTAAACTGAAACAAGTTAGTTTATTTAAACTGAAACAAGTTAGTTTATCTTTTAGCATTAAAAGGCATGGTAGGGAGGAAAAGAATGTATGTAAATGGTGTTTCTCATGGACTGTCCCAAAATTCTTAATTATTTTCCTTCCCAGTGAATCTGTTAAGGTGTTTTCCATTGGCTTCTCAGGAGCAGGAGTTCATTTTTTCTTCCTTTGCTTAGGGTGTTGTTTCATTGGGTTTGGTTTTTTGAGTTTTTTGACTGTCAGTAACACTGAGTTATACCACTTGCTACAGCAGGGAATTTCATTCTAATACCACCTCCTTTTACAAACTTATCACATGGATGGCAGAGCTGTGAAATTCCATTCATTACTTTCATTTCCTGTTATTTTCACTTCTCTTTGGGGACCTGATTAAACGTAGTCCATGCTAGTACTTATTATCTCTAGCGTTGCTCTGTTGTGTTCTATTCCCTCTTGCTTTTTTAGCCTTTGGAACTGATTAATTAAACCTTAGCACATAAAGTAATAGGAGGCGTGAATTGTTTAGTTTATTTATTAGTGTGTTGTGGGAGACATGTAGGTCTGTGCTGTGCTCAGATAACTTCTATCAGAAATCATTATGGTAACAAGTACTGTTTTAGTACAGTTTTAGATGGTGACACTGAAAATTACCTTTAAACACTTGACATGTCTCATAGTGATATTACAGATCATGTAATGCCTGACTACTAATTGTCTCTCTCTTTCTCGTACTCCTCCATGTGGACACGTACGTGTGAGCTCAGTGCTCTGTTGGTTTGCCACAGAGTGCCAGTTCCACAAGCTTTGATGCCCCTTTAGAGCACTAGTAATGTGAGAAGGGTCACAGGGCAGACAGCCTAAGGAAAGAATTGTATGAACCCTGCCTGTAAAATCCTAAAGAAATTCACGGGTTTTTTCCACAGAGAAATGTTCCAGGAATTTGATGTAAACAAAGCAGCCCAACGGTCTGAATGGATGATATAATCTGTTTATTTTAAGTATCAATAGACACAGTATCATTAGATCCAGTTGTTCAAGAAACATGTATCAGACCACGAAAGAAGTATCCCACAGTGTGGGATGGTTTTTGGAGCCAAGGAGGAGGTGATTTATTTTTATTCTCAGCAGCTGTCAGACTTTAATGCATAAAGTAAAACATGGTCTTCCCACAGGCAATTTCACTAGCCTTTGCTTATTCTCTGCTGCTCTCCAGAGGCAGATAAGGTTGTTTCCTCTTTGTCTTGGTTCTCTCTGACATTTTGGTCTCCATCTCACTCTTGGCTCCTCCTGCTCCCTGTGTGCTGTTTCCATTCACTGTGGTGCCCACTCACTTCAGTGTTCCCTAGGAGTAATCACTACTCATGACCTAGTCATGAGCAGATGCATTTCACCACAGAGGATACTTAGTGGGGTATCATGTACTATGACTTGGACATAGAGCAGACAGAACTCTCTCTCCTCCCCTGTGTGCTCCACTGCTGACTGATCCTTCTGGGAGTGCAGACATGTGCTGGCAGAGGCCATAGCCCAATTGGTACTGGAAATTTTTTACCTCATGTACCTTCTGCTCACTTTCTGCTTTTACAGTACCAGTGTTTGTCAGTCTCTGTTGCTGTTCTGTCCAGTTTCAAGAGAAACTGCCTGTCAGATGGTCACCTCAGTGAAGATCAACCCACTGGATAACAACCTGTGATTGTTGAACATTTTAACCTTTTGCTTGCAGGTACAGTAGGAAACAATGACCATTCTAGGACAGCTTTAAAGGCTGCTGGGTACACACTTTGCCTTTGAAGGACCTGATGAACTTCGTGGAGAAAAGCAGGGATCTTGTTTTTAAATCTGTTTCGTACTAGCATTTTTTTGGAGCTGTGCTGGTGGCTTTCTCAAATGATGAACAGTTAGCCACAGTAAGCTGACTTTTCTACTCTCATTTCCAGACAGATGGTGATGTGTATGTGTCCCTAATACAAATGAATGCATCTACTGCACTGGCAGCACTGAAGTGGCCGGTAGACCAGCATATATTATTGTTGACACTTCATATGACTAAGCAAACAGACAAAATTAATGTTCTCAAACTAATAGCTCTTGAGGCTATACCTCTTCATTATCTCACTTGTTGCAGTAAAAACTGTTTGTGTTTTGTCTGACATTACAGCACAGACTTTTTTTATTCCCTGTTGTACCATAAAATTGAGTAACCACTTTTGTTAGTCTTCCTGCGGGGGTTACTGATGGTACGAATTCACTGTCTGCCTCCTCCAGCTAAATCAGCATCCCTTGGGATTACCTCTCCAGGTAGAGCTGGTATCAGTCAGTTTTCAGAGGGGGCAGCCCGACTGGGCAGGAGCTGCCAGTTAGGCAGTGGTTAGGCAGGGTCAGTAATTAACATTTTCATTGTCACAGCTGAAAAACTAACCAGCTGTTAGAATTTGCCTAAATGATCCTCCTTACAGACAGGAATAAAACAGACATCAGAAACTACCCTGCAGGCTAGGCAGCTGATTTTCGGTTTCTTTTTCAGCTGTCTTCAGCTGTGGAGACAGAGAGTGAGAGGTGCTCGACCAGATTATGATCATTTTTCTGTCTCAGAGAAAGGATACTGTGGAAAAGTCAGAGCTCCATCAGGAGTCTGGATGCCTTGGGTCATTCTGGGACTACTTAGGCCTTCAAAAAGTTAATTGCCACTTACTGGAAGTTGGATAGGAAGGTGTTTCACACTTGCTACTGGGGCTAGAAGTGTACAGCTTCTGTGCAAGTCCTGTCAGGGATTCCCCGTTTGACCCTGCCCTGGCAGCTCCGACCACAAGACTTTAGAGGAAGAGTTGCCAGTGGTGTGTGCTGACATGGGATTTCTGTTCCTGGCTTTCTTCTGTCAAACAGGGGTAAGGATGATTTACCAGGTGTGGGGGAAACAAAAATATATTAAATATCTTTGAAGCATTAACAAATAAAGCATGGGTTTCAGTGCTTGTGAAGACAGGCCCTTACACCAAGATCCCATATATTGTACTCTGGGGGTCGAGTGAGAAAGAAGTAAGTTTGAAAAAAAAATAAGTCTTTTGAGCATGTAATTTATCAAATGTAACAGTTGCAACTTTAACAAGCATTGATTATGGGCTCCATAGTTAGATTTGGTTTTAATTTTGCTTTAAAATATGAATCTCTAATTTAAAAAAATTTCTTAACAGCTTCTTAATAAATTAAATCATACACCATATTTTATTAGCGTTCTTAGTTAGCTGCAGTACTAAAAGGAGAAAGATGTAGCATAGGAGTTTGAAGGGAACCTCTTTTAAAAAATATTAACAACAGATAATCCTATAACTTCCCCAGTGTGGTCTGTGGTATTGGATTTAGCCTCTCATCAAGTCCTTAGGAAGGAATGTGTGTCTAATGATCATCACTGGTTTCTGGGAAGACAAAAAGCTGCTCTTCATTTTTTTTCTGTGACACATTGACAAATGGTTCCATTCAGGGAATCCAAAAAATTATTCTTATGAAAGCATTTTCAGATGTGGCAATCCTAAATAATGCATGACACATTAGATACTCTATGAAAATGGCCTCTGAGAATCATCCTTTTGGCTGCCATTTGTCTCCCTTTGCTAGGGGATCACGGTATCACAGAATGGGTAAGGCTGGAAGGGACCACAGTGGCTCATCTGGTCCAACCTCCCTGCTCAAGCAAGGTCATCCTAGAGTATACCACTGTAGTATCCATGAAATATTTTTTTCCCAGGATTTGCTTATTTTTATGTTGAGGTGTGTGTTACAAAGTATATTTAGAACATATTAATCATTTGGGTTTGAGTTTTTTCATTTGCCTAGGAAGTGCTGAAAGCAATTAAGTTTTATTTAGCATTTTGATGTATTTTGTGACATCTATGGCTCTATAGCAAATTCGTCTTTTAAATATATTTTGTTTAAAATCTCAAATAGGTACTGGCTATGTAAATTAAAAACCTGATTGTTTACTGACCTCTCTTTGTTTGTTCTAAGGAGACTTAGTTGATTTAATTATATTAAAATGTTATGAAAGACTGGTAGTGAATAAATAGACTGAAGACTTCAGCAATGTATAGACTGAAGGCTTTTGCAATGTATAAACACTTTATCAGAAATGCTGTGACTGGATGCTGTGTGCTTATACTGACTTTTTATAAAAGGAAGACATAGGAATAATGAGCAATTCTGCCAGAATGGACTGTGCCTTGGAGATTGTTCTTACTGGGTTGAAATATAGACTCACAGCATGGTTTGGATTGCAACAGACCTTAAAAATCATCTAGTTCCAAAACAAAAATCATTAAAGATAAATTGTGAGCTAGGAAAAACCATTTTATATAATTAAAGATTTAAAAATATAACATTACAGAGTGTTTGTCTCCAGTCCTTCTTTATGTTATGTGTTATTAGCCTGTAGAGAGTTAAAAATTCCATCTGGTACCTGTGAAGCTAATTGAAATTTTGAGGTTTGGGCACCTGGCAAGGGGTAACTGTAGGAGACTGGTCTCCCTGGGTTTACTGTGTAACGAGAAAGACTCCATCTTCAGTTTAATCTTCTCTGTGAAGTGATTTAATTCTGTTATCTCCCTGTACTGATTATCAGGGGAGCCCAAAAGAGATTAATTTCTGTGAGTACCCTTGCTGGAGTTGCAGTGCTCTCACATTTCGCCCCTTTCTCTTGTGGTCAGACCTGTAGCTGGCACACAGTGTCTGTCTGCTGAATTACAGTGTGGGATTTGAGCTGTGCAGCCAAATTGCATGTGGTCATAATTTTAAAACTAGAACATGGAAAAGCGATCATATTATGCTTTCAAAATTCTTTGAGGACCATAGGCTTCCTTTGGGGAAAAATGCAGGGGATGACTTGTGGTTTTCTTTCACCAAAAAAAATTATAAAACTATGTTACTTCTGTTTCCAAGGCCTGTATGCTTGGGGGTTGAGATTTAAGGAGAAACATGAAGTGCATCCTGGAGTGCTAGGAGGGAGAAGAAGGATAAAAAAAGCTGCAGGAAAGATTGTGTGTCCTTTGCAACACCTTCTGCCTATTTCTCGACTTCCATTTGGGAAGGTCCTCTCCCTCCTGGGTGCCTGAGGGACAGCTGGTGGTGCAGAGTGAGGCAGGTGAGGCACGTTCTGCAGACTGAGCAGCGCTCTGCTCCCGTGGGTTGCTGTTAAAACAGGATTAAGCCAAACCAATTCCAGGCGTAAGCTGTATTCTCTGGCCAGTTCCTCCTGGGCCCTTCAGCATTCTTGCCAGTACCAGGAACAACCTGCATGCTCCAGTTTGAGTCAGCTCTGGTGAATTTCAGAGGGTCCTTTGCAGTGCCATGTTCTCATTTCTCTGTTGTAGCGTTTTGCATTTTCACCCACAGTCATAGTTGGGGTCGTTTCTTACCAAAATCAGCATTAATAAAGCCCAAAGGGGCTACTGGGAGTTATTTTCATATAAAATATTAACAGTGACACTTGGATACTTCACATTGTGGTTGCTGGGTCTCTTTTATTTTGGCCTTTCACCTTTTTTTGTTGGCTAAGTCTGCAGGAGGATACTGACTATTCAGTTGTGCTGGTGCATTTTGCATTAAATATTGAAATTCTGACTTCTTGCGCTGCCTCCAGCTTGCAGAGTTGTCCTGGTATCCTCCAGGAAAGATTGGGTTATAATAAACAAGTTGTCTGCAGAGACAAACAGTTCTGCTCACTGATGACAAGAATTTTGATAAGTGTTTTGACCCTTTGAAGTATTTGTGCAGTTTCCCCGAGGATTTTCTTTTCCTTTCAGTTGAAAATTAGCTGCTGCTTTATATATATTGGGGATGTAGTGTAATTTTTAAAAACTCTTTTAAATATTGTGCTTCTGAATTTCAGTAATTTTTTTAAAAGCAACCTTTGAATATTTATATTTCCTCTGTGGTTCCCTCTCTTGGTACATTCTGTACGTTTTAGAAGACTTAGTGATCTCATACTTTCTGTTCCTATGTACAGATGGACTAACAACAGTCTACTGGAAAAATACTGAGTTGAGTTACAAGCAGCCCAGGTTTGCCGAGAATGAATGACAAACAGAATTACAAACACTGGTCTTCAGATTCTGTACTCGGTGTTCAGAAACAATTTATAAAATAAATGAGAAATATTATAAACCAGTGCTGATCCCGCTTTTCTGATCCAG
Source organism: Climacteris rufus (assembly GCA_013398175.1). Lineage (NCBI taxonomy): Eukaryota > Metazoa > Chordata > Aves > Passeriformes > Climacteridae > Climacteris > Climacteris rufus. Next base: position 259,053 of record VZRZ01003594.1, read on the forward strand.
ATCCTCACTTCAAATTTCTCTTAGCTACATAATACTGGTTATTATAAGTCCTAAAGTCCCATGAATATGTTACAGATTTTTTTGTGTTTAAGCAGTCTAAAATCTATGATTTTAGACACAGTGATTTGAGATAGATTAAAATAGTGCCCTGTAAATTGAAATTATTTTAGTACTGGTCTAGATCTTCATAGAAGTTTGAGTAGTGTGTCTCCTTCCCTCCTTCCTTCCTGAAGTCTGTATTAGGAGTTTTGTTTCTGACTCTGATGTCAATATATGACTGACATAGTACAGGTTGTGAGTATCAACTTAGTAAAATTATAAAATGCAGTGGCAAACTAAATTACAAAAAGAGTGCAAGATAGAGGAACATAGCTAATATGAAGAGTATCATACGTGGGCCCCTTTGCTGTCCTCCATCTCTTTCTGAAATGTGCATTTGTCAGCTTACAAGACATTTGGAACATTAAACTATTAAACTGAGTGAAAATAAGATGCAAAACATTTTCAGTGCTTTCCATTTTCAACGCTTTTGCTTTGATTGAGAGAATGGTCTGCACATAAGTTTGTACATCTCACAGAGTTGTAACCCACCTTTTGAAAATCCCCCAAATGCCCTGATTATTCTTTGAGTTCAGATTGCTGCTGTAGTTTCTTGACTTGAGTAATGGGTGTCCCGGAAAAAAATAAACCTGTAGGAAATTGCAATGTTACATAGGTTTTCTAAAACTTGGGAGTAGAAATTAAACCTTTCACCAGTGCATCAGGTTTGCATCTCAAGACTTCAGGAAAACAGTGCATAACTTAACAACTGAAGAGTAATGAGATACCCAGGATTGACTTTATGGCTGAAGAGTAAATAGATACCTAGCACTGACTTTTTTGAACTTTGGCAGTAGTTTTTCTTCACCCTGATAATGGCAATGGTGAAGAGCTTGAAAAATATCTGAGTTGGGAGCACGGGTTGTGTTGTCTTATGCATGGGTAGAAATCAGTATTTTACTATACCTAGTTATTAAGATTTACTGAGCTATTACATTTGTTTATTGCATTTTATTTTCTAGAGCACCTCAAGTAATTTATAAATGCACTCATTGTTTATAATCCTTGACATAGGTGTCTTTTTCCATTGTTTTCATTTTTCCTTTGTTCTGTTCAGGTTCTCTCTTGTTTTAAAGATCTCATCTGTTCAAAAGTATACAATAATTAGGATTTTTGTTTGGGGGGGGGTGAAGAAAGAGGACCCTCTTCATTTCCACGGTTTTTGAAGCCAAGATACTGTTAAACAAAAGTGGAAGCCTACTTTCCAGTCAAAAATTATGAGAGTGTAAAATCTCTCACATTCTGTATGCTGAAAGCTTTTTTGAGTATCTTCTGGTCTCTAGGAATGTCTCCTCAGGAGCTGACTGTCTGCATAGTGCACACTGGACTATCATCTTAAAATAAGGGTGGATTTAAATGGAATCAGAGGCAATACTGTGGCTGCTCAGTTAGTGTGAGGGAATATGGAAAACTTACCTGTTCCATTGCTCCTCATAGGGCTGGAGCACCCTTCCTTAGAAGACCAGCTGAGAGAACTGGGGCTGTTCAACCTGGAGAAGTCTTTGGAGAGACCTCACAGCAACCTTCCAGTACCTAAAGGGGTCTGCGAGAGAGCTGAGAGGGACTTTTTGCATAGAACAAGAGAGAATGGCTTTAAACTGAGAGAGATTAGGTTTAGATTAGATATTAAGAAGAAATTTTTTAGTGTAAGGATGGGGAGGCACTGGAACACGTTGCCCAGAGAAGCTGTGACATGAAGTCTTCAAGGTCAGGTGGGACAGGGCTTTGAGCAACCTGGTCTAGTGAAAGGTGCCCCTGCCCTTGGCAGGGGGGTTGGAACCAGATGATCTTTACTGTCCCTTCCAACCCAAACCATTCTGTGATATGAGAGAATACCAGACATCCATAGGTGAAGGCTGCATGAAAAATAGTTGAGGACTAAAGTGCAAATCTTGAGTTTTACCACTTACTGAAATGAGCTTGTCAGTGTTGACAGAGCTCACATCTGAGACTAAACCAACAGAGAGCCCTGTTGTTTTGCACATTTACCAGAAAGATGTTGATGCTTTCTTTTTCCCAACCAGCTGATCCAACTGAAAAAATGAAAGCTACATTAAATAGTACATAAGATGTAACACAGATGTTCCTTTCTGCTCTTTTTTTTTTTTCATTAAGAGTAAAGAATGCAAGTTTCTTACTTTTAAACCATCTTAAACAAGAAGAATCTTCCACTTATGGCAAAACACACTGCTGCATTCAGGAAACCGCTTGACAGCTGTGTTTGGAAGTTTTCCTAGTTAACAAAACACACTATATCAAAGTGTTCTGGCAGGTTGTATTGATATCAGCAGACATTGGGGTGGAGGGGAAGTAGGGACTCTATTATGTTTTCTGTCAATTTTGTTTGATGCCTTGCTGCAGGAATAGCTCGATGTTTCCACTTTGAGATTGACTGAGAAACTTAATAGAAAAAAAGCAAGTGTGCTGTTTCCATTTGCACCATAACAGGGTAACTTTTCAAAACTCAGGATATTTTTTCTTTTTTTTTTTTTTTGTTTGTTTGTTTTGTTTTTTCTTCCAGTGAGCTTTATGTTGGCTCTTTTAGTCTGTGTGATTTGGAAATAAGCTGAAATATTTTCTTTTAGAAGTCAGCAGTTAGAACTTGAAGACAGTGTGTCCCAGAGATGGGGTCTGTTCTTGGGTTAATAACCAGTCTGTAGCTGTAGGTTCTTCAGACTCTAGAGAAGAGGTTTCCAGACATGTTGTCTGCCTATTTTCTGTAATATCTGATGCTTTTATGCTACCATTCAAAAAAATTCCAAGCCATAGTAGATTAAGGGCAGACAGCTTGTAAACTGGGTGGGGTTTTCTCTTCACTTTTTCTTTTAATCCAATGTAAAAAGTACTCTAATCTTTGTAAGGTAGATCTTAAAATGAGATATTTAGATCCCATAAAACTTACGTTCTGTTTCAGGTACCCAAATACCGTATCAAATTTGGATTGTGTGTGTCTTTGCAGTACCCTGATTTCATTGTGTCATTGATTTTGGTCTGCAGCTATGAAGATTAGAAACACTTATTTCCTTGGGAGTTTTGGGCAATCATTTACATTAGAGGACTTCCATGTGTCCCAGCCTCTTGCACCTTTATGGTCAAACAGGGAAGCCTCATCAGATGTCTTCCCTTTGTGCTCTCTGTTTGTAGCTTTTTCTCTGCTTTTAAAGTTTAATGAGTTGGTTTTATTTTGCATGTCTGGAAGAAATCTCAAAATAAAGTGTTAATACAACTAGTGGGAAATTAATTTATGGAGTCTTAATTTCCATGTGTTGGTTAAACTTCAGTTATAGATTATCTTCTGGAGAAGAGATTTTAATATCTCTGATAACTTCCATCATGATGAACTGAAGATGGGGTTTCTTGGGTTTTTTGCTTCGTTTTGGGTTTTTCATAATATGAGTTACATTTTAACTCAGGAAGAATACCTGATTTTCATGGTTGTGCAACTGCTAATTGATGACTGTAGTGGCTGCTTATGTGTAAAAGTAAAATTAAAATTTTATTTATATATGTATGCGTGTGTTTGTGTTTAATGCTGTTTACAACTTGGAAATAAGGAAGACATTCCAGTATCTAATAAGTGCATTTATATGTAACATTCATGCTAATAATATGCCAGTCTAATATGTCATTATTCACCTAGATGCTCTGTAATGTTGGCTAGCTTTTCTTTAGTTTCAGGTTTTTTTCTGAATTACTGAATATTTGTGCTGAAAATTTCAAGGGGGAAAACAAAACCACCTTTCTGTAATGAAATTTTAGTATACTTGCTGTCCTGAGGCTCAACCAGCGTTAGTTTCTAGTGGGGATTTAGCAATAAGTGTGCTTTTCTTTATTCTCAATACAAATCCTGAGATTAATTTTGCTGTGAAGTATCTTTAGGTCTTAATTAAAACTGAAGTTACTCATCCTGGTAGAGTGCCCAGACAGACAATGCCTGCATATCCTACCCTATTAAATTCTCATGTATTAAGAAGGATATACTGCATGCAGGACTTTTAACTTAAAGCCTATTCTGTATACATGCATTATTTTAAGTTGATAAACATTTGCACTGTAGAAATAAGAGTTAGAACTGGAGGGTGTTGTGTTAAATATGGGAGAAAACAGGTGAAGTATGGGAATGTTTTCTCATAGTTAGTGTGTTTTGTAATGTCTTTGAACATGGTATCACACAAAGAAATGCTGTTACAGTGACAAGTCTAATGGAGCTATTCCTGAGCTAAAAGATTGGGTTGTTGCAAAAAGCAATTTTACAGCCCAAACAGAGCTGGACTGAAGGTCCTGTGGTGAATCATGGCAGGCTGCAGGAGCCTGGCTCCTTACGTCTATTAAGTACAATTTTACATTTTAATTATCTTCGCACAATAACAGGATAGTTACTGCCTATTACATTTCATTAGCATTGCCTTATAGATGCTCATGATTATTTGCTGTCTTTCTCTTCCCCCATCTTAGTGGAATCGGTCGAAATTGGCCATGGGCCTCTGGTGGAAGCAGCATTTTGGCAGAATTTGGGACTTTGCATCTGGAGTTTGTACATCTGAGCCACCTGTCTGGAAACCCTGTCTTTGCTGAAAAGGTTAGACTGCTCAGTCAAAATCATGTTGTAAAAGAGAAATCACATATTCAGAGACTAATGTGAATGGAGAGAGATTTGGATTTTCCTCAGCTGTAAGCATTTTTCGCATTTTTCCTAATCATCTTGGCATGTTTTTGTATTAAAAAGTCAAAAATCTCCTCCAAAATTATTCTGATGCATAATCTTGTATATGGCCCCATAAAACATAATTTCTCTTTATTAGTATCATATTAAACAATCAGACTGTAGAGCTTTCTTCAGTTCTTTGCTTAATGGGGTGTAAACAAAAGCTGACATTATATTTGGGATAATGATTGATGTCTAGAAAAAGCAAAGCACCATGGTGATTTCAACAAGTTTATTCTTCAAAATGCTGTATAATATCATTGCTGTCAGAGAGGTCAGAAAGCCCTTCCATTGCGCTGACGTATAAGAAATATGCTTTGAACTCTCTGTGGGGGAAGGAAAAAAAGTCCCATCCTTAGACAAAACTGTTGTTGCACACACTAATTCTTCCAAAATTTGATAACATTGTCTTCTGGATACTCTTTCTTTACATGAGCCATGGAAAGAGCTCCCCCTTCCCTCAATTCCCACCTAAACAATTTTGCTTTGCTTTTTGGTGTATAAATAGCTAGCAAGTTGTGTTTTTTATAATACACTTCATCATTTATCTTTTCTTTCCCCCCTATTTAAAATGTAACATTTGTTTTGGTTTTGTATTTTTACTGCAGCTGCCCTATGGTAGTTAAAACTGGTATTATCAATTTAATAATCTAATTAATAATGAAACTCAATGTTTAGCAGTAGGTTTAAAAGCAATGGTCAAATCTAAAATTGTTATTGGGAAGGACTGAGTGGCTTTGCTGCAGTAGTACTGTCAGCATTGGAATAAATTTTGTGCAGTAAACTCCTAACAATCTTCATGTATTTAGAGGTGAATTTAAAGACAGTTTCTCTTAAAGAATCTGAACTGGAGTGAATGCATGGGGAGGGGTGCCAGCATTGAGGAATAGCCAGAAACAAATTGACAACATAAGTTAATTATCTTTAGACATTTATGGTAATTTAATGCATAGCATCTGTTCTACTAAGAGACAATGAAAGTGTGTATCTTAAAAATCCTAGTCTATGGTTCTCTTACAGAGTGGCATCATGCTCTAGCTGCAAGATGCTGAAAATCTGTTTATGTAAGCTGTTCTTAAAACCCTTTAGAGACTGTGATTCCAAAGCCCTCCGAGGCAAACTATTCCAGGGCTGGTACACATGATAAAGGAGAATAAACACTGGAATAAGCTTTGCATGGAAATATTCGTAGAAGAACTCATTAGTTGAGGTCTAGGACTTGTTGCAGCCTGCATTTGGGCAATGAGTAGTGTCAAGATGCAGGAGGGCAGTTTATGTACCCCAACAGAAATCTTCTGCAGCTTGGTAGAAGTTCATTTATCTTGTTTTTCAGTAGCTGGCTCACTGGGTCTCTAGGCACTCAGGGTTTTATAATGAAGCTGTCAGTACCTTTTTGTTACAATTTCTGGCCTGCAGTGCTCAGGATTCTCATTCTCTCAAGTTTCTACATTTGCTTTTTCTATGAATCCTAAAATTCAGTATAACTCTCTTCATGTGCTCTGCAATGGGTTGTACTGCTGGATGGCTCCAGCTGCAGAGCATCTGGACTGTAATTGTTTCCCTGGGCATCTCATTTGTAGCGAGCTCCTTAGCAGTGCCGGCCGAGCGCTCAGGGCTGCCTGGGTCCCTGCTGCTGGGCAAGCTGGTTGTACAAAGCTCAGTTCCAGCCGTGCTCTCCTTTGCAGGCAAAACTCCTTTACAGTTCACTTCCACATCTGAACTAGGCAATAAGCTTAATATTTAATACCATTTCTGATTTAGGTAAACGAGGAATATAATGCTGATGTAGCTGAGCTTAGTTAAGGCAAGTAGCCTCAGTGAATTTCAGTGTCCTGTGGAGAACTGAGATATTCTGCGTGGCAAGTCCTAAACTCTGGAGCTTGCTCCTGTTGTGTTGTTTCATTGCTGACAGTTGACACAGAAACTCCAGAGGTTTTCAGGAGCTTGTTTGCATGATGATAGCAGCTTTTTCAGTAATAACATGATTGCACAGAGGTATTCAGGTGTATGTGTTGAATAAGATTGGGGGGTTTATTTTTAGACATATTTGCACTTCAAGACTGTTGTACCAACACTGCTTTATTTTGTGGGGAAAATGGATCAATGCTCAGTGTTTTGTACCCTTGTGATAGGTAATGAATATTCGAAAAGTTCTAAATCGACTGGATAAACCAGAGGGCCTTTACCCCAACTACCTGAACCCCAGCAGTGGCCAGTGGGGCCAGCGTAAGTAGCTCAAGTCTTTGGTACTATGACCTATCAGTGTGCTCCTTGCAGTCATTAACTTCTTTCAGTCACTCTTACATGTTTTATATATATATGTATATATATATATACACATATACACATATATATATATATATAAGAAGAACTTTTATAACATATAGAAATTCACTTTATAGCTGAGGTTCTATAAAATGTAAAAAGTACTGTGACTATAAAAGCAATAATCTTACTTGCTGTATTTTAATGTACTTTTTCTGAGCTTTTAGTATGGCTTGTGGAAGCAGGGAAATGTGTGAATATGTACAACTTTGGAGAGGAATTTGTGGACTACAGAAGTCTCATTCAAAAATCTAAAGTGCTCGGTGAAGTAGCTGTATAAGGAAACATTATCAGCTTGTCTGAATCAAATTCCACATTTTTAGATTGTGGCTCCACTGAAGGAAAAAAAGTAATAAGACAAGTCTTTCCAGTTAATACCATCTGTGATTTCTGTTGAAGTTTAATGCCACCAACTGAGGAAGCAAACTAAACAGAACTGTGTCATGGTATTAATCCCATTGGAACCATTACTGAAGATACCAAAATTAGAAGGGAGAGAGTATAAATTGAATTATTTTAATTCCTTAGCCCCTTCCTGATGACTGAGACATTTCTTGTTGTGTGTTGCTTCCTCTGAACTTCATAACATGTCCAAAGCCTACACAGTGTGCAGGATCATGATTTTATAGACCTTACTCCTTTTTCCATTTTTTCTAATTAGGTTCAGTCTACCACTATCCTATTCATGCAACTCAGTGTCCTTCTATTTTTCCTTCCTTACATTATTGAATGAAAGAAAGCAAGGCATGCTGTCATGGTCTGTAAAGATATGAGCAGATTAGCTGGTCCTGTAGATTATCAGTGTATGAGTTGCTTGGGCAATACAACAGAGGGAAAAGACTGGAAAGATTTTTTAATGTAATAGTTTGTTAAGGATGTAGCTGAGGTGGAAGCGAGGTTCTGGACTCATTATGGGCCTGGCCACAGTCTGGATAGGTAACAAAGGCAAAGACAAGTGTCTGCTCCCTACCATGACTCAGACAAATACACCCACTCTCCACTTCACAAGAAGCAATGGATCCTCTACCTTCTCACCACCAAGCAGAAGGAGGGGACCTTAGAGATAGAGGGGAGTAGAAATAGGCTTCTGCTCAGACTGGCAGGAGAATTCCCCCCTGCAACATACCTCACCTTCCCAGGTGTCCTCATACAATAGTTATGAGGCCCTGGAATCTGAGGACCAGAGAAATGAGAATGTGGACAAAGGCCCATCAGGTTGGAGGGGTTGCCCATGGTAAGGGAATGTTGGAAGGAAAACTTTCTCTTGGCCAAGAAGGATTGGGTTAGAGAACACCTAGGCAAACTTTAGATCCACAAGTCCATAGGCCCTGATTGAATGCATCCATGTATGCTGAAAGAGCTGGCAGACACCATAGTGATGCCACTCACAATCATCTTTGAAAGGTCATGGAGTTCAGGAGAGGTGCCTGAGGATTGGAAAAAAGAAAATGCCACCTCAATCTTCAAAAAGGGCAAGGTGGATGACCCAGGGAACTACCAACCAGTCAGCCTCACCTCAATCCCAGAAAGGGGATGGAGCACCTCATTCTAGAGGCCATCTCTATCCACATGGATGACAAGAAGTTGATCAGGAGTAGTCAGCATTGGATCACTAAAGGTAAATCCTGTTTGACCAACCTGATTGCCTCCTATGGTGAAACAGCTGCCTGAACAGATGAAGGGATAGCAGTGGATATTGTCTACCCCAAATTCAGGAAGGCTTTTGACACTGTTTATAACAGCATCCTCATAGGCAAACTCAGGAAGCATGGACTGGATGAGTGGACAGTGAGGTGGATTGAGAATGGCTAAATGGCAGATCCCAGAGGGATCAGTGGCACAGGGTCTAGTTGGTGTCCTGTCACTAGTGGTGTCCCCCAAGGTTCAGTGCTGGGCCCAGTGTTATTTAACTTATTCATCAATGAGTTGGATGAAGGGGCAGGTGCCTCCTCGGACAGGTGCCTCCTCAGCAAGTTTGCTGAGGACACAAAGCTGGGAGTAGTGACCAATGCCTCCGAGTGCCGAGCAGCCCTTCAGCGGGACCTTGACAGGTTGGAGAGGTGGCCAGAGAAGAACTGTGTGAAATTCAACAAGGGAAAATGCAGGGTCCTGTACCTGAGAAATAATAACTCCAGACAGCAGCACATGCAGGGAGCCAACCTGCTGGAAAGCAGCTCTGCAGAGAAGGACCTGGGAGTCCTGATGAACAACAAGTTGTCCATGAGGCAGCAGTGTCTGCTGTGGCCAAGTCCAGTGGGATCCTGGGGTGCATTAAGAAGAGTATTGCCAGCAGGTTGAGGGAGATGATCCTGCCCCTTTAGTTTGCCCTAGTGAGGCCACATCTGGAGTGGAGTGTCCAGTTCTGGGCTCCTCAGGACAAGAGACATGGAGCTCCTGGAGTGGGTCTATCAGAGGGTGACAAAGATGACTGGAGACTGGATTACGTCTCCTTTGAGGAAAGGCTGAGAGAGCTGGGCTGGTTCAGCATTGGGAAGAGACAGCTGAGAGGGAACCTTATCAATGTCTCTTAAGTATCTGAAGGGAGGGTGCCAAGAGGATGGAGCCAGGCTCTTCTTGGTGGTTCCAAGCAGTAGGACAAGAGGCAATAGACAGAAACTGATGCACAGAAAATTCCACCTGAAGTACTTCTTTTCTGTGCAAGTGACAGAGCACTGGAACAGATTGCCTCTGTCAAGAGGAGAGATTGTGGAGTATCTCTCACTGCAGATATTCAAGAACTGTCTACACACCATCCTGTGCCGTGTGCTCTAGGATGACCCTGCTTGAGCAGAGAGGTTTGACCAGATGAGCCATTGTGGTCCGTCCAACCTTACCCATTCAGTGATTTACATGATTTTATTGAAAAACTATTTTTGAATGCTGTGTGTCACTCTGAGTTAAAAAAGGTCCAAAAAGGTTGTGCTGCTCAGTTGCATTGTCCCATCAAGGCAAATGCCATTTCCCTATATGAATTAGAAGTACACCTGTCCTTTCCTAGTCTGCTACACTGTGAGGCTTCCTGCAGGTCAGTGCCACAAGGCTGTAGCAGCTCAGCATGCATGACCCCAGTTGGCATGTTGGTATAAACCCTGACATCCATTTACAGATCTGAAACGTGTGCCCAACTGTTATGTGGTTTAGCACAGCTTTGCAAAACATAAAAACCTCCGACTGGAAGTGTTGATCCTACAGCCACAGGCACTGGGTTTGGTTAGAGACTCTCAGTGCCTGTTAGCCAGGTGCAGTTAACTCCTTCCTTGGCTTCAGTGAGCCACAGAAAGCTTTTTGATGAGCTTTGTGAGAGCAGATCTTTCTAGTGGCTGAAGCAGTTAGTGGTGCTGCCTTAAATATTTTAAAGCAGTTGAAACATTTACTCTGCCTTATGGCCTTTGCTATTTCCATATTTTTAATGTATTTGCATCTTAAGCACTCCTCTTTCACATGAAATGCCAGTTTTTGTTGGTGTGCACCAACAAAAGGAAAATTTATAGCATATACCAGCTTTGCTTTCCAATAGCATGCAGTGTTGTGACAGGTAAGTATCTTCCTGTGCATGCAAATGATGGGCACAGATGTTGATGCAGGTCTATCCCCAGCATTCTGAAGCAGCAGACAAGTTCCATCTTGTTGCATGTCTCCCATATCAGTTGCCTCCATTTGCCAACACTGATTAACTTTTTTTCCCACAGAGAAAATCAGAATGTGAGACTTGAAAGATGGTTTATTTGAGATTGCTTTTCTAGGTTGTTTTCAGTTGATTGCAACAGAAGGAAAAAAACAGCCACTAAGACCCTTAATTGGTATAAGACAGAAGTATTTTCTCTCAAACATCAAGTGGGGAGGGAGGAATGATTTCTGTACATCTCTTCTCCAGTAGTGCTGTAGCTGTGAAGGCTACTGCTGGATCTCTGCCACTGTTCCTGTAAATTCATTTAGCCCTTGTTATTTTGACAGTAAACTGACAGTGATTTGCTGCAGCATGCGTCAATTGGATTTGTCTACTGCAATAATGTATATAATAACAGGGCTTATTATTGATGAAACTGTGCTTGTGCTATTTAGTTTGCAAATGTCAGAGGTTTCTATGGTAATTTATTTAGGAAACCGTAAAGGTCATTTAAATGCTGCCGTTCAAAGATCAGCCTTTGATCATATGATATGTTCCCATTGTTTTAAGAAGCCTCTTTTCCTTTTGGATCATGAACATTTAATTTAAAAAATAGTGTAGTCTTTCCAGAATTTCAATATATCTCATTCAAAAGAGGATGGGGGGATGGGGGAGAAGCCATTTAAAACCCAGGTTTGATAGTACATTATATTTGGTAGGCAAAAGGAGGGAGAGGATATGTTCAGAAAACTAAATTATTTTTTGCATATCACAGGTTAGTGGAGGAAAAAGACAGTTAATAAAGTTTGAATAGAAAAATATGTATCTTCTGTACTTGCAAGTCTTTGCAATCTGTCTGTAGGTGAGAGGAGGCTTTCCATGGAGAGAAGACACAAAGGAGTTTAAAAATAAAATTTCTGTGTGCTTTTGAATTCCACCAACAGGAGCATAACTTTGAAGCTAAGATCAGAGCTAGATGTCAGGAAGTGTGAGCTCAGTATCACTAACCCTTGTGCATCTCGCTTTATGAGCCTGGATCATTCCATGCAGGTTTCTTTTCTTTTCTCATGCCCAGAATTTTGTGGTATGACTCATGGACTTGCTGTGTGACCTGTGTAACCACATCTCCATCCTGGATTTCTTGGGTGGAATGAGCAGGTGCCTCTTTTGCTGTAAAATTGACAGTCATAAATGATTAGTCCTGGTAAAGCACTTTGAAAACTTTTTGCTGAAGACTCAATAAATGCCAAATCACTTCAATTTACCAGGCAGCACAAAGATTTAAAAGCAAACCTTTAGCTAGTGTTCTTAACTTAATGGAGCTTAGAAAAACACATATATATAGTTGTAGTATTTCATGTTTCTAGGGGTTCTATGTTGAAATCATGATAACCCTTCAAAATTTTGCCAAGAATCTTTTAGGTTCCTCAACAGCAAGTGGGTGTAGTCTTGTACGTGCAGCTGAGAGCACCACTAAATTTCTCATCACTGGTGCAACTGGTGTTGAATGGATGACTTGTGTGATGTTAGTGTTTGCAGAGTCACGTCCTAAATTGTGCAACTGAATAATCACAGCATCTGTAGTACCAGATCCTTTCATACAGTAGGCATAGGGCAGAATAAAGCAGTGTCACAGCAACAATTCTCTGCACATGTGGTGAAGTCTTTTCTTTAACTTCCAAACCATTGCTGAGTTCTGAGAGCAGTCAGATGTTCAAAAATGTAGTATTATGTTTAAGCATATGGCTCAGCATTTTGAAATACCACTAAATAACCTGAAATTCAACTCTGCAGTAAGGAGCTAAAAGCCTTTTTTATGAAGTGACTTAAATGGAAAGTTGGTGACTAAAAGAGCAATGCCTACACATTAAGAAGGGAAAGCCTTTATCAAATCAGAGAGCACTTTCTACTTTTTTCCATTTGTAGAATAAAAAAAAGAACCTAGTTTAACGTGGTTTTGTATGGAATAGACTACATGAATTAGAATTAACACATATAAATTCTTTTTTCTTTGCCATGAACTCCTGCGGCACATTGTGGATATTAAATAACTATGGTGCTTTAGTAAGATTAAAAATTTAGCAATAAAAAAATAATTCTCTGTATATACCAGTAAAGTTTTTCCTGAGGTTCCAGGCTTATGTTTATTAAAGATATTGTAGAAATAGATCATTAAATACACTGTTTCAAACTGTAATTGTATTTTATTTTCTGAGCTGAAGATGAAACTGCTGTTCAATCTCTTTCTTCCCTATTAAGATCATGTCTCCATTGGAGGGCTTGGGGATAGCTTTTATGAATATCTGCTCAAGGCATGGCTGATGTCAGACAAGACAGATGAAGATGGAAAGAAAATGTATTATGATGCTGTCCAGGTAAATAAGACATTTAAATCTTCCTTTCCATAATAATCTGATCTATAACAATCCTAAAGAGACAGGCTCTGAGGACAATGTGAGAGATACATTTGTCACCATAGGGTGTTCTTTCAAAGAATTAGTTTTTGTTTTAAAAAAGACTTCTTCAAATAGAAGTATGAGGAGAATACAAATACTGTGGGAAAGGGGGAGTATCTTGAAGTGTAACTATTTTTTTTAAGATGTAACTAGTTACATTTTTTTAAGATGTAACTAAGTTACATCTTGAAGTGTAACTATTTTTTTTTTACTACAATCTAATCAGTTTCTCTGGAGGAGAAAAGTACAAAATAAGCAAAATAAAAGTAACAAAATAATGCAACTACAAGTGGCTCTCAGATAGACATTGAACTGTTTTTCCTAAGCCTTCTCTAGATATAGATTACTCTTGTCCTTTCCCTTTATATCCAGGAGGGAAATCATCTCGTGTGTTTCAATCTCATATTTCAGCCATGAAAAGTGTTTTGATTGTGGTCCACACATGGTAGATAATTGTAAATAAAAGTAGAGGGATTGTTTCACAATGGCTTTATGATACAAGAGCATATCTTTGCCAGATTCTGCAAAACAGCCAAATTGGACAAGAACAAGTTTTCAAAAATCAGAACAAGAAAGTTTTCAAAAATCAGAATTGTTCATGCTTACATTTCTATATGGTATTTTATTTATGGTCCTACTGCTCTGCACTTTGCTTTGTTATTGATGATATTTCCTTAACGTACTGTTTGGGGAGAAATAACAGGTTTGTGGCACCAAATTGAGACTCGAGGAGTTTTAAGTTTAAATTCATATTTACAGGCTTTCCTTCCACTCCTGGGCAACTGACCTGTTTTCTCAGTTCTTTGCTTTCATATACATACATATATATATATATACATATATAAAGAGGATAATATTACTTCTTTTTTCCCCTATTCTTTCATCTGTTTTGACTGGAAGCTGTCTAGGGCTAGGACTTTTATCTCTTATTAAGTGTGTGTATGTACAGTGCCTCTATAGACAAGGCTTTGAGATGCTAAGCAATATCTGCTTATTCTTTCATATATCTGGAAAGTGCTGTCCCTAGGGAAGTCATAAGTCTCCTTTTAGTTCCCATACACAAAAAGTGGTGACACTAAAAAGTACAACTGTGGCTTATTGCAACTATCTTTCTTTTCATAAGAGAGAAAATCATATGTGAAGATTTGTGGGAGGGTGTGATCTCTGGTGGTTGTAAATTTGAAGACTAAGTATCCTCTACTAAGAAAATCTTGCCTTTAATTTTGTAAGTGCAGATTTGGATACAGCCAGCCTCATTTTCACCTCGAGCATGATTTCAGTTTCACAGCAAAAGGTGGATTTTAAATTAGGTTTGAGTGCATTTGAGGCTGTAACATAAGAACAGTGCTGTTGCAATAGCTCAGCCATTGGGTTGGCAGCCAAACTGAGAGAACAAAGTGTCTGATAATGCATTATCAATTCATCTTACCATGGAAGACATTTTGAAGCCCTCAAAGCTGCTTCTAGCTTTCTACTTCCATTGGTCTAAAACCATCAGATTTTCTAGAGGTCCCAGCAGGGAGCAGAAGTGGTGACAGTCCCCACACTGTGGGACCAGTTCTCCCTGCTCAGGCTTCAGCTGGGGAAGCAGAATTGCCTGTTCAGGAGCATCACCAAATGTGACAATATCAGTGACAGGCTGAGCTCTCCTGCATATGACTTTATTTAAAGTACATATTTTCTTAATACTTAACACTTAATTCTTAGTACTTGCTCTGAAGCAGTCCAAGCATCATGTCTGACTAGAGTGTTAGTGTTTGAGAGGGCCAAGTGATGACTATAAATAGATTTCCTTATGGTGCTGGCTGAATGCTATTTCCAGTATTTTCGGAGTGATGGCATTCCTGTTGTCTGTTTTCTGTACTGAGGTACTTCTGGAAGTGTACATGCAGCACTAGCAGTTGCAGCTTGATGTTGTAAAGTAGCTTGTTCAGAAAGCAGCAGCAAAGTTTCAGTCTCACAGAAACTGCAGAATGTTTGGGTCCCACTGAGATGCCAGGTTCTTCACTGGAGTAACTATCCTGATTTGAAATCCATCCTGATATTGGCTTCATTGCTATTGATCCATTACCTAAATTAAAGCCAATTTAAGTGTCTGCACAAGCTGCAGTCTTTCTTTATGACTAAGCCTGCACAGTTTGGGCATTCTGGGTCTGCTTTGTATTTTCTTAGAGAAATTTCCCCCCGCACTTTCAGAATCTTTTAAAGACTACGCCAAAGGCAATGGCATGATTATTCCTGGCCTCTCCGTCCAGCACATACCCACTAAATCCTTAAAGAATGATGTGAAGATTTGATGCCTAATTCAATATTTTCTGCTATCCAGAAACCACAAATGAAAATATATGGTGAATTATATAGTTCACTGTGAAAAGTTGAAATCTATTTAGACAGAGCTTAGGGGTTATTTTTCACATCGTTCTGTAAATCATATTTTTAAAAAAGAGTCCTTTATATTAGACTTTTTGTATCACCTATGGATTATATAATGGCTTAAGTTAAAAGCAATAACTGAGATGTCAGACTAGATTTAAAAACTGCTTCTGCTTGCCATGAATAAGATGCATATTTGGCTGAAGCCATTTAAAGAATAGTTTATTTCTAATGGGAAAAGGGACTGGGATAGCCTTATTTTGAATACCAGAGCATAGTGTGAATGTATAAGGCCGTCAGAGGGATTCATAAACTCCAGAATTCACACAAAAAGACAAGTGAATGTATTTTTAATGCAAGTTATTTTTTCTCTTTTGAAAAGTAATACAAATAATGTTCTGCTTCGCATAACACATGAAGTAAGATATCTTCTTAAACTGATTTCAATGGATAGCATGCAACATTTAGTTACAGAACAAATGTGTATTCAGCTTTTAGCCATATTTTGAGAATAACTGCCAGTAGAATAATCCATCAGTCTTTTGCAAGTATCCAGGACAGGAATCATCCCACTCTTCTCAGTTAACAAGCTGATCTCTGAGACACAACTGAGTAGGTTTATAAGAGAACATGATAATTTAGAGCAAAAATGGACCTTTTGGGTTCACTTATATCTAGTCTAGCAAAAGCATTGTCACAAGCAACTACATCAAATCCACCCCTCTTGAATGTGCAGTCCTCATTTTCTAAGCTGAAGGGCAGTTTTCCCTTTATTCCAGTAAATAGGTTGTCTCACACTTGATGTCTGATGGTCAGGTATGTTTTCCAAGTTTTCCCATTACATTTATTTATGGTCATTTCTGCAGTCTTTCTGCATCTTCTATATATATCTATTCTCTCTCTCTGACTCTGCCTTCATCCCCTTCTCTATTTCTAGAGAAGTGGCGAGGCTATAAAGAGAATGGTTCCTCATTCCAGAAGAACTTCATGGGAAAAGGGGAACCCCTCACCAGCACTTCCCAAGCAGCTCAGTTCAGTGCAGCCCTTGGTGGCCCTGTGGTATCAGAGAGGTAAAGCAGTTGCTTTCCACAGTTTTACCTTGAGTCAGGGTAGGTAGTTTACTTTTAGGCATTTAGATTATTTGCTTTTTCTTACTGGGTAACGACTGCTCAGAAGATTCTAACAAGAAAAAGAGTTACCTCTGTGGAACATTGCACATGGAAATAGAAACAATGGAAATGATCAAAAGAATGATGTGAAGCAGTGCCACAGCCACTCTGCCAGATTTCAACAGCATTCCAGAAAGTCAGCTTGCTGCTAGACTGAGTTGCACAATTAAGCAATGCAGTAAATGCAGTAAACTTCTGTGGGTATCAAAAGGGGAAAAAGTAACTTTTGGCCTCAGGATTTTGAGTATTCAGACAGAAAATATACAGAATTAGGTTTTAGAGGGGTTTAACTTTTTTTTTTTTTTTGGCACAGTGCTAACTTTGGAGAC
Source organism: Climacteris rufus (assembly GCA_013398175.1). Lineage (NCBI taxonomy): Eukaryota > Metazoa > Chordata > Aves > Passeriformes > Climacteridae > Climacteris > Climacteris rufus. The sequence goes on from VZRZ01003594.1 coordinate 276,116, forward strand.
TAGCTTTGATATATACTCAGTTTGTAGACTGCCAAAGGAAGCTTTGATTTTGATTGGGGGATTTGGGGTATATTTAACTGTCAGTGTTAAGTAGTGAATATTTTTCAGAGCTGTTGATTTCAGCCTTTCAGATAAATAAAGCAAATCCATGGAGATTCCTTTCTCATTGAAAGGAGAGGGAAAATGAAGTGTTGTTAGCAAACTGAAAACATGATATTGGCAGATAGGCCTTTTTCATCTCTGGAATTTCATGAGAATCTGTTTAACTGAGGTGACAGCCTGGTGTCTGGTTTGTGTTAATTGCAGTCTCCATTAAGTTGTTTGAAGTGGTTTGCTTTGTGATCATAATGATCTCAGAAACTACATAACTGATGTGGAGAATGAGAGAACTGTAACAACACAAATATAATAGTTTGTCACACTGGCTAAAGCTGAATGTGATCAATGAATTGAACATTCAGTACTTGAGCACTTCTTGTCATTGAAAATACGTAAAGGGGGCAGGCAGGGTGCTGCAATAGGAGCCCATCTTAGAATTGAACAGTTGGTACCCAGCATTCCCACTGCATACTTTGTTTTGGGGTTTTTTTGGTGTAGGAGGTGGGAGGCAACTAAACTGAATGTAACTTAAATGTGTTAAAATTAATAAACAGGCAGTTTTGTCAGCTGTCATGTTTAAAATATTTATCACCCAGCTGCACTGGTGTTCTGCACACAGCAATAGTTTGGCTGTGTTGTGTAAGAGCACAAGATTCGTTACATTCAGTGGACGAGAACATCCAGAGGACTCACTGCTCCTTGTTATACTCTTCACTCTATTTCCCCCCTTAGCAAGAGTTCTGAGACTCTCTACAATGCTTAAGAAATCATCAAGACTAGAGTTAGACTTCTGTAGATTTTTGAATTGTTAATAATTTACTTATAACTGCACAATGTTTTATGTTTTGGACTATCGAAATTATTTATTCGAATTTTTGTTTATGGACTGTCAGGAGAAGCTGTGTGCTATCATGTTGTTAGAAGTCTTTAAAGAGAATTTTAACTAGAAGAGTCTAGGGAGAAATTGTAGGGGTTTTGTTCCTGGCTTTTCTCTTGTCAGAGCAGCCATGTCCTTACCAGTCATACTATTTTCCCTCCCTTTTCTGATAACAAGAAAATCTTGTCAGAAGCAACAGGTATTTGTTGTAGAATATTCAGAAAATACATAACGTAACGTTTTGAGAGTGGCTTGATTTGAAAAAATAACCAGACCATTAATACTGTTTTAAAAATAAGAACAAATTTAGCCTTCTGGTAACACACAGTATTAAGTGCATTTAGTGCTAGAGCATTGGTGCTCTTAGAGACATTAATAGATCTATAGAGGGGAAAAGATAGTGATTTTTCACTACAAAACTAAATTGTCAGCTTTCCCCTAGAGCTTAATAATCTTTTTAGTGATCAGATTAATAGGTATCACAGTAGTTAAATGTTTGCCAATGATTTAATTTTTAAAAATTTAGGCACCTCCATTATAAGCACTCATATTTCATTGCACATGTAAGCTTGTCTACATAACATGTCTAAAGTCCAAAAGCAGTAAATGCTTTACTGCTTTCAAAATATTTCGTATCTATTGTGTTTAAACAAATGAAAGTTCTTCTGTGTTCAGATTTCAGTTTTGATTTTTAAAGCTCAGTTTAGGAAGCAGTGAGGACCTCAAGATAAGGTGCCGCTTTTCTTTGGCAGAAGTATTTAAATTATTTATAACAAGGGCTTTAAGTTCCTACTCTAGCTATAAACTTTTCAACATAAACTCATTGGAATTTTGGATAAAGAATAAAATTGATTAATTATGAAGGTTGGGGAAGAAGAATATCTATTGCATTAGATCAACTCAACAGAGAAAATGTAAGGGAAGTAACAAAGTTACAAGAAAACAGACAATTGACTTAGAAACTCACAGAATGCAAATCCACAATAGTCCTGACCTCCTGCTGTGTGCTGTTTCAAAGCAATAAAATGTGTTGGTGCAAGCTGTAAATACTAAAATAAGTAAGTAAGCAATTGACATTATACATCTTTAAATTATTTGAAATACTACATGGTAGAATTCTTTTTCATCCTCACTGTTGCTTCAAATCATCAAAATACTGTTTATGAAAATTCCTAGGGAAAAAATATATTAAAAGTTTGAACTGAGATAATTTATAGTGCTTTGTTATGAAGACACTGCAGAGTTGTAATTATCCCCAAAGCAAACATTATAAACCCTTAAAATTTAGAAAAATAATCATATTTTTGAAGTTTCAAAGTTATTACGGTACGGAAATATATAACTGTCTTGCAGGACAGTTTTATCTCCAGCTACAGTGACATCTTGAGGTGGGAAATGAAACATCTGGGTTTTGTTAAAGCAGCAGTAATCATTGAAATGCATTAATCATAATTAAGAAGCTACTGTAAAAGGAGAGGTGAAATGCCTAAGAGCTAGAGGTAGCAGAACTGCGGGATCACATTGAAGTTTGAGGTTTGTAATTTGTTATCTCCGCTCCTTCAGCAGAGTTAAAGTTTATGTGACACGTGTTTATTTAGAATTGAGCAGCCTTGACATGCAGATCATTTTTCCTGAGAAGCCTCCACCTGTGCTCTGTAGGCATCTCAGTCAGTGTTTTTGTTACCTGACAGTGTAATCCACCAAGAGAATACCTGTAAAAATTATTATTGATTAGGGGCTTTTAACTCGTTTGAACATCATTGTGAGATGATTCAGTTCTGGGTCTTCCATGTTTCCCTATAAACAATACAATGTTCTAAACCACTCAAAGGGTAAATGAAGGACATCACAATGACAAGTCAGGTCAGGCATGGATGAATGGGGTAGTGAAGGCATCATTTAAGCTGTGAGAAAAGCCTAAAGGAGAGAATGACTGAATGAAGGAGAATGGCTTTTTATTAGGAAGATCCGGTTCTGCTGAATTTTGCAAGGGTGAGAATTGGCAGTGTAATGTATAGGTTAAGGAACAGGCTGATAAGCAGAGAACACAGAACATATTGCCTTAATAATGAGGGCAGGAGGGGGAGGAAATCAGGTTGAGAAAAACTGAAGAGTTTCTCCTTTATGCTATCAATAATATAGATTACACAAACGTGCAATTTGCAATGCTGTAGTTGAAACAATTCCTAATGTCTCATTCACTGTGACAGATAGGCAAGGGCATCATTTTACCATGCAAACTCAGGAGAAAGATGCCAGTAGTAATACAAGGAGCACTTGAGTCACAATTCAAATTGTAAAAGGGACTGTTAGTGTTTCTAATTGAGTGCTCAAGCATTTATACAGTTGTTGTATCAAAGAAATAATTTCCCACAAGATAAAGAAAAAAGTAATTTGGCTGAAGGCTTTACTGCAGCGAGGTCTGTAAGCAGAGCCTGAGGTAAAAGCTCAAAAAGAAAAATTGCCAGGAACTGAATCGGCTGTAAAAGTTACTCTGGCTCTAAGAGCTTTTGAGTACATGACATAGTGTATGCCATATCAGCTTCACATGTAGTAAATTTATTTCTTTAAACATCTGTAGCATGTTTATTTACCTTGAGTTTCCCCTCTTCTTTTTTGTCTGCTACAGTCCCAAGTCAAGTTGTCTCAATTCTTTTGTTTCAATTTTTTTTTTCCACTCCCAGGTGGCATTTGCTACTGCTCCCTTTGGTAACACTTTTTCTCTTTCCAGCCTTGTATGTTGCACTATCTCTCTATCTTACCTTGATGGAAAGAAATAAATTACTATTTGAATTGCAGAAATACATTCTGGAATGAAATGAAATTTCCATTTACTTAAAAGAAAAACTGTACCAGCTCCAAACAATTATCCATCAGTAATGTATTTTCAGCTAGTCAAAAACCACATTCTTCTAGGTTTTTTTATTATTTTCAGATACTGTATATTGGTTTATATTGAGAATATTAATTACAGTAAGAATAAATAATCATCTCTATAGTGATAAATATAATAGAATCATAGAATGGTTTGTCTTGGAAGGGATCTTAAAGATCATCCATTTCCAACCCCCCTGCTATGGGCAGGAACACCTCTCACTAGATCAGGCTGCTCAGAGCCCCTTTCAACCTGGCCTGAACACTTCCAGGTATGGGGCATCAACAAGTTCTCAGGGCAATCAGTTCCAGTGCCTCACCACCCTCATGGGAAAGAATTTTTTTCTAATATCTAATCTAAACCTACTCCCTTTCAGTTGGAATCCATTCCTTCTTGTCCTGTCACTACATGCTCTTGTAAATAGTCTTTCTCCATCTTTCCTGTAGATTCCCTATGGGTACTGGAAGGCCACAATTAGGTCACCCCAAAGCCTTCTCTTCTCCAGGCTGAACAATCCCAATTCTGTCAGCCTCTTCTCATAGAAGAGGTGCTACACCCCTCCACCTGATCTGCAAACAGTGCAGGAAGGAATTATTTGTAAATGGGGGGCAAGTGGTAATAGAGCAGCAATTCAAATAAATGTGTCACTTTAAGTGAGTACATAATTGTATCAAAATAAAAAAGAAATTGATTTTAAGTATGAAATTCAGAATCAATTGTACCAGATGAGCTTTTCACTTGGGTGGATCCTCTTTTTATGATAACTTGCTCTACTCACTTGATTTCCCTGCCAGAATTGCACCCACAGTACTGCAGATAGCAAGTAGCATTTCTCTATGGGAGCATAACCCTATCTTTCTGTCCTGCTGTTAAACTTCAGATTTCATGTCTAGGTAAAAATGCTTAGTGACCTAGCATGTCATTAATAAAGACATTGGTATAGGTATTATTTGGCACTCAGGATTGTACAAAGGGTGACAAGGCAAGCTGGGAGTTTGTAATATATCAAATAACTACTTCATAAAAATAGCTTTAAATAAGATGGTTACATAATAAAATAACTTTTAATAGACATATGTACTAGTTCTTAATAGGACCCATTTATAAAACCGAGATGATTTGCTTTACTAAACAAGAATACTTAAATTGGAAATATATTTTTATTTTGTGACATTCTTGGTATCAGTCCACATCAATTTGTTAGTTTCTTAATACCAGTTTGTTAGAATAATTTTAAAATTTCTCAAGTGGAAGTCATTTTTTTTCACTCTGAACTTTAATCTTGAGCCAAAAGAGGGGGGAAAAAAACTCACAAAGACTAATTGGTATCACAAAATCAATTTTCATACTACAAGAATCAACTCTAGTCTAGTTAATATCATTTAAATGTGCATCATTGCTGTTATTTCTGTCAGATACAGTAATACTTCATTTTCTTTTTCAGTAATTACCTTCTAAAAAAATGCAGTATAGCTAGATTTAGTCATCAATCTATTTTTATATTTGCATGTTTTTTAAATAAATTCTGACCCAACAAATAAGTGACTAGTAGTATCGCCTGTTGTCAGAACTGTTGTTTTGGTGAGATGGGAGATACCATGCTGAAAGGTTAAATGAAATGTCACTGAAGTTTTCCTTTCTGAACTTGGTTTAAGGTAGCTTATTTTTTAGAATGTCTAAGAAAGTCTGAAAGCTATTTCCCACAAAACTGTTGTGTGTTTTCTCACCTATCCCTTTCATATCTAATTTCTCTTTGTGTAGACTAAATTATGCAGTATTTGTTTAAAGCATGATTTGCTTAATGCACAGGAATCTTCATTATTTACTGCTGCTTTAAACTTTAGTTATGCTTTCCAGGTACCTAGTGCTAAAAACATACAAATCAAGGAGGAAACAAAGGGGTGGAGGAGTTTTCTGAGCTGATAGTGGCTCTGGATCTGGGCAGAAAACATCCTTACTAAGCACTTTGCACTAATAGTAGTGGAAAACAAAGTATAGTTTTCAATGTGACATTCTTGACAAAAAAAAAAATACTCAGTATATAAAAATTGTACGGTTATTCTGCTGATGCTTCTAATTTAGAGAGAATTTTTCATGCTTATGGTAACAACTTTTACCAATGTTTAAACAGGAAGAAGTAACTACAATCTCTACTTTCTTTTAACAGCACTTGAAAAAAAATCCTGTCTTTTTGTTAATAGTTGTCTATAGTGGTATTCTGTTAATTTTTTTTCCTCTTGTATAATGCATGTTAAGTACTGTTTCTGAATATTATGATTTCAACAGAACAACCAGAGCACTGGTGGGTAACTGAATGTATGATAGAATGGTTTATCTCCTCTCCATTACGCTTTAAAGAGTAATAGCTTCCTTTTTTTGTGGGCTTCTAATTTATGTGCTCTTTTGCATCTTCTCTGATGTTTTAATTCTGTTCTTTCCACAATGGAAGGTTGCTTTCCTGGGTTTTGTAATCAGTGACCATACATTGCTAAAATCACCAACTTCTAATTCTCTCTAGATTTGTGTATTTTTATTCTGCTTAGACTTTTTTTTCCAGAAATCTCAATAAGACCCTGCTCTTGATTGATAAGTAGGAGATTTCAGTCTGGAAGGGAAAACTCACTGGGCTTTGGTCATTCATAGCATGCACTGAGTCGAGCGTTTTGAATATGAGTTATGACTGCATATAATTTACATGAAATTATATCAATAACCACCTCCTTTAAGTCAGAATTAAAATGGAAAATACAGAAGCTGAAGTGATAGCTAATCACTGTTAAAAGTTAAATTACCCAAAACTGCTCAAAGTAGAAAGGGGAAAAAAATAAAATCATTCAAAAAATGAATTGTATTTTTTAGGTCTTTCCAACATTTTTATAAAGTGTACCATGTAAATTGCTCAAAGTTGTAGCAAAATTAGTCATTGTTGCTGATGTGTGTTAATCCGCCTTGGTTTGGCTGCACCTTGAAGTTATGCTGACTCATATTTTCCATTTTATTTTATAAGCAAAGGCAATAGAGACCAAAAACAACCAACATACGAGACAGCTTTGTCCTTTGCACTTCACCAATGGGACCTTTGCTTTGAAGTCATGTCCTTTTGCAGGCCATAGAGACGCACCTCATCCGAAAATCAAGTGGGGGGCTGACGTACATTGCTGAGTGGAAGGGTGGATTGCTGGAACACAAGATGGGGCACCTCACTTGTTTTGCTGGAGGCATGTTTGCTCTAGGAGCAGATGGAGCACCCAGTGACAAGACAGGCCACCACATCGAGCTTGGTGCTGAAATTGCCAGGACTTGCCATGAGTCCTATGATCGTACACGTGAGTCCTGTATTGCAGAGTTGGGCTTCACAGCTGGGATTTGCAAAGGCAGCCTCTGGTATTTCTGCATAAAGCTGAATGAAAATTGTAGCACAGTGAGAACTGTTCATCCTTTCTAAGCACATGCTGCTTTGCTCTAAGACTAACTTTTAAAATGGCTGCTCTGTTTTATAAATAATTTCTGTTCACCTGAATTGTATCTCCTCACTGTAGTAATTACCATGACAGCTTTTTTTCCACTATGCCAATTTCTGTATAGCTGAATGCACGTAAGAGAAGGGACCCTCTCCATTTATGCATCAATATAGCTATTAATCATATTTTATGCACAAAAGAATATTTTACACTCAGTTCTGTTGGTACAGTGCTGCAAACAATAGAACTCCACAAAAAAAAAGTGGATTTCTGTGCAAGAAATCTCTTTGGATTCTTTCATCCTCTTATAGAAATAACCCTGACAGCATTTCAGGTCCCAGAGTGTATTTTCCAGTTTGATATAGAAAAGTAAATAGCCTCATCTTTTACGCAAAATTTCACATGTTGCTAGTTATGTGAAGCCTTCCAGAATGCAAATGTTAGCATCAGTGTTCAAACTGTAACCACCATTTAAGGCATTGGTGAAGAACAGCTCTCTCCTCTTCCAAGTTATTTATAAAATATTAAAAACAGGAGGTGCTGCATTATCTTTCATAAATTAGATAGTTTTGGGTAACGTGGCTTTGTGCCACATTAAAGGCTAATTGATGGTATGTTACATAATTTGAAACATGCATAATTTGAAACCTTTTTTAATGCTTTTATTTTAGTCTGTGTTTTTATATTGACTAGGGATGAAACTGGGACCAGAAGCCTTCAGATTTGATGGTGGTGTTGAGGCCATTGCTACAAGACAAAATGAAAAATACTACATCCTCAGACCAGAAGTCATAGAGACCTACATGTACATGTGGCGGCTCACTCATGATCCAAAGTACAGGCAGTGGGGATGGGAAGCTGTTGAGGTAATGTTCTGCTGGACTTCTTTGTTGTTAAATCCTAATATGTTGCTAAGTGAGCTACTGAATGCTATCTGAATATTGTTTAGCAGTTGGAGGGTAAATATTTATTTTAAATCCGTTATATCAATTCAGTTAATTTACTAAACAGGTGAACTAAAATCATTTTGACAAAACCAAATACTGCTGATATTTTATAATAGAAATGTACCTTGTTATTTCTCCTTCTAAAATATTTCTACGATTACAGTCACATTTGGATGTACCTTACAAGATGTTGAGTGTTGCTGCATGTGAATGGAAAGTGCAAACATGTCAGATTTGAGCCTTGGATATGGAAATAAGTTTTACGGAATGTATATTCAACAGTAATTGTATGAAAATTATTTTAGTTAAAGTTATCTTACAAAAATCCCTAAATGAAAGCAATCTTTTCTAGATTTAAATTTTTGTGTCCTGCTGGCCTTTGAGTTTCAACCAGTCATGCTGAACCTAGCTATTTGTGTTTGTCTAACACAAGCCTTCCAAAAGGGCAGCTAGTCTGCACTGCAAAGAATTGGCTTGCCAAATCCATTGTTTCCCTTTTTCAGGGTTAATCACTGTTACTGTTAAGGATAAGACATTTAGATTTAGCATGTTTCATCCTCCAGGTATAGGTCCTTATTACAATTCTGGAGTTCACTTGTTTTCTCCTCACATTGCCCTTGCTAAATTATCTGAGGTCTGATAGGAAATACAGGAAGCTTGCTTCTGGACATGCCTGATTACAACCTTCTTGGAGGGGCTTTAGTTGCAGAAGGTTACTCCATACTAAGGGTTGACTTGTCTCCTACAATTTCTCATCCCTGAGGGACCCTACTAGAGAGCTGTTACTGGGTTATGACTCCATATACCCGACTCCCTCCACAGCAACCAAGATCTGTAAATGTATTCAGTATTTACTGTGTGAGATACTGAACATATTGGAAATGTTGTGCAAATGTTGTTGAGCATTGTGAAAAAAGGATGTTTCAAGTTCAGTAATTAGATATTCTCAAAGAATTAAATTTAAGGCAAAATCTTCTTTCCAAAAGAGAATATAGTTTATACTTATACTATACCTATACTCTCAAACTTTTTGTCTGAATATTCTCAGTCATTCCATATCTGCAGTGAGCACTGTATTCAGCTAGGTGGACTGTAGTTATTTAGGGCATTGTATTTGCCTCCTTCAGGTGTTGGCTCTGTGTCCTGAAACAATATACTTCTGAGTTAATGATTCCAAAGCAATTGAGTTTTTAAAACCTCTAATTTAGAGGGTTGTTCTCTTACTTTCTTCCTTGCTAACACCAGCCATAGGCACACATTTTATTACTGGAATCTTCCCAGGCAGATTAAAATCAACATATTTACAATGGCTGTTTATGGAAGTCATCCCATCAGGCTTCAGCAATGCCAACTGTTCCTTCTCCAGGAGATGTTTTTCCTGACTCATTGTTACTGCCCACACTGATAACATTGTTATAAACAATTGAAATGTTGTCCTTATTATTCCTTACCCTGTTGGATCAGTTTGTTTGTGTTTCTTTCAAGTTTGTACACTTGTTTACCTTCTTGGCGCTCCCCGTGTGTTCTTTGTTTAACATTCTTGTGGTTACTCTCAGTCTTGCTCTAACACAGTGGATTACAGCCCATGTGTAGGAGATGCAGCTGGTCCCATTCTGCACAGGTCCCATCTTCCACTGTCCTAATGTGCTGTTGTGTGTTTCACAAAAACAAATCTTACAGCTTCCCAGAACTTGTACAATCAGTTGGAGGTTTTAATTTTTTTTCCTTCCTGTTCTCTCTTGATATTTATAGCCATACAGCTCCACCCAATATCATTTTTTTTTTGTTACTACACATCATGATAGCTTACCATAACTGCTTCATAAATTCTGCTCCTTCTTGCTCCTTAATGTTGCCCCAAAAAGCACATCACCCTTTCTGTCCAAAGAGAAACCTGAGACTGAAACAAGACAAAAGAGGAAACAATCAGCCCATTTGGGTTTTGCCCCCACAAAGTTGTTCTTCAGGTGTTTCGTGTCCATTTTCATCTCGTTACTCTGGCAATAAGAACTCATTAGGTTCGTTTCCCAGTGCCCTTGTAGTAGTAAAGGAGGCTGTTTCAGAGTCGTGACTTCTAAACTGTCTGACAAGCCTATTAAGTCTTTCTCTAATGTTTATAGACTAAAAATATGCTATAGCCTGTCCCTTTTTTCTTTGTGAACTTGTTTTGCTGCTTTGAGTCCAAGATGATTTTGTATGTACTCAGCAGCTGGAGAAAATGCAGTTATGACCACCAGCAATATCCACTGCTACTGAGTCAGAAAGGTTTTATCAGCTTAGCTCATGAAAGCCTCCCTTTTTGCATTATAAATGTGTCACATATTTTAAATTCACAGCACTTCCTTTGTTTTTCCCCTTTATGATAGTTCAAGACTGTCAGCCAGTTTTCACTGTGCTTGATGTTTTCCATTACTGTAGCATAGCTGATCTTAGTCACCCTCATTTTCCAAGAGCTCCTAATTTAAAATGTGTTTGATTGTTTCTTCCTGCCCACCACTACCCCCCGTCACTGTGAACATCACTGTACTCTGAAACTGCAGGAAAGGGCACAAAGCCCATCACTGCCAGGATGGTTGACAACCAAGAGCCTTTTTATTCTACTAATCATGCAGGTGAATGTCCTGTTCCTTTAGTTAGATGGAAAGAAGCTTTGAGGAATAAGATGCTTCACATTTGCATCAAGTAGATACCACCAGATAGCCAACATGGTGCAAGTTAACCCCTTAGTTTACATCACAGCAGCGCCTTCAGGTACCTTTATGGTGCCTCTGAACTCAAAGGAGACTCTACGTGCATGTTAGAGCATATAAATGGTAAATGCAATTTGCTTTTATTTTACCTTGCCCTGTTTAGAATGCAGATATTTCCTTGCATCGTAGCCTTACCCTTCAAGTTCTGTTTCTGCTGTGCCTTGAAAAACATCATCTTTTGTTTGACATTGAAAATCCAGACACAGATTCAGCATTTTGAATTCACTGCAGGTTGAACTAGACAAGAGGGAAGAAATACCAGCCAGAGGAAATTACTTGTTTAAACTTAAGTATATTTGTCATTTAGTAAAAGTGTCCAGGATAATTAAAGAACCTAAAGACACGTAAGAAAAGATAAATAGGCTGCTATATTTTAAAGGATCTCTTCTGGAGAAAAATACCTTTTAAATATACAATAGGCAGCTTACTCTCCAGTGAAAACTACGGAGAGCCTGACATGCAAGCTAAACGTGTGCAGACAGCTACAGGGACTCCAGCAAAACCAAGGACATTTAGGATATCTACTCATGGCAAAACACAGATCTTAAACAGTCTTTAGAGCAGGGAAAAGGTGATGAATACCTCAGTAATTATTAGTGACTTTTAGTCCCATCCGTCATCAGAAAATAGTTATTCTGCCTGGTTTAGACATTTCTTCTGCCTTGCTTTTTTGCCTTGTGTGTTTTGAAATGCAGCATCTTTCCCTAAATAAAATCTACACATCCTGTACTCACTTCAGTGATAACTGTAGTAACTTCAGAAAGGGAGAAACCAGTTATTTCCTGGCTCTCTCCTGGGGGTTGGATAAAGCCCCAGGTGTTTCTGCCTGGAAGTTGTTACTCCAATACTGTCTCCACAGCAAACACCGTGTTTCAGAGCACTGTGGTCCTGACTGAATGTATTCACTACCCTTACCATCATTTTCATTAGGAGAAGTTATTTAGGGTTAAGTAGCACTTTCTGAATTTGTTTTTGATTAATGAGTTGTTTTAAAGAGAATCATCTTAGATTCTCTTAATTTTTTCATTATACTGAGTATTATACTAGAGAGTTATTATAAAACACCGTAAGATAAATTAAGAGGGTAAGAATACTTCTGGCCTTGTTAAACAGGTCAATTATAAAGAAAAAAGATTAATTAATATTTTAAAATACTGTACTGATATATAATACTCAATATTCAAATAAGGTATTGGATAACAGTATATTTAAAAAAGTTATGGCTCGTACATAGGCATATGGTTACCACCTTTCTAATGCAAACACCTGTCTAAAATAAAGAAAAGGAACAACATTTATTAAATAGTCTCACTGTATATACCTTCTACTATTCCAGCATCTTGTCTGCCCTTCTGTATACACCCTCCATCTCATCATTTTTCTCCTTCAAAAATGTAAATCTCCTTCAAAATATTCTCTAATTATTTTCTTCCTGTGGGCAGAAAATAAATTGTATTTTTACGTTACCCATGTACTCCTTTTTGTTGCGAAATAGGAATCAGTCATCTGTTTTACACCTTTTAACTGAATACAGAGTTTGAAACCTAGTTAGAGAAAAATGTGTTGTTATTGTTACAGTGAAATTGTGTTGTGTTAAGTCCTGTCTTTGTCTATTCCTGTCTAAGAGAAAGAGCTTTTTCAGAGAGGTAGCAAAGAAAAATATGACTACTGTAGAAATGAAATTCAGTCCAATATCAGTGCAAAGAGAAGCCAGACAACTTACCCAGAAAACAGAGTTGCCTTTCCTTTTTTTGAACGGACTTGCAGGAGGTGAGGAAAAGATTGATCTTTAGTATAGTGTTCAATTCTGTCACAATCATTTTAAGTACTAAAATATGACCAAGAAAGGTATAGGTAACATAATTTCCAAAGGCCAATAGAGAGGTTGGGAGAGAGAGGCTATTGTTAGTCCTATTAAAAAAAGGTCCAATAATGTGAGTGAAAATCCATGTCTTTGAATCCTTATACCCGTACATCTTTCCTTCTGAAAGCTAGTTTTTGTTCACTTTTTATTCATTTATCATTTTGCTTCTCTTCCTAAATGTAAAATTAGACATATGTGCCTATATTTTTTTTTAAGAGACTTTTCTATCTTCAGCGTTCCTGAGTTTTCATCTGTTTATCAAAAAAAAAAATGTGGCAATTGTTTTTTGGCTAGTCTGATTGTTAAACAAAGAAAAACTGACAAATTATTCATTCTGTTAATCCCACTGTTTTGGGTGTTTTCTTCCCTCCTTCAGGCACTGGAAAAACACTGCAGAGTAGATGGTGGCTATTCTGGCATTAGAGATGTTTATAACAATCATGAAAGCCATGACGATGTGCAGCAAAGCTTCTTCCTTTCAGAGACACTCAAGTAAGTCAAGAAAGTTGACTTTCATTAATGTGAAGTAGTTCTTTATATCATCTTTACAGATAAGTATTTATCATTAGTACCCTTGACACTCACATAACAAAATCTGAGTGAAATAGCAGAGCTTTTCTTAGGTGACAGGAAGTCAAATAGCCTTTTTTTTTTTTTCAATCTGTGTCCATAAAGTAAATTCCCTGACTTCTTGAAATTATCTCTACTCCTGATAAAAGTACTTGATAGTCTTTGAGAAATTGCATCTCCTATCTTTGATAGGATCTAATTATATATGCCAGCACTAACGAAGCAAGTTGACTAGACAGAGAACTTATCAGGCTTATTTTGCATACTTGTCATTTTAAAACTATAGAAAAAGAAGTCAGCTTCCATGGAAAGCTTGCAGGGCCTATTAAGAGAGAAAACCAAAAGCTTGCATTATCTATCATCTCCTAAATTTTTAATTGGGTAAATGAAGTTTTGTCTTGGTCTCTTTACTTCTGGGGTTTTTTTGCTGTGCAAGAAAAAATTGCATAGACCAGAAAACATCAGCCATGCCATCTCAACAGGAAGCTTAATAATCAAGTAAATGAAATATGAATTATTATATGTTTTCCTAAAAACTATTATAGTTTCACTTCCCTGATGTGGTCTCATTTTCTGCTTTTTTTCTTGCCAGGTACCTGTATTTGCTGTTTTCTGAAGATGATCTTCTTCCATTTGAACACTGGGTCTTCAACACAGAGGCTCATCCTCTCCCTGTTCTTCATAGAGATGATGGGAATAAAGAAGAAAACACAAAATAGATGAAGATTAAATTATACTTTGTTTCATTCCTTATGTTTCTTTCCAGGACTTGGGCACATGATTTGGTTTTAAATTTCTGAGTTAAATTTTTTAATCAAATGTTTTGCAGTCTGTTTTCTTTAACAGTAAATATTTATGAATGGACCCAATTAATTATGATAAAATCCCAATCTTCTAATCCAGATGAATAACTTCTTAGAAGTGAAATAGGATATCTCTCCAGATTCTGTTAGGCTGCAGTGTCATTTTGGCCAAAAAGAGCAGAGGGTCTGCATGTTACTTGTTTCCTGTTATGCTTTTAATTTGACTGCAAAATTCTTTTCTCCTCTGTGAGGAGATGTATGCTTTAAGCTGTAATATTTTGCCATGTTGCAAAAAGCCATATTGAATTAAGTATAAAGAGCTTTTTCTTTTTTTTTTCTTTTTTTTTTTTTTGTTCTGTGTTAATTTGTTTTGTGTGTCATCCAGGACAAATCTTGTGACTGTGACAGCCTCTTCTTATGCGGGTCTATCATTACTTGGTAAAGTAGCTGATGTATTTCATTGTCAATGAAGTCTACATAGAGGTATTTTCATCTCATGCAGACACAACTCTGAAACTGCAGCATAAGTTGAACTTAGATGAAACTAGTTTCTATGGATTTAGCACATTAGTTAGCAGACCTTAGTTTTTCAGGTTTCATTAGAGTATTGTAATAGAATAAATTGTTTCCTCCCTTTTCTAAGTGGTGTTATTCTTATGTCTTTAGTCAAACTACTATGGAATAAAATAAGATAGTCATTTCATATTAAGAAAGGGAGTATTAACCTTCTTTATATTTAGTCCAGTAGCTTTCATTTGGTTGGTTGGCAAAAAAACACTTAATGACATGTTCCTGGAAGCTGAGAATTATGTCAGATACGATGTGTTTGTTTTTCTGTTACTTTTACAAAGATTTAGGTAGGTTCAGACTTGACACCAGACTTGACAGTGAATTGTCACAAAGCAATTTAATGTATCTATGTGAATAAAGCTAGATGTTCAGATGCCTTGAAGAAAACCTGTCTCCTCAAAAGAAAGTCATTCAGAGAGGAAGTTATCCTGCATAGAACTAAAACTTTCTGACAACACTGTCTTGTCTTAGGTAACAGAAATGCAATGTCCTTAAAAAACATTCCCTAGAGTAGAGGCCTGGCTTACTAAGAAAAGTAACAGCTTTGCCAAAAATGTTTTGCTTTGTGGCATCACCAAAGGGAAAAAGCAATTAGGCATGATAAATTCCTGTTTCTGGTTTGGAGTGGTTTACATGACTTTTAAGTCTACCTATGTTTTCATTAGTGATGGGGTGACTTCCATACATTTCAGGTGGGAAACACCTAGCTTCTTATTCACTGATTGGGCTGCAGCAAAACAAATCTGGTTCTGAGCAGTAATCTTCTTGAATGGTATTTAGTAAGAGAGTTCACACATCCAGCATTGCTAATCACAGCTGAGGGACCACATTTGTTTAGGCTTTACAGAGTACATTTGTTCTATACAGATAGAGGTCTGAAATGGAGGTTGTCTTACGTAGAAGCCAAGAGCAAAATTAATTACATTTTTATATAGAGCAGCAGGAAGCTGACCCACAGAGTTTACCCTTGAGTCTGCAAAGACAGCACTGCCTGTCTGCCTCCCCTGCACACAGAGGAGATGGCATGTGCCACGTGAGCTGCCAGAAACATTGATGTAGGGGGCAAGGCAAGGGTCAGCTGAGCCTCCCAGCACAGGCTTGACAGAGCTGAGCAGTCCTACCTGAGAGTTAATAGGGGCACCCTGGTGAGCCTGGGGCCACCCAGCACTGGGAGACTGGATAGAAATGGGTCTGCAGGTAAAGCCTGCTTACATGGAGCCAGTGCACCAGCTCAAAACTTTTTGCTTTTTTGTCTTTTCTTTTTCTTTTAATTAATATTTTCTTTTTTAAAGTATGGATTCCCTTGTGTCACCACAGGTTTCTGAAAACAACCAAACGAGGATGAGGTCTTGAATTTCTCTTCTGTTGAAAAGCAAAAAGTCTGCTTATTTTGAGGCTCCAGAATTTGTACCATTGGAGGACTAAACTTCACTGTATTTCTTTGGAAACAGTATTTATAAGGGAGATTTTTTCCCAGCCCCTGAACTACCACAAAGAAACTATAGCTATGGAATAAAAACAACAACTTTCTTCCTTTTTAGCAGGTAGTTCTAATTACTTAGTTATGTTTATTGGGTCACCTGCTGCTGCTGCCTACCACCTTCATGTGCTGCTGTAGGCCTTGTCTCTGTTAAATAACTACAAAAGCTCAGACAGACACAATCTTTGAGAAGTGAGTTTTGTAAGCCTCTTTCTACATGGTTTTCTTAACCACAGTTTGCTTCCCCCAGATGTCTCTAGTGATCTTGCTGGTACTTAGAGAACTGAAGGGAAGAGTAGAGAACCAGACAGCTCTTCTCCATGTTTTAAAAAGCAGGCTTCAGTCACACAGCTCTGTATGCATTGGGTCTTACATGCTTAAATAAAAGAATCGTGGCTGTTTCCTTGTGATACAAACATTTATTATGAATTTTTTTTTTAGTGTGGGAGTTAGGATGATTTGAAAGAGCACAAATTTGATGTGACTGGTATTGGTATTCAGGGTGTATGTACAAACTGCACTATACTGTACTTTTTGTAAACTAATGTAAGTAGACGAGAAGATTGTACAATGTGTAGATCTGCCAACTGTAAGAAAAAACCTTTTCATAAACTGAGAATATATTGATTTTTCTTTTTTTTTAATAACCCCAAAACACCAAAGTTAGAGCAATCATTTTGAAAGAGTTCATATTTACCACTGCTTGTTGGATCGCTAAGATAACAGATATTTCAGTTCCCAGTCACTTAACTAACTTCATGGAAGTGTCTAGTGATGGTGACTTTGTGTTCCCAGTCATTCATAAAAGCAAAAGAAATTGCTTATTGTTGGGGAGGGGGGAGACAGCAGGGACATAAACACATTATCCTTGCATAAACACACTGCCCACACTTCTTCCATTTCTTTGTGGCATAATATTGCATTAAATCTGCATCTGTTAAGTCCCGAGAGGTAGATCACTTTAAATGGCACCCACATTGTTTTAAAAAAAAAATTTTTGGTTTTTTATGAGATTAGTATTGCATACATGTTGGTTGTACACAGATCTTTGCAATGCCCAATAGCTCACTGTTTCTATGGTGACTTCATACATATGCATTTCTATCATGTATTTAAATTGGTTTTGATTTGTACATATTCCATTTAATCTTTTCATCTTTATATAAACTGAAATTATGGAATACATAAGAGATCAAGATGCTTAATTTTTAAGAACTTATATTTGTAAAAATTTCTCTATTGTGAATAAAGTCTTTTAATATATCTGTTCAACTGGTTGTAGTTTTTCTTAAGTGTGTCACAGAAGTAGCTACAGGAATCTGCTGCATATTCTAGTTTGGCTGCTGTACTCAGAAATTTTTGTCAGTACTCTGTGTACTTGTTAAGATGCTATTCTTAATTAATGTCAGTGTATAGAATTTCTACCAGTGAAATGAGTTTCTAGAACTTTTTGTATAATACTCAGCATACCAAACGTATTTTGGTAGGAAGTGAGCCCGCTAATGAAAAGCGGGAAGCTGGGAAGTGGGAGGTGGCAGGCAATAAGCACAGTGAGGGTCGGTCACAACAATTCCTGTTCTGCACAATACAAGTGGGCAAAGCTAAATGCCATTTAGGAGCAAACAGCACAGTGGAGATGACAAGGCTGTCACAGTGCCCAGTGTTACATGACCATGTAATGAAATTCTGTCATTAGCCCGTGCTCCAGAGGAGAGACTAACAGTTGTCATAGGAACTGAAACTGTGTTTTGTTTCAGAAGGATATTAAGATTTCCAATCTAAATATTGAAATAACAGCTACACCTCATGGATAACCTTGTTTTCTCTGTGTAGTAGATAGCCTCCATGCCAAGGTGATACTGAAATAAACTGCTGTGGTTTTACAGAACAGTCTCAGTAGTATCAATTTCTGTCAAAGAACTTACTTATTAAATCTGCTTAAATAATTTTTGAGGGTAGCTCTCAGGTTTTTCCAGCAGTTGGGGGTGTGCAGCTGCACAGTGCACAGCCTGTGCAGCCCTTGGGGCAGGCAGCAGACAGTGCTCTCCTGCAGCTGGCTCCAGGATAGGCAAACTGCTGCTCAACAAGGCAACCATAAACTAATGCAAACCTTCCTGCAGATTCAGAAGAGATATAAATGCAAGCCTGGGCTAGAATTTCAACCAATTCAGTCTCCTTAATTGGATGCTTGGTGTGTTTGTTTTCTGTGGGGGAAAAAGGAACTAGGACTGAGTTGACAATTAGTCAAGACAAAACAGGATTTGCCCCATCTGCATCACCCTATGGCCTTGCTCTATCACAAGAGGAACTCGGTGCTCACATGACAGCTTCTGCTATGGAAACAGCCTTTCATCTGATCTGCCTTAATCTTGGGATTAGTCCCTCCTGGTTGATCTCAAATGCAGGAGGAGAGATTACACATCAAAAAGCAAACTGCCAAACCCAGGAAATGGTCACAGACTCAGAGTTCCAGTCTGAACACTGCACAAAGAAACAAACTCCAGGGTTTGCTTTCGCCTGGGCTTATGCATCCATACGTGCACGCAGTGATGGATGGAGCGTCTCACAGCTGCAGAATCCAGCTAGAGCCCAGCAGGCTGTCAGCATTCAGCAGTATTCAAAAGCCAGAACTTTGACCCTCATGTCTCAGGTATCTTCTCCTCTCTCTGCACCAGCTCTCATTCAGCCTGTAAAACCACTATAATAAATCTTCCCATTAGAAGCCCCTCTCTAAAACTTTCACACACTCCAAATTTTGTGCACACTTTGTGGCCAGTTTGTGGAATGTTGATTGGCTTTTACCATTCCCATACTGACATTTTACAGGACCCTTCTCATTATTAATATTTTATCCCTTCACTCCAATTGTGTGTTGCTTTCACACCATCAAAGAAAGTAGCACAGAGCTATTATTAGTCTTGAGCACCTCAAGTTAAAAAAAAAAAAAACAGTTGGCAGTGTGGTTTTAATACACTGTAACATTCTTGTCCAAAAAAATACTATTGTACACACCTTACTTTAATCCCAAACCTGAGCATTTCTCACTGAAAAAGAAAAAGTGAGAGAGTACATGTAGACTCTATTTGTGTTTTATGCTAAGATATATTTACAGATCTAAGCAAACCTTACAACTATTCAATTCTGCCATAGGATTTGATAGACTGTAATATAGTTCTCAGTATCTAATTCTCATTTCTTTCCATTCCAAAGCAAAAAAACGAGGAGAAAACAGTGTCACACTGAAGTGTGTGAACATTTTCCAACTAGAGAATTAATTGGCTGGTCAGGGTTGCAACTTGCTCGGGTAATCTTCCATCTTTATATCCATGGTATCGCAAAAATGGGCTAATTGGGAAAAATTCTGGCATCAATGAACACTTTTCTTTCTAAAAATAACTTCTACAGGAAGAAAACCAGCTCCATTTAAGTTGGTGGCAAAATTGTTTATTTTAGTGAAGTCAATTTTTCACTCAAAGTAAACAATTTCATATAATTTTACATGGAGATTTATGGAGTGAATACAGCCTAAAGAACTCTTGAGGAAAAGGCAGCAGACATGCTATGTTTCTCTTTTCCTTCCTCTATTTTTTAATATCCTACAGATGATCTGTTTCTCAAATATGGTTATTTTAGACAATAAACACCATGTCTGGATTTATTCTTACTAGGCAAACTGCATTTTCTTACCCTTCAGAGCTGTTTTTCCTAGTGAAAACAAATCAGTGACTTTGATTCACCTGAAGCTTGGCTTCTTTAATTAAAGTGTGCATGGCTTAACATGAATAGCTTCAACAAAATTTGAAGCTTTCTTTTCTCTGCCATTCTAAAATGTTTTAATACATCAAATGTCACTCTGGTTCCAACACTGGCTGCCAATACACATAAAGCCAAATCTCCAGCTTTCATAATTTGCATACAAAATCCTGCATCCTCTTTCCATTTCTCAGCAAAAATTTAAGAACCAGACACAGTAGTGAGTTCCCATTTTGTGAGACTCCATTAATTTTATGAAATGTGCTGCAGACTATTTACAAGCATTACATAAATATTATATGTTAAAACAGAAGTACACTTGTCAAATAATAGACCATTTAGGGATCCATTATTAATAACAACCATTTATACTCTGTAGTGCCATAAAGGTAAAGCAAGTTATACAGACACATTCTCTTCCTGAAAATTTTTAGAATAGGAGATAAGATAAATCCAAGTCACTGGGCAATTATTCAAACATGGAAAGGGCATTAGGAGACCAACAGTGAAAAGAATAAGGCAAAATCAGTCACTGAAGGCATTGGGTTGAAAGGAAGATGGTGAAGAGGCTATGGCATGACTAATAAACAGGAAATGCTACACCAGGCAAGATGAACTGTGAGAATGGTGAGGTACTTCAGAATGGAGGAGGAGAAGGAATCAGAGATAATGGGTATCTCTCACAAACGCAAAACCTGGGCACTTCAAAAAAATCATCTTCAGACAAGCCAAGAATGAAAGAATGACACCTCCTTTCCAGGACTACAGCTCACAGAGCAGACACAGAGCTAAACAGAGAAGCTGGAGAGTGCCTGCTCCACATCTGCAGGGGTGCTGACTTTGGAAAACAAACATAAGAGTCAGTGATTGAAAACATTTACTATAACCAGAAAAAAAAATTTAAAATCATTACCCAAATATGACCCTGCACTGCAGACTAGCCTCCTGTCCTCTCACAACTCCAAAATTCCCCTCCTTCGTCATGGTGTGTCCATTATCTCTGTGCTTTTGCATGGCACAAGAGGCTGCACAAAAGGTAGCACAAAAGAACCCCCATCTCCTGAAAAATGGCTGAACACCTGCCTGCCCAAGGGAAGCAGGGAATTAAGTCTTTGTTTTGCTTTGCTTGTGTGCACAGCTTTTGCTTTCCCTCTTAAACTGTCTTTATCTCAACCCACGAGTCTTCTGGCTTTTTTTCTTCCAATTCTCTCCCTGATCCTGCTGGTGCAGGAATGAGCAAGCAGCTGCGTGGGGCTTGGTTGCTGGCTGGGGCTAAACCACACCTCCAGGAAAAGTTGCAATTATTTGTGCACAGCTTTCCTTTCCTGGCTCATTAAAGCTCTCTCCTTTGCTTCTACACTTCACATTCACTTAAACCCCTCACTGGATTTGTCCTTTCACTGGGAGGTAGGAATCTAGAGGCAATCTTCAAGTAAATCACGTAGAGATGCACACAGACCTTTAAAGGTTAGCAGAGATGGAGATTTCCCTGAACTCACACAGCTCTTTCCTGCCTAGCCAGACTTTAAGCATTTGTACAGCTTCCTAAATTTGAATTGGCTTTTTTAAAATCCTGGTGGCAAATCCCAGCCCAGGCTGCAAAGCTCAAGGATTAGCACTCAGGCGGGAGAGATCACTGAGGTCTTCAGCAAGTCCCAGGCTGAAACTGTTTGTAGTGTTTAGCCAAGAGCCTCAAATTGTTGTAAGCAATATTATTCACAGATCTGCAGCATGATGAGCTGATTAAAACTCTAGAAGTAGCATGTGTGGTAGTACTGACACAACAGCATCTTCAGAGTGATTTAGGGGAATGTTATAAAGAGGCACGAGGCGTCTCACGGTCTCCAGTTACGAGCCATAATGTGTAATTGATTAAGAAAGGGCAGTCTGCACATCATCACTACTCAGAGGATCCAGAAATCCCAGAAAAATGAAAAGAGAAACATAATCATTATATTAATTACTGATAATGTAAAGTTTAGCAACTCCATTTCATACTATAATGGCCCAGCTTCAAAAAGACTGATGCAAACACTGCTTATGAAACAAAACACCAGTAGAAATGAGCCAGTCTCCTTGCTTAGCTTTTGTAAGTGCCTAAAAATGCTGAAAGTGACCAGGCTAGGCAAAAGCAGACATTTTGTAGGGTTTACGTAACTCACACCAATAAACAAACATTACCCACACTGCAGAACTAAGGCATTTTAGCCAGTCCCACAGATTTTTATAAATAACCCACTTGAACTTTGAAAGCCAGAGGCCATCTCAGAGCCAATCCAGAGCTCCTCTTTTGCTCCACCTTCAAAAATAAAACATACACCACCACTGCTGTCCTGCTCCACAGTGGCAGAACAAGGTGCCCCAAAGTTAGCTATGCAGCATCTTCAACTCTTTTCATGACCTTTTTTTTTTTAATTAACATCCACCTCATCCTTGCCAAGTCTCTCTCGCATCTCAGGCCATCTCTAGACCGGGAGCTGATGTTCAGCCCATACCATCCTTTGAGCTGGGGACTTTAATAATATTTTCACTAGTAACAAGGGGAATTTTTTCTTGCATAATATTTATTGTCTCTTTTTGTTTTGTGTTTTTAATAGGGAAGTCCTGGAAAGAACTTCCCAGGCACATTTCATTTTTGCCTTCAGTCCAGCTTATTTGTCCAACAAGGTAGGTACCTTAGAAAATTATGTACTTCATCCAAGTCTCATAATGCCTAGTCCCACAGGCCCTAATCTTTTTATCTTATTATTATATAACTTTAAAACCAAAGGATATTTGCTTTTCTTTCAGGATTACTTTCCACTCTGTCCCCAGGAAAGATGTGAAGACTGAAACACACTTATGGAGCAAATATATCAGCCACAGGAGAAGGAGAGGGGGAAAAACTCTTATTGAAACATGGTAATAGAGCAGCACCACAGCAGAGTCCTATTTCCTAGTGCCTCACTTGGGGAGAACAAATCCCTCTACAAACTAGCCAAGAATTAGATTTGTATTTACAGGAGGCAGCATGTACACCAGACACACAAAATTACTCACACGAGGTTACAGAGCCAGGCAGTCAAACCCCCTCAGCACAGATGCCAATTCTCAACTCCACTCTGCTTTCCAGCTGCTAAACAATAATCTTTTCCCCATCCCTGTGTAAGACATGAGCCAATTTTACTTTTATGAGACTAAATTACCTCTATTCATCTCCTGTCATGGTAAATGAGTTACTAGTGAACTCTCTCATTTCTCAAAATTTTATTCACAAATGTCTTTATAATTCTGTTCACCTGTACGTGAAGAGATACACACTGTTTATACAAGCATAAATCAGGTATGATTTACTTTGCATTAAGTTGCTGCTTCTTTTACTGCCAGAGAAGAGACAAGTGTAAGTAGCAAAAGAAAACAAAAATTTTAAAAAATTAGAAGTGCAGAGATTATGGCTAATATGCCTTAAATGGGAAGAGGTTTCAGGAGTCAGACTCAGAGACATCACCATGTAGGAAGAAGCACAGCACACAGCTCTCAACATGTGGGAGCTGACTCAGGATTCCTCCTACATCCTTTCTTTGTGTTCCGTATGAGGGAAGGAGGAAAAGGCACACATCACAGAGATTGCTCCATGAGCAGTTGGGTGCAATCAGGAGTCTGTAACACAAGAGTGCAAGAATAACTATAAATAAATTGGTGCAAAGACATACTCAAAGGGATACCAGGAGATACGGGTCATCTTTCACTATGCACAACGAGATAGGGCAGCATGTAAATGGTCATGGCCTGACAACACTCCTGGAAAAACATTAGATTTCTAACTATAACCCATTTCTAAACAGTCATTTAGTCTGCCTGTGTTAGTTTGTACCTCACCAATGGCTTTCTACCCTCTCAGGTTGATTTCAGAGGAGAAACCTCTGTACTCCAGTCCCACTAACAACTGCACACCTTAAAAATACATCATTAAGAGACAGGGGAGGGTATTTTTGATAGCTTTCAATTCCATCAAATTGGGTGATTGTGGTGAATCAGCTGGCAATACGGAGCTGCTCATTTTAGGAAAAATAGGAACCACACAATCAGACGTCACTAACCCATGGCCCAGCACTGCTGGCTGCTCTCAGCAACAGGGACATCAGGGAGGAGTGGGGAGGCAGCTGGACCCCAGCAGGAGCTGCAGCATTTTGGAGGCAGCAGCAAGGGCACTTAGCAGGGATCAAAGCCCTGTTTGTGCTGTGCAAGGTCAGGTCTGCAACACAGCATCTTTGAGCAAACACTTTTCTTTAAGCCAAAGAGAACGAGGAGTTCCTTACTATCTATACTTGCAACTAAGTTATTTTTCCCTTGTGGGAATGCTCAAAATGCACCAGGTCCTTCTTCTAGCCTGAGGAGACACCCTCCATTGTCAGTTTACAATTTAACAAAGTGAAAATGAAATCTCAAATACCAAATAAGCATCTCTTATGCCTACAAGACTTTTTGTTTGCTTCCCCGGTCTTGTGACCTTTTTCTAGTTGTTTATCTTTTTTGATAACTTGGAAACTATAGTCACATCAGCATTTCTGTAACCAATTTTTTTTTTTAATCCTTGTAGATACCATGTAAAGAAGATGAATACACAGCATTTTCTCCTTCACTAAACAGAAATAAGCAAGGCCCTGGGAGTTGTCTGTTTTATTTAAGGGCAGGTAAGAGACAAAGAAAAGGATCTTTTACTAAAAATTAAGCCTACTACACTTCAGTGGATTTTGAATTCCCAAGTTTTTCATTAAAACCTGGATCAAAGTAACAATAAATGCCAGTTGGAAAGTCTGCATTCATCTGAAAACATGGACTAATCAGTCCAGAGTGTTCCAAACCCATCACATTCAGCAGCCCCACAAGGGATAGAGGGGAACAGCACAGACCTGCTCAGCCAGCTGGGCTGTCAAGTGGCTTTTATTTCCCTGTGCAAGAGAGCAGGAAAGGTGTTGAGCAGACATATGATGAAAAGATGGGGGGGAAGGATGGCAGAACATCAGAGGAAACAGATTCATAAGAATAATTTAATTTAGAACATAAAATTAAACCAACAAAATAGAGGAACAGATGCGAAGGGATTTGAAACTCCTTCTTGGATCACAGCCCCTTAACTTCACTCACAATCTGAATGTGATCTTATTCATTCATAATATTGAAACCATATTAATTAAGCAATAAAATACTCCAGACATCTTATTGTTAGGATTATTTACATACTCTGTGTGTTAAAGGGGGAGGAGGAGAAATTAGTGGCTCCATCCTGAGAGGTGACTAAACACAAGAGGAAACAATTCCAGTCTTTTTATAGCATGAAGGATTCCTCTTTGCTGTTGGAGCACTTGCCACAGACAGTTTTTCAAAGAACTCTGCTAATTAAGATATGTACTCATACAAGCAAATATTTGGCTATCTCAGTGCTGCTGTTATCTCCCCTGTGAAGCTGAGGAAACCAAGGCAAACAGAGGAATAAGGAGATCTGAAACATTTCCCATCTCTGACCCTGCTAAGAAGACTAAGCCAGTCATCTGCAGGAACCCCGAGGTGATCAGTGCGGAGAGGACAGACACAAACCTAAGTGAGGCCTCTGGGGAGCCTGCAAAGGGACATGCTGCCTTTCCAAGCAAATGTGTGCCACTCTTCACACTGCCATAGAACTGATGGGTGACCCGGGGCAGCAAACTACAGACCTCAAGGGCAGTGGGTTTGCCTCCAAGGTAGCAGATCAGAGGTCACATCATTGATTTGCTCGGCTGGCCAGGCCTGCTTGTTTTTACAGAGTTTTAGTGTGCAGGAATTGGATGAATTTTATCTATACAAAAAAAATGGACAAATAGAAATTGAGAGCAGGAAGAAAAGGAGGGAGGTCATCAACAGATACTTGCCTGAATACTTGGAGCAACAGAGGCAATACGAAAGTAATTTTCCCTGTCCACACAAAGAGCTCTTTTTACAATTCTTGCAGTACCTTGAAGAGGTGGTTCCACAATCTCTTCCAGAAGGAAAGAAATGAGCTCTGCTTCCCTTGAAGCTGGATTCACATTCAAGGGACACAGCAGATCTCCCAAGTACTTAATAAACAAAGGGCAGGCCCTCGTGCCTGTGAATTTACTAACAGCTGAATCTGTGCTTCAGATGCCTTCACTATTTCCTTTTGGAGAAGGATGAACCATTACCACCTAAGCTTTTCTTCATAGCTTTAGCCTTCCTAATCCTGTCTACAAGCCAGTCCCTGCAGAGCAGTGAGGACCCGATGTCTGAGGAAGTTCAGCTGAGAGAGGAAAATGGAAGCTAAAGTCTCTCATGGCCGTGAGCTCTGTGTCCATGACCACCATCAGCAGAATGATGCTTGAGAGGGCAGAAGTTTTTACTAACTTCACTGACTAACATCACAGAACTTCAGGGCTGAGTGAAAGTAACACAATACATCTGCTTGTTTTAAACACCAAATATAAAAGTTTATCCTTATTGTGGGACTGAAGAAAGTAAAATATTTTTCCCCAGCATCACTTCTTTTACTAATCTTCTTTAGCTTGTTTGCAAGTGACTTTACAGAAAAACTTGGGGCTTTCTCTAGATAAAAGCAGCTTATATAAGGAAGACCCAGTCGTGCTGGGAGCCCTACAAATACGTTATGGGAGTTACAAGTGCAGACTTCAACACTGCTGTGGACAAACTGTTACTTTCTCTGTTGGCAAGTTTATACACATCTTTACTCTTGGAAGAGAACAGTATTTTATTGTTCTCCCTTCAGAGCCTAATTGGAGGAAGGACATTTCAAAGCATTGGTAAGAAAAAAAATTATTCAGCCACCAGGCTGACAATATGGGTGCTGCAGTTATTCTGTCTAGCTTTGGATACAGCTGCTCAAAAAGCTCTTTGTCCCCTGAATCATTTCCAAGGATTTTGTTTTTCTCCCCCAACCAAAATATTTATACCGAAAACTGTATTCTACCTTGCCCTCAAATAAGCATCTTGTCTATATGTACAGTCACAGAGGGAAGTCAGATTGCTGTACTGCGACACAGAAAGCCTATGTTTGGTCAGTCACAAAAAGAGATGACACTGAGGAATGAGTGGAAGAGTTTCTATCAGAGCAGGAGATTACTGAGCTAACCCAGTTACCTGGGAGGCCCATGTCTGAAATGCTATTTTAAATTGTGTCATTACACTGTAAGGAATTATAATTATTCATCGTGTCTAACCTAACCTCATTAGAGCTTCCACCGGGAATAATTATTTCAAAACATTTCTTGCTCTTCAGAACCTAAGGGCACAATTATTGAGTCTTCCTGAACTTGGATCAAATGACTTCTCTAAATTCTGGAGAGCTGCTGTAGCTCCCAGCACAAACTGAACCTAAGAACTAATCTTATTTGTATCAAAGAAATGCAGACAGCTGCTGGATACATTCACCTACCTGCCTGCCCCCCCCACACCCCCCCATCACATCACAGCCTGCGGCTCTGTCCCTGACATCCCTTTCCACCCCAGAGGTGCATTTCCCTGAGTGGGGGATCCCACCTTCAAGTCAGGACAATCTTACTGCTACCAAGCAGTTACAAAACAAACCTGTCAAAAAATAGGCGCTTTCCTACCTTGTATAACCCTTCCCTGCAGAAATGGAAGGATAAAGAAACGTGTATCACCATACACAATTTGCAGCTTATGTAGGTTTTGGAGAAATCCCTCGCACACCCCACATCCAACCTCTGGCAGACAAAACTTATCTAAAACAATGGTTCATAGAGAGTATAACACTACATTTGTAGAAAATGGGTCATTGCAAGTATTTCTTTCAACATCTTGTCTGATTTGTGAGGATCAGAATGTACTTATTAATAAATGTGAGATCAGCAAAAAAGCTGCATGAAATTCTGTCAAGAATGTTAGTACAGCTGCATGAGATTATCAAATTGCTGTTTAAAGGTGTAACTAGAAATGATCTCTCAGTAATATTTCAGATTCTTTTCACAAAGATAAAGAACAGTTCCAATGAAAATGTGTGCTGTGACTTCTATCAATCAGGTCTTAACTTGTCTCATATCACTTTCTTTTTTGTGGGTATAAATGAGCCTGTTCAGATCTGAACTTTGTCCATTCAAGGATTTTTAATGTCTTTTTGAACAGATCTAGTGAGCTGCCATCTAAAAGGAGTTGAGGTGGAAGACGTTCTCCTCCAGTTTTTTATTGTTGGATGCTCTGTCTGCTGAAAACAAGCACATTATATCTTCAGCTCAGGAACATTCTTTTGCATTGTTCTGATCTAAAATTATGACTAGCACAAAATAGGTATAAACATTGGTTCTGCTTCCCAGTAGGCTTCTTAAGACTTCTAGAGACAACTCAGAATTGAAATAGCCCCTTGTGAAATTAGCAGACATAAAATTATTTCATCTGTGCAAATAAACAGATTGTGATGCATTTCCTGATTAGCCAAAAGAGCCCAGCAAGACAAGATTAAGTAAACCAACAGATGTAAAAGCAAGATATAATATCTCATCTAAGTGAACTGTTGAAGTGCTAAACAAAATGAATTATGACAAAAGCTTTTGTAGAAATGGCGTGGTGTTTGTGTGTATGCTTCTTCATTTTCAAAGAAGCTCTTATTATAGCACCAGTCATAAATAAAATATATTTTGCTTTCATAGAGTTCCAGTAACCATCATTTGGTAGTTAGGTTTGTTATCTCAGATTTACAGGGATTTCAAGCTACAACATTATTGTATTACACAGGTCCAAATCACTTCACCAATTTGTAACAGTATAAATAAGCACAATGTAAACACTAAAAACAATATAGTCACACCACCAACTTTCAACAATACAGAACTTTGGTGTTTGAGCTTTGACCAGTGTGCCCCAGAACTTTGGTCTGCCATCTGAAAGTTGACCTCTCATTCAAAACAGTGAAACAAAGACTGTTCCTGATAATAAAGGAAATGGGTAAGGCTTCCTTTCAGTGCTCTGCCAACTTCTTTTAAGAAAAGCTGATTTTTGACACTCATTCAGGAAATCTTTTATTAGTACTAAGAATTCTGATTGATCCTTCAGTAATTCTACTTATTGTTTGCATCAAAGAACAAAGGGGGTTCAGGATTAATGTTTTCAACATATGCATATTCTTATAGCATGGTATATATTTATATCAACAGCCCAGGACCCTCATCTCACTTAATGTGAGAGAGGAATAAAGATTGCATCAGTTTTTCAGTGAGATACATAGATCTGGTTTTAGGAGACTTTCGGCCTGGTGGGTTTTGGATTGGTTTAGCCCAACACTCAGCACTTTAAAATTCCAACCTGGCCCAGTAGCACATTGAGCACTTCATTATCTCAGTTTTTCCAATGAGAGAAAATGAAAAATGAAGCATTTTAGGGCTCCTGGAAGCATGCCTCCTTCTACAAATGTGGTCCATTCCTCACTGCTATGATTTGTCCAAAATTCCTCATGCTGTCCCCAAGCTAGATCTGGTTATAACCCCAGTAACATGGTTGCTTGCTTATCTTCCTTACACTAAGAAATGGCCTGTTAGTTGCTGTCAGAACAATCAGCAAGAACATCAGTTAGAGCATTTAATAAGTTAAAGATCAGTGGGTGATTTCTGAGGCGAGGTTTTCCCTGCGCACACACACACTATACAACTTGTGGCTCTAAACTTCACTGCATAAGCTTAAATCAAACAATGAGATACAATTTAAAACATACCAAAACACACTGGGCAAACAGAAGTTACTTTTGCCCTGTTGTGAAGCAAAACAAAAAACTATGTACATTTAATTAGAAGCAATTGTGTGTGAAATGTTTTACACTCACACAGCACTGCCACAGCCTCTACAGCGTGTGTGGGTGAGTTCTGACAGGACTGTGCTGCCACCCTCTGTCCTCAGCCCTCCTAAGTATCAGCAATTAATATTGGGGTGATACTAACTTCTCTTCAACCTGTGAAACTGTGAAGGTTAAAATCTACATCATACAAGCAGCTGATGAGATCTCAGAGCATGAGAGAGCTTGTTTCACTTCCCAAGCATATTAAGCCTTGCTGAGCATCCTATGCCATCTATAACACTGGGGTTACAGGACCATTTGGGAAGCCTGTGGTAAAAAGCCTTAGCTTAGAGGAAGAGCCTGGAGGAAGCAGCTTGTGTGTACCTGCAGCTGCACTCCACATGTCAAAAAAGGAGCAAAACCCAAAGCTGACCCCACACTCATAAGGCCCTGAACAATTCTGCTCTGGTGATTTTGTTTAGGTCCTTAAGGTCACCAGGTCTGCCATGTTTACTCTGGGATAGCCTTTAGAAACAAATGAAGTTAAGCATTGTTACATACATATGCTTCCTGTATTTCAGGGTGTGTTTCTTCACCATGACTCATATTTGAAACAAGTGGAGAAAGGCATTTTCCCTTGCACATCCCAAAATGTCCCAAAGGGCCAATGTCTTGGAAGGCTTGTCACTGTGAAGAGAGGCTCAGGATCTTCCCCACCACACTGACAAGCACTGACCAGCCCTGGTATTTTCTACGAAATTGAGAGCTAGGATTATTTTGTCCACAGTATCCTCTCCCAGACTGGGCTTCTTGAAGCATTTCAACTGAATGATTGTCACTTTGTGAGGGAGGGTGGAGCTTTAAATGTGGATGGAGAACTGAGAAACAACACAGATCCTAAACCATAAAGGAATGAAGCAACATCTTAAGCAAGAGGAATGGCAAAGCAACCTCCACCTTCCTGCCTAGAGAGTGCCTGACTCCAATCCTTCCACTCAATGAAAAATAACTCTTCCAGTTCCATGTTTGAGCAGGTTTTATCAAGAAATCCAGAACCTTGACAAGAGCCACCAGATTAATAAACTGAGCAGTGTTTAGGCCAAATACACACCTTTCCAGCTAAACTCTACAACAGCAAGAAAAGGACCCCTGTGGCTGATGACATAGGAGACCTGAAGAGAATATACACAGCCCTAGAATAGAATCCTAAGTCTGTTAAACACAGTTTCCCATAAGAACTGCCAATGCTGCTTTTGAGGCATTCTGTCTGCTCTGAAAGGAGTGCATAAAACAGACTGTTAATCTGCAAAGAAGGATAAATGCCAACAACACTTTCTCTTCAGTGTTCTTTTCCCACAGGAAGGGAAAAATATAGACCCTAACCTACTACAATGAGCTGGAGTCCAGAGAAAACTATTTCTTAAGAGCTTATCAAGCATTAACAATGTTCTACCATGCAGCAGCAAGCTTACATGGAGAGGATTTCACATGGTGTCAGCAAAGCATCAACATTTTGTAAAGGCTAACCTTAGGCACACCTGAAACACCTAGGCAGAGCTTTGCAAACTACAAGGAAGTGGGGAGAAAGTTAGAATTTCAGGGTGAGACAAAGTCATTCCAGGTTATGTAGTTATTTCTGGATGGCTTTGCAGTGTCCTGCTTGCCCTTCAGTTTTTTGCTGTTTCTGCTCATTTTTAGATTGTCTCCCCCACAGCATTATTATGCCTTAAAATGTTTGGAAGTCATAAGTGCCCTTTTGCAGTCATTAGGCTCTCAGCAGAAAGTGGCTGCAAGTGTAAAAATAAGTCATGGTGTCAAAGAGTCTGTCAAGAAAAGAAAGCAGAAATTGTGGAAGGAATTCAAGGAAAACACAAGGGAGTGTGTCAGCCCCTCCTTCCCAGGGCAGGGAAGAGTTCATAAATCAGCCGGGGGTCACTACACAATTGCTAAAGCCAACCTCCCATTAGGAGGCTGCTGAGCTCTGTTTTGGTAGGAAATGGAAGGGAAGGACAGAAAAGCACAGATATTCCCCTTTCACAGTTACAGCCTGCAGCCATGCCTAGCAGAATGACAAAAGCACTGTCATCTTACATTTAGGAAGGTCACTTTTGCGGGTGCTTGTGGCTTTAACACAAGCTGTAAGGGCTATACCAAAGCAGTGGACAGTTGTGTGCACACATACACACACAGACAGGTAAAGTTGGGATCTAAAGACATTCTAGCTAGGCATGGACTTGTGAGTCTAAAGACACATTGTAGAAACTGTAATAGGTGTGACTCCACTTGGAGACATTAAAATCACAGTCCTTAGAAAGCCCCATGAGATGTGAGTAATGCGTGAGTTCACAGGCATCCCCCCTAGAACACGAAATTTTCTGCAGAAGGGAATCAACATTTTCACTTACATCAATGACAGCCTCTTTCCTAGAGGAAAAAGCAGCCTTGTATAAAAATAGCCTGCATTCATTGACCCTAAGAAAGAAGCAAACATTGCTTTTCTCCTCCTGTTGCTCAACAGCACTTTCAAAACTCCTCTTAGAAGACAAGAGCTTTCCTGGCCTTCTGACACAGAACAACTACTTAAGTTTTCCTCCTTGCAAATATATTACTGTTCCAAATCAAACCACAAAGTACACCATTGGCATGAAGACAGCATCTTTACTTCCCCTCTGGCTCTCAATACAAGCCTGAGGCTCCACTGTCCTTACCAGTTATCTGCACCTACTACCTCAATGCTGTTTCTCTGTCACACTTCTTATCTAATTCTTTCCAGTTCAGCTTTCACCCTTCTCAGTACTAAAATCCCTCCTGAAATTCCATATGACATCTTCCTTAGCAAAGTTTCCTTTGCTCTGGTTTAACCTATTTTACCTTGTCTCAATTTTTTTTGTTCAACTACATCCTTATTCATAAATGTGCACAAATTTGGTCATGACAGTTGAGTACATTGCTCCCTGTAGGTCAAAAATCTTCTCAACCTCCTATCCTCCATGAACATATTAAAAAAAGGAAACAAAAATTCATACATCCACACAAAATTATTTGTACTTTGAGCTTCTACAACATTTGTAGCAATGAGGCCTCTATCTGTACCATAAACTGTGTAAAAGACTACAGCCTCCTCCGCTCTAAAGCTGCTGTCTGAGTTTTATGGTGTGTCTCTTACTCCTGATGAGGCGCACAAACAGGCACGAGTAACAGTTCACTGCAGGAGATCTGTGAGCAACCTGCAGATGCTGAAAGAAAAAGGACATTGCTCTTTCTCACCAACTTTGGCATGAGAGCTCTTTAACCACCATTATTTAAAGGACCAACCAAGCACACCAATTGCTCAAAAATAGTAAGGTGAGTGTCTCCCTCCCTCCCAATCTGCCATCCCATATTTTGCTATTATTGGGAGGCAATTTGTCAGTGGCTGTAGCTTTTGAGCCTGGACTTTAATTTTCTTCTAGCAGTCAGAGTTAGGTGGCAGGGAAGGTGACAGCATGACAGCCTTCTGTTAGTACTAAAGCATTGTCTAATGCACCTGGTATCAGAGGTAATTTTACAGAGAAGCCTAGAGATAATTTTTCAATTTGCTGTCTAGTGAATCAATTGCAGCTCAGTAATCAAGACAATGCCTGTAAAATGCAATGTGTGCAGTGTGTAAGTGGAGTGATGGTTTCACGCTGCAAATCTGAATCAGAGCAGAGTAATAGCATTTTCCCTTAAGCCTATGGAAACCCCAGAAGGACCTCTAAAGGTAAATGGATAGAAGCAAATTACAGCTGCTGATATTCCTTTAGAATCTTCGTGTTTCTGATGAAACTAGCAGTGAAATCAATGTAGACAGGCTTCAGTAACTGTGAGCTGTGGAAAGGCATAGCTGAGATCATACCTTTCTAATAGCAGGGCTGAAGGAAAATTTAGAGCTGTAGAAAACTGGGAAACCCCAATTCACAGACATTTCTGTGGCTCCTCTCTTAAAAGATTTTTGATTCAAACATAGCATCATAAAGGTAGCTATGACATTGCCATGTCAGTAATTCTCAAGTGAATGGTTTGGAACAAGGTTCTGGTTGGATATTTGGAAGGAGGAAAACTGGGAGAAAAATAATAGAAAAGAAATAAAATCTAGGTACCTGGTACTGTGACCTTAATATGTAATAAAAAAAATCTGTGCAAAGTCCTCTTAGGTAGAAAGGTATTTTGACTATAAGCAAAACAAGTCCTTCCTGTTTCCTCTGCTTCCCAAGAAATAGGTTTTTTTCTAAGATTGTCAAGCTTTTAAGAAATAATTTGTAAGGCCCTAAAGTTTGGCTGACAAAAAGATTTCAATTTCACACAAAAGTAGAAGGAAGGTTTTATACACTGCACTTCTAGAGATAGTATGCCATTGCTTTTAATTCAATACTCATTTATAGTTCTAAGTTTACCTTCAAAAGGTTTACAACCAAAAAGTTTGAGGGTGTCATAGCAATCTTCTGTTTCCTTTACTTTGAATTACATGAGCAGGCTAGAAAATTACATGTCTTTCTAAAGTAGAGAGATTAAAAAAAAATAAAAAAGGAAAAAATAACCCATTTTCGTACTAATCTCAGAGTGCAGGTAACTGAAAAGAGTTCTGCTAGTAAATATAACTTATCCTAGAGACAAGACCATATCATACAGAAAATAAAAACTAGTCAAAATATACTTTTTTTCCCCCACAGTTTACACAGTTATGTTCCTCAGTCTTGTCTAGAACAACTCCTCACTGAAAAAGGAAGAAAATTCCAACAGGCTATACCATGTTCATATATTCAAAGGGTTTTACCTAAAGGAATCCTAAATTCTGAGCAGTTATACCAGACAAGCTAGATTGTGTCCTGTCTGTAAGTTGGCATCAGTGTATCTTGCATGGACCCTGTAAGACATGGTCTCTGTCTCAAACAAGTTATAGCCTACTTGGGGAAGACAGAAACATAGCAATATTACAGAAATCCTAACAGAAAATAAAGTATTTAATTTGCCCACAGTAATTCAGGAAGGTTACAGCCAAGTGAAAAATCCTCTGACCAGCACCTTACCCAGAAGCCTATCCTTCTTACTAGCCCCTAAAGGAGGTTAAATATCTACAGAGGGCTTAAATATTTTTTCTTTTCTGCTGCTGAAATATTGCCAAAGAACTATCTGTGATTTCTTGTGGAATAGTGTAAAAATTAGCAAACCAGGATAGATGTAGGTAATACTACAGTTATACATGACTTATTTTGCCCATAAACATTTGGAAAAAATATATATATACATTCCACCACTTTGGACAGATGCACCATTTTTAGAGGTGATAATTTAAATTCTTTGTCAGAATAAGCATGCTTGCACTTTAGCCTGGTAATTTATCTGTCTGGGAAAACTGCTGTTGGATAGCGAGCACTGCCCTCTTCATTATCAAAGATTTAATAGAACTGGCACTGCAGGCTGCTAAAGTCCAGTTCAGGAACACACAAGGTCAAGAAAGAGTTTGGAGACTTCTAGTTTTATTAATACATTGATTTGTAGAACAGTTTTTTAGAATCAGATCTCTATTCTAAGAGACAAGTGAAGAATACTCAATCTGCACTCACCTATTGGATTGCTGTAACTGTCTTAGTATTGGATATTCAGCTCAGGTACAAAAGCCTAAAAAAAAAGCTGTGCATCCAATTTAGACATTTTGATTGGTTTGTTAACCATTTGTAAACAAGCACATGGACGGATATCCCTCTGTTTCTGTAAGTCCCATGCCCAAATATATGTCTCTGGCAAGTTATCTATGGCAAAAGGTTTTAGCAAATTAAGAAAAGCGTTTCAAGCCTCACAGAGGTTGTTCCATGCTGTATTGGTTCTAACCGAGGTAGAGTTCAGCAGCCCTGCCAGTTCTGTGCTTCAGTTGATAACACAGCAGTGTTTTGGCTACTGCTGAGCAGCACTGTCCCTCTAACATTCTCCCCCATCAAGGGGCAGGGAGTGGGCAAGGCCTCAGGAGGGAAAACAAGCAGGCCAGCTGACCCAAAGGAACCAAAGGGAGATTCCATACCATATGATGTCAGCTCAGATATAAAAGCCGAGAGAGAGGAGGAAGGGGGGGCGTTCTGTAATGTCTGCCTTCTGATGGAACCACTACGCGTGCTGAGGCCCTGCTTCCCAGGACGTGCCTGAACATCGCTTGCTGATGGGAAGTAGAGATTGACTCCTTCTTTTTTTGCTTATGCGCGCGCAGACCCTGCTTTTGCTTTTCTGTATCTTCAATAAAAACTGCCTTATCTCGACCCACTGATTCATCTTGTCCTTTCCCCTGTCCCTCTGGGGGAGGGAGCTACAGGGCAACTCGGTGGGCACCTGGCACCTAGCCAGAGTCAAACCATCACACATGCATCTCCCAAGACCTCCATTTTCTCACATTGTCTGCTCCACAAGAAGTGCTACTTCAGGAACTTGTGGGAGAAAATAGATTTGGTAGACTCAAGCTGGGAATAATAAGTAGCACCTAAAGTATTCACAACCAGAAAAAAAATCCAGCAAGGCTATGTGGGACAGCAATTTAGACCAATGCATGAGAACTGCCATGGTTCAACCACAGCCAGCAACTCAGCCACACAGCCACTCACTCGCTCCCAGTGGGATGGGGAACAGAATTGGAAAACTGAGAACATTTGTGGATTGAGATAAAGGCAGTTTAATAGTTGAAGCAAAAGCCTGACATGCAATCAAAACCAGACAAGAAATTAATTCACCCCTCCCCATGGACAGGCAGGTGCTCAGCCATCACCAGGAAAGCAGGGCCCCATCACACAACAGTGACTTGGGAAGACAAACTCTCACTCTGAAGAACCCCTCTTCCTCTTTCTTTCCCCAGCTTTCTATGTGGAGTATGATGCCACATAGTGTGGAGAATCCCTTAAGTTGGTCAGGGCCAGTGTCCTGGCTGTGCCCCTTCCATCTCCTTGTGCACCTCCAACCTATTTGCTCAGTGTGAGAAGCAGAAAAGGCCTTGACACCATGCAAGCCCTGCTCAGCAGTAACTAAAACATCCCTGAATTACCATCGCTGTTTCCAGCACAAATCCAAAATACAGCACCATACCAGCTACTATGGAGAAAATTAACTCTATCCCACCCAAACCCATTACAGACATCATGAGTCAGTTTGGGTTTTCTAGTATTTCAGTATTTTCTTTCCAAGCCAGCCTAACCTATGTTTACTCACATATAATACTAAGAACCTAAGGTCAGAGCTTATCTCTTCAGTGGAGATACAAACCTTAGTCTCTTATATCACAGGGGATGCCTCCCTGTTTCTTCAGTATACTTCTCTCACCCTTTCCAACTTTGTGCGGACTCAGACTTATGGTTTGCTTTTATTGTCCAGCATTTCTGCATGTCTGACAAGACAAAAGAAAAAAAACCCAAAACATGTAACAAAACAAAAAAAAAAAGAGGGGTGGTGGGTGGGGGAAGAGAAAAAAGAAAGAAAGGGTGTCACTTTATTTATACAAATCCATAAATATTGAAGACAGAGCAGTCATCTGGTGTGAGATTTCACAGTATTCAGGGCATTCCTCTGGCAGGTTTTCTGTACGACTGAGTAAAGATTTTACCGTTGCCCAATTCACTGCAATTAATCCAGTTTGCTTTTGCCATGCTCTGAGAGAGACAAGCCAGCCTCCTTTCCAGGAGAGTGTGCAGCTCTGAGTTACATGTGGAATTAGGTACCTATTTGTCTTAGTTAGGTACCTATTTATCTCTGCCACTTCTAGATTCCTTGCTTCTCCGACTCCACTGCTGCCCAACAATCCCTTTCTTAAGCATTTAACCACCATGCGTCACCTGAAAGACCTAGGCATTCCAAGTAGAATATTCCTTTCTTTTTGTTTATTTGCCAGAAGGTCACCAATGCAAAATGCTCCTGGACATGTTGGATTATTTCAGACAAATCCCACCAGTTTTATTAGCATACCAACAACAATCTGACAATTTACCAAGAGGGGATTTTTTTCACTCCTAGAGAATAATTGAAACCAGGTAAGTCAGAAAAGTAAGCTGGAATACCACACACAGAAGATCCTGTTAAAAATTAATCCATGTGAGACACAGTGACTGACCTGTGCAGTATCCATGCAGCAGTTCTAGACTTTTAGGTAGGTTACATTTCACCCTTGAGGAGTTATTAACATTTTATTGGACCATGTGTCAAGTTCTAACAGAAAAATGAAAATAAAGTGTTTTCCTCCCTAGCAGGTCAGGAAGTATCACTGCTTCTTCACTTTATATTTTAAACAGAACTTCAAACTCTTCCACATTTAAAGCAGCAGTTCAGGTTATTTCCCAATTTGCCTGATAAAGGCAAGAACCTCTGTAACATGAATTTTCAGGTACCTACACAAATTCCATGCAGTAATTTAACAGTTTTCACACTGAAGACCAAATGCTCCTTTCTGCCAAGATCCCTTTCAGGCAATAACTTGGACTTCAGGGGTATTACAAGCCTCTCTTGTTTCTGCAGAATTTCCACACATCACTGAAGATTATCTCCTTCACTGCAGAACAGCAGGAGCAAGTTTAACTCCTTTGATGACTAAAACCGAAAGATTCAGTTTCAGTGCAAAAGAAATGACAACAAAGTGTCTCAGAAAATAGATATGTTCTAGCCAAAGAGATGTCCAAAGAGAAAGACTCATTAAAAAGGTACAAATTCTAAGAAATATTTTCTTTATTTTATTTTTTTAAAGAGAGAGAAATTCAAGATTAAAGTCAATCAGCACTGCCCTCCTCACCCTCAGAACAATCCTAAAGAGGGCAAGAGCACAACACAAAGCACAACACTGAAATAGTTGGACAAGTTCCTAGGCACCAACACCCACAAAATCTCCTTCAGCAGGTTTCAAAGTTAGAGTGATTATTTAGAAGATAGGATATGTGAAAAATCACAGCAACACACGGCGACAGCTTTGTACATGGAATGCTCAAGGAGGGTACAGAGAGGGAGCAAAGCAGGGAAACATTCTCCCTTGGTGCCCATATTATTCTGAGTATAAAAACTGTTTACCTCGGAATATTTGATGCCAGGAAAGGCAGTAGCCATTAACCATCATTTCTCAATAGGTGAGACTGAAGATTTCTGCCAGTGCCACATCAGAAGTGGGCTTTGCTATAGCCAATGGCATTCACAGTATGCTTGCTTATACAAATAACTCATGGGTCTTTCTGTAGGCCTCCTGTATCCAGGTTTCTGTCCTAAATCAAATCACAGAATACTGAACTTTTAAACTGATCAATATAATTATGGCCTGAAAATCCAGTAATTTCAGCCTCATCTTTCATCCTACTCCCCAAGTCAATTTGTCAGAGTTAGATGCACAAATATGAATAAATTTTAAATCCTTGTTTCACACAAGTGTCCTAATCACCAGCGTAGGAGGATGTCTGCAAGTAAAGACTCAGTCCATTATTCCTGGTCAACTCACTCAGCGTAAAATAAGTGGAAATCAAGATTAAATGAGCCAGAAGAAGAGCATAAAAGACTCTGACTCCACATTGACTGTAAGCTACAGTTACAGTCTGTTGGGGGAAAGAATTCATTCTCTTCATCTTCTCCATTAATTGTTTAATTTCAATAAAGAAAATCCTCGAAGGAAAGACCAGAGCTTGAGCGCAACCTTGAAAATGTTCATCACATATCAGGAAACAGCTGAAAGAGTTTGTTATTGCAATCAGCTTCAGCTTGTCTCCTGTTTTCTAGAAGAGTGCTCTGACCAAAGATGATGGCTACTTCCACACAGAAAGCTAGCTAATGGCAGAGCCTATTCTCTATGATAGCACCTGTTTCAGACCAGCCACATCTACAGCAAATGATTACAGGCAAAGACTGTACACCTGTACATTTCCAGCTGAACCTGCTTATATTACAGCCCTGTAGTCACAAAGTATTAAACAAATTTGAGACTAAGTGGATCAAGCCACACCTAGATTTCTCTGAGAAGTTTAGGAAGCAAGGGGGTCTCACTGAAGCTCATGACTCAACAGGAGAGGCCACGACTGCATTATATTAAATCCATTGCAATAGACGAGAGTTCTTATTTAGATGCCCCACTGGCAATATTTGAGTATTGTATTGTTTATAAATCTAATCATAATCATCCTCATAACCTTGTGTCCTACTTCTTGCACCTGGGCAAGAACCTTCTCTGAGCTATTTTGCTATCACTCATTTCTCTGCCATTCCTACACACAGCAATACAGAGCACTGTAGAAGACACACTTCTGAGCTGCTGGAAGACTTAATTTCAGAAAGGTGGTGACATTACCAAGGTACCTTATTAACTCATTTCTGGTATTCATGTCTCTTTTACGACTGGCTAGGAGACATACACCTGTTTTGTCTGCTACCATCAACATAGTTACCCAGTTTTGCTTTGCAGCTCTTGATGCTTTTTTTTTTTTTTGTTGGTTTTTTTTGTTTTGTTTTGTTTTGTTCAGTTAATTGTTCTGAGCCTACTGATACAAGAAAAATACTAAAGCAAAACATTAAATATATAAATGTGCTTGTTGGGAAACAAGTGCAGCAAGTGCAGAAGGCAGGGCAGGCTCTGAAGATAGGGTTTCCTCACACCTGTAACTAAATATTTTAAAACCCTCCCTACATGAAAGCTCATCAAAGGGGATTCAGAGGCAGTGTCTCTGTTGGCACACTCTCAATCCACATGTTACTTGCTGTTTTGTATCACTCCTCACAACTGGGCTTCAACACTGAAAGAAAAACGTTGCATAACAGGTCTGGGGGAGAAGAATTTTTTGGGGGGAATTCACCCTCAGGTCAGGAATCTAGCATGCACACTTTCAACCACAATGATTTCCCCTCTCAGTACTCTTCCACGCTCCTCTGCCCACAAGGAAACAGTTGGCCAAGGATCACAGGAAAAACCTCAGCATCAATATCCTGTAGGGAGCATGAACCTTGCAGCAGCATGTGAATGTGCTTGTAGTCATCACCAATTCTTACTGACACCAGTAAGGCACTACAGTGATGGTATTTACTTTTGACTTTAAGCCAAAAAAAAAAAAAAAAAAAAAAAGAGGAAAACAAGTATAGAAAGTCCAGCTCATCTTTAAAACTTCAACCTCAGAGAGCCATTTTCAATTTTCTCAGATCATTCACACCCTCCCCCCCCCAATTAGCTATCATAAGTTCATACCACCAATGGTTTAGAAGGAGGAAGAGTTTCATTTTGATGAAGAAAGATGCAAACAATTTTTTTAAAAAATTAAGTCAGACAAAATGGTTGGATGCTACCTCAGCTTAGCCTGAAAGAAGGAAGAGCCTCTTCATTAAACAAAACCGTCAACCTCCATGTTTTTATAACCTGTTTTGGCACTGCTGAAGTACACCCTCTCTGCAAGGTGTCAGCTCACTGCAGTCACTTCCCTATCGATCTGTGTGCCGCTTCTCTGGAAAGGTCAAGTAGGATGAGCGCCTTTTCCAGTGCTCTTTCAAACCACTTCATTCCCTTCCAGAAAGGGTGAAAACTCTCAGGTGACACACTAATTAATTCAGTCTTTTCAGCTGTGAAGGACTGTGACATTTATAATTTATTCTGAAAGAAAAATAAATATAATATAATCCTATTGAAGACATCCCTACATCCCTCACCAAAATCTTGTCTCACACTGTTTCATTCAGACAATGCTGCAAATGTGTCAGGTTTACACTTTGTACATATTTGTATTCTATGCTTGCCTCTTCAAAGCTGGCTTCAGTGCTACCACATATAAAGAACATATGCATTTATATTAAAAAAGAGTATTTCACAAGTTATCCACAAATTCTCAAGCAGAGCCATTGCAAACTATTACTTTACAACTACTACTGTAGTAATTTCCAAAAAGCAAGGTTTTTTATTTCTGCTGCTTCAGAAATAGTACAGTTATATATTTCAGTCAGCCATGGCATAAGTTCAGTTTATTTTATAGTAAAAAAATTTTTTTGCACATTCAGATAGAAAACTGAGATTTTCCTTCAGGAAATGTGAAGGCCATTCTTGCAAACAAGAGATGTATATAAGAACACAAGCACTGCAGAGAAGTTAAATTTAGGGAAATTTTCAATGCAGTAAATATTCAGAATGATTTCTGATAGATGGCCAGAGCTTAGACTAAATGAAAACAAGCCAAATGCAGACTATTTTTTGTTGTGTTCAAAAGTGCCTTTGCTTTCCTTAGATGCAGAAACACCCAACAGGCTTCACTAACTCCTTGGCAGGACAGAACCCTTGTGATGGTTTTAAATGGACAAGCCTGAGTCAACTACTTAAATAGGTCCAATTCAGATGCAGTCTGTCCTTCAGAGAAAGGGATTCCTGTATACAGTCTGCCTTCCATCAAAACCAGCAAGCAGAGCAATTTCTCAATTGAAGGAACCTTAGCCCTGGGCCAAGGCAGAACAGAACCATTTACCATGCAGTTCCTCACGGTGGAAGGCCATGACAGCTGTATGGATTCTGTTGCAGACAGCTCTTGAATCTTAGTCTCTTTGGTAATAAATATCTCTTACATTTTCAGTGGCTCAAGATGTCCTAAATCCTTTGGAGAAATAACAACCCTTTCATTCTAATGACATTTAAGAGTCAGAGTGATTTACTATACCTTTTCATCAAAATGCTCTGCTTATCTTTCTAGAAAGACGATGTCCTTTCCAGCCTTATGTTTCAAAGTCATCAATTCTTGCCCTTTGCTGTCCTCACAGACATATCAAATAATTTCTTTTAACAGCAAATCAAGCACCAGCCAAGGCCCTATTACTTCTTCTGGAAAGTTGTTTCAGAACTTGAACGCTGCTTGTGATGGTTTGTAACTTTCCTCAATGTTTACTAAATTTATACCGAGAGCTTCTGAGCCCAGCATCCTATCCTGTAATTTAAATAGGCTTTCTTCTATGATGAGGCTTACCACTTTGATGTACTTAAATTTGTTAAACATTTTGGTTTTCAGTCTAACCTTCCTAAACTAAGTAAGTCCTGTTGCCCTGCTTTTGTAGCTGGATGTTTTTTACTTTCTCTCTCACGGTTCTTTCTGTAAACATAGCTATGTTTACAGAAAGGAACCATGTGAAAGAAAGTGAAAAACATCCAGCTACAAGAAGCAGGGCAACAAAGTCCTCTCAAGAAAAGCTCTCCAAACTGTCAATGCCTCATTAATTTATTTGGGTTTGAACTCATATTTCCTGATATGAGGCAAGTGCCTGCCTGTCATCTTAGAAACATATCTGCCTTTCTCATGATTGTATCAGCACTGGTGGCTGAGCTGGCTGGCAATCAGCTTCCTTCATTTGGTCATTTTCTTCCCACAAAGACTCTTACTGTTCCCAGGTTTTTACATAGCAATGCACAAAACAGTTCCACAGCTATAACTATAGTCTTAATTGTTTCTGATCTATACACTGAACTTCCTACACTAGGCAGTGTTTCCCAAATTTTCTAAGGATTCTACAGCTGGAATAAGTGAAAACATTTTTAAAAGTCCCAAAAATCCATGTTTGCAGAAATACACTGATAGCATACTTTCATTCTTAAATTTTGCCTTGGAAAAAGATCTTTCAAAGAATTGTGGAATAATTTAATTTGAAACGGGTCTCTGGACATCCTTTAATCCCACCTCTCACTCAGAGCAGGGCCAGCTTGGACATTAGATCTGACAATTCAGGTTCATCTACAGCAGAATTCTGACCTTCTTCAGGGGTGGAATTTTTTCTCCAGATGACTTGACCCAGTGTTTGACACTGCTCATTTTGAAAAAACCACACTTAATAACATCTAATTAGAATTTCCCTCGTCGCAGCATGTCTTTCACCTCCCCTCCCACCACTGTGCACCTCTAAGAGTGGTCTGGTTTCCACAAGTTCCACATTTTTCTGCTAATGATTTACTCCGTAGAATCGTATCAAGTCCTATGGAGGACTAATTTTTAAAAGTATGTCAGCCTCACACAATCTACTCTCAGTAAACATATACATCACATTGCATCTCATTTTCCATTTATATGCAAGTTCCTACATAGTCTTACTTCAAATTGGGTTATAAAGGCTCCTATATTTTGACAGTCAAACAGGCCTGTAGCAATATGGATTACATTTCTTTGATAACTAGCACATGTACTATTTTCCTATAATTTTAGGATAGCATCTAAGCTTTTAAAATCAGATTAACTTTTGTTTCCAAACATTTTCATGTAAAATTTTGATTTTAGCTTCATTTAACTGTTCTAACTGCACTACCGTACTTTATTGCATTGCTTAACTAAAAGCTAAGGCAAACTGCTCCCTCTGCTCTCATGCCATGCTAACACCACCTCTACTTGCTAGTCTGTTTCTGCTGTGTAGTACGAGTACATCACCCCTCCTTTTTATTTACTGTTCCTTCAAAGCACACCAGCTATAGCAACTTTTGTCCAACTGTCAGTCCACTTAATAGGCCACATTAGTTATTTACAGTTTAGGTTTAATTACTTCTACCCACCTCAGCTCTGCCCCTCCTTTTTACTCATCAGGTCCTGCAACTATTGCCAAAGATAAAATGCCTCCAGATGCCTCAGCTGCAAAGCCTCCA
This sequence comes from Climacteris rufus, assembly GCA_013398175.1. Classification (NCBI taxonomy): domain Eukaryota; kingdom Metazoa; phylum Chordata; class Aves; order Passeriformes; family Climacteridae; genus Climacteris; species Climacteris rufus. The sequence goes on from VZRZ01003594.1 coordinate 320,533, forward strand.
CCTTCACATCAGCACCCAGGTCTCATCCGGTATGTGAATTACCACAAAAACCCACAGAGATAAAATAGTGCACCCTCTAGAATAAAGATAATTACCTCTTCAGCAAGAACAAATTTCATCTAAACATCCTTATTTACTGCTTTCTATTCCTCATTCATCTCAGTAATTGTCAGCTATTTGGCTTTCTAAAGCTTTTCCCTCAGCTGGCTTTGCCCCATTTACCCTCAGCATCCAGCTCCATCAGCAAAAGTAGGGAGTCCCATCAAGTCAGATGCAAGGTTATTAGTTTATTCACAACACATTGCTCCCAAAAGGAGCAATAATCATCAATCCCATCATCATACAACAAACCAGCAAGTTGTCTTCACCCAGAGAAACCAGGAGAGTTCCTTTCTCACCCAGGAAAAGCTTTGGGGAGCCTCTTGGACTCCCCAAAGTTTGTTTGCTGAACCCACCCACCTGGGAAGCAGAAGGAGGCAAAGAGTGGGCAGGCAATCGCAATCCACTCAGAGGCCATGTAGCTGGCAGGGCTGCCAGCAAAAGATGGTGAGCAGGTGCTGCCAGGGCAGGGAGGTGTTGCTGAGACAGGGCTGGGATGGCTATAGCAGTATGAGACACAACCACATGTGATGGGCAGTGCCATCATGGGTGGTGGGACACAGCTGGGGGGAGATGTGACAGCTACAGGTGGACTTAATAGGGAATTGGGGAATAGGAAGGGAGTAATGAGAACAGTTTGAGGAGCACAATCCTGCAAAGCCAGTATCGAGTAGGTTGTTGTTTTTATCAATAAACAGCCAAGATCACCTAGGTAATGGTATCAGAAAAAACAAATTTGGGTACAGATGTAGAAAAACAAGGACTAATATGGGAAAGCTCATGAGGGACAGGTTGCTTTTATAGGACACTGTGTTAGAGGAGGGACTATGCAAGGACAGCAAAGCAGAGGACGGGACCAGGGAAAAGGAGAATGCAATGCGCTGACCATGTGCCTGCTGCTATATGGGGGTACCTTACAGCATCCTTACACTTGATCACAGCTGGAGCAGGACAATAAACAAAACACCCTGTGCTGTTTGCACTGAAATGGTCAGCAATGCTGAGGCAGGTACTAAGTGTGTGCTTTCCCTGCCTGTGTAGGGTGTACCCAGAAAGATGGACCAGGTGTGCTGGTTTCAACACCTGGGTGCTCAGTTCAGGCCTGGGGCCATCAACAGTACCCAGCACATCACAATGTTATTCCTGTAATTCCTGTTGGCATATCTCTGCACAATTACACTCATCAATGTTCCACAGCCAGACTATTGCTTCCAAAAGCTGGTGGGTGTGGTAAGCATGCATTGCAGGGTCTTGTGTCGTCTACAGCACGTGTACAGCAGGTTCACTGGCTCTGAGGGGTGTCAGACTAGGTGAGCCCATGCTGCAGAACTACATGCCCAAAATATTGTCAACTATCCGTCACACAGTCAGAGCTGCTGTTCCAGAGAGCTGCCAGTTCCCAAGGAGGCCTGGGCTAAACGTAGAGTCTTCAGGCTTCTTGCTTCTTGGCCTCTGAAAACATGGGACTACAAAACAAAATGGATCCATTTTGGTTCTCTTGCTTTTTGAACTCCCCTTGCTCCCTAGCTCCATGACAAAACATATTTATATTCCCAGGGACATTACACCAAGTGCCTTGACCCTGAATACCTTACCTTACAGGACTTCACAGTTGCCGTTAAGTTCCAACATTCTCCAATACTCTTCCCAACTCTTACTTCTGTTTACTCAGACTTTTATGTTTTCTTTCCAGACCACTGGGACAGTTTTAAGAGCTCCTGCTACTTTTCCCTCCTAATCTTGCAAGTGAGGTGACACTTAATGACTTTTTATTTCCCTCCTCTCCTTCCTTCTTTATCTTGGTCAAGTGTTGAAGGAATGGGAGCAAACTCACCACTTCCTTAAATTAGCTGATAATCTTTTATTCCCTACTACTTTTAGTCTCAACTGTGCCTGATCATAAAAGGAATAAAGGAGAGTTTTCTTTGATTTATGTGAAATAAGAGTCACAGATCTCTCCTTAGGGCAAGAATTTTTCCGAATTTAAAAGTCAGAACACTTGGCCAAAACCTAAACCTTAAATCTAAGGGAAGCTGAAGTTCTAAAACACACATGCTGGGCTTATGGCAGGTAAAGTTTCTTGCAACAAGTTACTAATTAAATCTTTATGGTCTCTCAGAAAGTTCATAGCTTAGACTTTGTAGTACAGAACAAGCCAAAGCCCCATCAGTTTTAGTCGTTAGGAAGAGTAAACAGAATTTAAGGTATTCCCTCACACTTTATTGATAAGTTGTTGCAAGGCACTTGGAAGTACACCGGTAATTTAAGAAACACTACAGTTAATTTCAGTATTTGTTTTGGTTATACTCTACTAATGCAATCTGGTGAAAATGTGTTGCATTATCCTTTTTTCAAGATGCAATCTGAACACATTACAATAAAAGCTCTAATTTACTACTAGAGTTTTACAGCAGGTAATTTTTATAGCTGTGAATTCTGAATGTGCTCATCAACAGACAAATTACATAATACATAGTAAGAGGTTTTAAGTCAAAAACCTTAAAACATTTTCATCAACAAAATCATCAACCATATAATACATTTGTCACCTGGGTATTACTGATTTTCTGGTGTGAAAATTGACATCTAAATTTAAACACTAAAAAGAAGATAAGTGACTTGCTCAAGGTCCCACAGTAGATAATAGGTTAGCCCAACCTGATTCTGTGATTCCCAATGCTGAATAAGAAACCTGAGCACTTCTGTACATTTGAGGGTTGTGAAGTCTTCCCCTGAGCAGGAAGTTGAGAAAATAAACACAAACAAGATGGAGTCCATTTGCCTAGTGAACAGAAACCCTCCCAGATTCCCTGAAATGCCTTACAACAAATTCTCAATAATAGAGACAAATTGTTGAAACTGGATTGACAGAGGTTACAATTTCTGACCTAGATCTCAGCACAGAAACAGGGGATTTTTTATGTGAACTTTAGGACTGCTCTATTAAGCATTCTTTTGGAAGATACACTGGCAAAATTTAAGCACTCCTTTCATCTACACACCATCTGCATAAGTAACAATCTCCGTTTGTCAGAAGAGATTTAGACATTGCTTTTGTGTGACTGCAAAAACAAGCTGGCAGTTCACTCAGTGATTAAACTATAGTAATTTGATGTACTTCATGCTGATCACTGTTATATTGTACTTATTATATTTGTTGATGCTTTAAGTACTGCAAATTGGGCAAAAGAACGTAAACTATAATATGGAGAAAGCAAACTATCATTTGAACCATCATTTATGTCTTTCAGTTTGAGTGTTTATGAAACACTTAAAATCTAGGGCTAGATTGTCTGTTTCTACAAATCGGTGCTGCTCCATCGGCTTCAAGAAGATACAGTGATTTACAGTCCTCGAGGATCAGGCATAATACTTCTTAATTTTGCTATGGTTTGCAGAGAGAGGGAAATCAGAAGAGCTTGTCATATTAGGTCCTTATGAGTATGGAGATTTTTAGCTGGTAAATGTGCTGTATTAGAGGAGTTAGAATCAATACCTGTGAAATGGGATGCAGTTTCATTAGTAGAGTGCAGGAAGGACCTTTAAATATTATAGAAATTAATACTTTGTTTTCATATGCAGAGAGTAACAAGTAATTTCTTACATGAACACCTCAGTAAAGTTGCTTGAGTAGATTAATTTGGAAAAAAAAATGCAAAAGTATCCAGCCATACTCAGAAAATGTTCATGCCACAACACTTTAATACATTTGCTCACTCCCCTTGTGCTGTTCTCATTCTTTCATGTAATTATTTACATGTTTCTGCAATGATTTGCAGGATGTGTGAAGAACTGCATGAATTACTCTTCTATTATTTTATATGCATTATTTACCAAATCATTAAATATTTAGAAACAATAAGTAATTTGAGGGGTTTTAAATGGTTGTTGTTGTTGTTGTTTTGTAGCTTATTTGTTTGTTTTGGGTGGGGCAGTTGGTTTTGGGGTTTTTAATTATCTCAAACATCCTGTAATGTATCTAAATCTTTCAGGATATTTTGGTGCCTAGAATGATTTCAGTACTTTAGACATAAATTTTCTTAAAGTTACTTTTCCTATTTTATTCTACAACACCTGATAGATGTAAGCTTCAATGCCTTTCTCTTCTAAAGTAGGATCTACCATAGATCTTAATGAGAAAATCCACTATAGTATTGTGGGAGGAGCTATCTTATATCACCAGCTGTCTTTCTTTTAGAGAGGAAACAAGGAGACAGTCCAATTCAGAAAATGCAGATGATCAACTCTTACTCACAAACCAGACAAGTTCTGTGTTAAGGCTGAAAATTTCTGAAAAATTCCCACTGAAATTTTAAACAGTGGGATGGTGTCATGAGTGTGTTCAGGAAACTGAACAAACTGACCAAAAGGAGAGTTGAAGAGATGGCTGCAAGAGTTTACTATCTATCCAGAGTTTACTATCAATCTGCCAGTGAACTTTACAGCCAGGAGAAGTTAAATAAATTTATGCAAATATTTCTGCTTCCTTCTGCTGGAGGAGGAACTCCATAGTCAAAATAGAATGATAGCTCGTCATTGCATGTTTTGTTGCTTGTCTGAGATTTGAAGATCTTTGAAGACGGGGAAGGAAGAATTGCTCGTGTAAACTGGGATTAATATTAGATTTCAACTGCAGATGGCAGCAAATCCCCAAATATATCTGTAGTGTCACCCTGGTCATCTTTGACACGTATACAAAGAAGAAAAAACCCATGTTTTAGCATATTAGAAATAAACAAAACTGTTTTAAAAGAAGAACATATTTGTTAAATTAGAAGGTGACATAGCTCACAGAAAAATGCAGGATTTTTAGAAAAAAATGTCAGAGGATGATGAGAGGTGACAGCTCTCCCAGTGAAGGTGCCAATCACTTGCATAAAGTCACAGAAAAAATGACAGAGAGCATGGACTGTAGACTCTCACTGCCTTCTGTCAGGCCTCTAGCACTCCCTGAAGCTCTGCAGTCAGCAGCAGGGGGAAGAAAGTCTGGTAGAACAGGACACTTTTGTGTCCTTGCCTCATTATTTAATTCAAAACAATTGGGGGACATCTACTGAGGACATTGTTACTGAGATAAATAATAAACAAAATGCAGACAGCAAAATTTCTGGCCAGAAGACTGGCCTCAACATCTGTACAGTGGGAGCAGACCGAAGGGAGACAATCCACATCTGGCTTCACAGGGGAAACAGATGGTGTGACAGAGTGCATGGACTGCAGCAAGGGATGGGCTTGGACGGAAATTGCTGAGCTGGGGAGGCGCTACAAGTACCACTGGCAGGACCCCTGGAACCGAGCAGGAAGCTGATCTGAATGCATCGAAACCCAGCAGCTTAGTGGGTACATTAGTGAAGAGGTGATCTTGAAGAACAAGCAAAAGTTTCACCCCAGGATACAGCCTAAATAGTGCTTTTCTAGAGTGTATTTCCATGAAGCCTGAAATTGTTTCATGGCCTTGGGCTATGAGGACATGCTTGTCTCATCAGTTCAACATCTGCCTTTTTGTTTCTGTACTTTTCCGAGACAACTTACAGTACTAGAGATGCAACATTCATCCGTCACTGAAACAAAGGAGCAGTGAGACAATGTAAACAGTGATCAAATCAGGTCTCATATTTTAAGCCACATGAGGGGGATTCAAGACTCATTTTTATTATCCTCTCATACAGGGGGAGCCCTGGGTTCATGCATTACAGAAAGGCAGGCCAACAACTTCTATTTGCCCATGCTGCTGAATATAGCTTTCTTTCATATTCAGGCAGGTCTATACACATTTAAGACATATATCCACTTTCTCCTAAACCATTCAGTACTACTTACAGGTAATTATTAGCAAAGTTAATTGTTGTAGGTTATTCGATCACATGTTCATTGTCTTTTCCATTCCCTTTTACCTCAGCTCCTACCTTTCTCTCTTATGTACACACCTATCATTCTCCCTAACACAGTGGGTATTTCTACTCAAACTTCCTTTAGGTTTATTTCCTTTTCTTTCTTAATGGCCAGGAGATCACAGGAGCTGTATTTTAATGTGCCTTACCCATGATGCTAAGCATTATCAAGATGCAAGTTGTGCACTGAAAATCCAGTTTCATTTCAGAAATCATATAAGAGAGCTTTAAACCCATCAGCTAAAAAACAGGCCTATGGGCTGATTCTCAGCACTTATGCTGAGAATTTGTAGCTTTGTCGCTTCTTCAGCACCAAATACATCCCTTTAAGTATAAAAAGATAACAAGTGGAAAAAAATATTGAAGTCAATCCCAAAATTGCTACTGAAGTTAGTGCAGTGAAATCTGAAACCGAGTGACTCTCTGACAATTGGTGCAACAGCTTTTTTTTTCTCTTCCCAAATGAAAGGAAAGCATGCTGGTAGAAACTCAGCGGGACTTTGGAGCTGCTACTTCCCAAATAAGCTTTCTGCTTTTAATCCGCTTTTTCTTGGTGTCTTGCCTCAGCGTGACTCCTGAGGATAGAGTCCAGCTGGAACTGAGACTTGAGAGCTCTGTCTGACCACATCAGCTCTGCTTCTGTATCAGGAGGAGGGTGAAAGGCAAGAGTAGCCATGTCTTTTGGGTGACTATTGGGAGTGATGGGAGAAACAATACAAAAAAGTTTCCTTTGGAAATGTGAGGGTCCTGTGGGAACCCAGGGTCCTGTGGAAATCCATAGGCTATAATGGACCTGAGCAGCTGCACCTGAGGCTTCCTCCCACTCCTGCCTGTGGGCCCAGGAGCCCTATTTCAGATTGGCATGGAGCTGGCAATCCCTGCCTGGGCTGTGGGGAAGCAGCACCAATCTCTCACCTCTGTCTCTGGCCCTGCCATCTGGATGTGCATGGACCCCTTGTTTCCTTGATGGCCCCTGTGGTCATATGTTGCAGCTTGTTTCCAGTCTCTGGCCCTGTCCCTTGGATGGACTTTGGACCCATGTCACAGCCTTGTCTCGGGTCCTGCCTGCAGTCCATCCTCTTTAGCTTCTCATAGGAGCTCCTGGATGGTCCCCGGCCCTGGTTCTTCACTTTTTATCTCAGCGGCTGTCAATGAACACTGTTACATCCCCCAGCTCTGCCCACAGTGGTCAAACACCCCCACCCATGAGGGCATGGCTAGCACTGGGGTAACCCTCAGGACTCAACTCACCCTCCCATAGGGAGCAAGCAGCTCTCATTGAGCCTAGACAAGAAAAAAGCAGGAAAAGTATTTATAATTGATCATGAAGAGCTAGGATTTTTGCTTCCTTATAAGCTCTTCAAGGAGAGGCAAGGAGACCTAACTCCTCACCTTAGAGTTGTGAGACTGCTTCAGGAAGGACTTGTGAGAGAGTGAGTTACAAGAAATAAGAAGCTCTGAAGTTTCTTTAGTGTCTTTGCAGTCTTCTGTCATCACTGCTTGATACGGCACAGTGAAAGTAAAAACCAATCTGCATCTTGAATAACATCTTTAAGGTTCACTTGGGGAAAACTGATTTTATTTCTATCTGCCTGGAGGACCCTATGTGGAGTTGAACAAAGTGGTTGAACTATAAAAGTGACAACTCTTTTTACTCACTGGACAGTACTCTGAGGCTGCGGCTTCTTGAGGATCATTAACAGTAATGTCTCTACACTGAACTTGCATTATCTTGTTTTGCATGCTATAGAATTCTACAAGTTACAGACTTGAGCTTATTCAATAGACACCATGCTCTTGTTAGGAAGGAAAAGCACATATTATAACCTTTGTAAAACCTTCCCACTGAATGCTGGCAATCTTCAGATATGGACCTTTCCCTCAGTATATCATGGCCACATGGGTTTTTTAATATCTTTCCTTCTCTTCCCTGGTATGTATTTTAGCACCAGTGACCTTTTTTGTGTCTCTAAATACTGCCTTCCACTCCTAGGTGCCAGTGCATGTGGCTTTTTGGGTGCAAGACTCTTCCAGAGGCTATTCATTAGGTTGATGTCCTTTACATTTTGAAAAGTAGCTCTAAAACGCATTCCTCTTAGAATACCATTCCCTAAACTGAATAAGGTGAGCAGAAGCAATGCAAACGCACATCACAACATTCCCTGGGAAAACGAAACAAAACCAGAATAAAATGTGTATTAAAACTGAGTAGAGCTGATGCAAGGTTTTTTTGCTGCCCTAGGCTGATAAAAATTGCTGTCCTCTTTCCTTATCAGTACTCACTCTCTTTCAAAATTTTCCACCCTATCCTGTGCAGCTGTTACCTCTTTGGGCTCTGACAGGTGCCCTCTGGCAAATCTTGCAGGGAGATCTAAAGCCTCTGCACTGCACTGTCCCTGTGCCAGGGGATGCTGCTCCAGTAGCAGCAGAGGGAGAAGAAAATGTGTTATCTGCATTTGTAGTGCCCTGACCAACAGCCTAAGCCTAAGGCTGAGCCTAAGCCTAAGATCTTAGCACAAACCCAAGCAGTGGGCACCCTCACCAGAATTAACAATAAAGGAAAAAATGATGCCTCAAAAATTATAATAAGCCTGAAACACTGTTAAAAACTACAGTCTTGCTCTTACTGGGTCAGTCCTCTGCCCCTTTTAGTCTTTGACCCGCAGACACCTCATTTACAGCACACATGCCCCTGGCATGGCAGTTGAGCAATGCCAGCCCTAGAACTGATGAAAGTAAAGGTGTCGTGGCACCCACAGGATACATACAGACCTATGTCACAGTTGTCACACATAACACATTCTGGATATGCAAAACAGGTTCCTACTTACATATTTGCAGACGCAAAAAAAGCAATTACTTTTTTTCTGAGTCGACACAGACTTCTGAGAAAATTTCCTTGAAAACAACTGGTTCCTTCTGAAGCCTCCAGGGTCTTCATCAGAGCCTCATTACAACATCAATTAGTGGGTTTAAACACAGGTATCCCTGGCTGTGCAGAGCAGCAGTAGGGCAGCACATGCCTTCCCCAGGGAATATATTTTGAAGTCTGATACTCCCACATTTGTAATTTCAGTGTTATTTATGTTCTAAATACAGTCTGTGAGACTGGGTAGCTTATAAGGCAATTGCAGGTATTATTTCATTGTATTTCCTGTAAAAATTACTGTATTTTTATTTAATTATTCTTACCATGCCTTGTAATTTTTTCAGAGTAACTCCATGGAAATTATAACTATGAATTTATAAATAAAACAGCCTCCATGGAAGATGTGGTTTAGTACGTATGAGGTGATAAACACAAAGAAAATATTTTCTCTCAAAATTCAGTATATTTTACGTGCTTTTCCAGCAAAATGCACAGATCTCTTACAAACACATAAACATATCAGATTCACTCCCCAGCATTATTTTGTACCAGAAATACATATTTTCCCTTTCTTTTTCTTTCTGTTTTGTGCTTATTTACAGTTAACTTACTGTATATGAAATTTATTTATGTATGTTTAACTTAAGCATGTTTATGCATATCCATTGGCATTTTTTAAAAGGAGACCTTGCAGTACCTGGAAGCCACACTGCTCACAAGACAGATTTTTAGAAAAACTGGACTTATTTGTAGCTGCCAGCACTTGTATGTTCAAGGGTGCATCTAGTTTTCTTGCCTACAGACAGTGAGTCAGAAACACAGCCAGGCCTGCAGTCTGTACGGAGGTACACAGGTCACAGAACACTTTCCCTCCCAGGACAGCAAAACCTCCCCTTTTCCTGTCACGTTGCTTGGTGGGTGACAGCATTAATGTCTCCCAGACTGGGGTAATAGAGCTTGGAAAGGCAGGAACACGCTGGGAGGTATTGCTGGGAATGTTAACTTGTACACCAACTTCAGTGCTCTTGCACGTATTTCAGTAGGTAACTAAGGAACATGCTTCTCCTGGGTTATCCTTCAAGCTCAGTGGACACGAGTCAGAGGCCCACAGGCATTGCCTCTGGGAAGAGAAAGCACCCAGCAGGAGAATAGAGCAATTCACACATTGCAGAGCTCTTGGCTCTGGCTGCTTTCACTTCCAGACTCTTTCATGCAATAGAGAAGATCTTTTGGTGAATAAACCACATCACCCCTAAATGCAGTTCCTTGGCAGTTTAAACAAACCTAGCTGGGTGTGTATGTGACCAGAAAGGGAGCTGGTTCAGGAGCTGTCTGAAAATTAATCTTACTTACCAAAATACAGTAGTTAGTTTTTGGCTGACCCCTGCACCACTGCAATTTCCATGTATGTCTCCAGGAAGAAGATGCAGGAACATGCAGCCAGGAAAATGAAGACAGGACTGCAGCACCTTAATCCTGGTAAGCCTTAACTGTCACAAAACAGTTTGACTTCCAAGACAATTTAAGACAATGCAAGTGGGATGCTGCAATCCTGCCCATAGCTTTGCATTGCTCTCATCCTGCCACCAATAGTGTTTACATGTGTCAGTTTGGAAGGCTCTCTTCATAGAAAACTGAATCAATAAGAAAAATCTACAGTTCTCTGCTTCTTTTACTATCCAAACTAGCTCACAAAGGGGTAACTAAAGTTCCTATGCCAAGGAAAGATGAGAGTGTGCAGCTGAGGGAAGGAAGGAGATGCCATGGGACTGTGACAGCACCAACCTAGCCTGATTTCAGTCCCTAAGTAGTTGCACACCCAAGCTGTGGCTAAATGAACACCTTAAGCCAGCAGAAAATGGGCACTGCTACCAAAAGCAGCAGCTCTGTCCCAACACCCAGCACCCAACCTGGGGATGTCACAGCCTTCTGTACTGCTCTCCAGCGAGTCTTACCAGAGAACTGATCCAGGTTATTTTTCAGTTCTGTCAGAGAATTTATTATATTTACTCATAATAAAGTGCAGGTTCAGTGCTCAGCTGTGGAATTTTTGGTACCTCTCAAAATTTGCCCTATGTCTGTGAAATGAGTACATTTAAATGGCCTCCACAGCAAGGACTCTGTGACTAGAGTTCATCACTACTTCTATATATAGACGTAGTACCTTACTGTCATGTGCAAAGAATATATCTGGAAGATGTTTTAACGTCCATTTCCTAAAATTTAACAGCCTCAATAAATCCATTTTGGCTTCTACATTAAAATGCAGATTTAGAAGATAGGACCACATGGCATTTGTAAAATAATGCAACTATGCGTTTGCTATAACTGTAAGCATACTTGAGGCATTTTATACCGATTACATAATCCTGTATATTTACACTAACTTCATTGTGTTAATGGTCCAGTATATTTCTTGTTACTTAGCTGTATTACTCTGTTTCATTCCTCAAGAATATATTTAAATAACATTAACACAGTCTCTGCACCACATATTCATTTTATGTTAGCTGACAACACTCTAAGTAAAAAAGCAAGAGGTTAAGCAGTGAACTATGAGACTAACTTGCACAAATAGGTGACACATATTTGCTGGGAAATTTTAATTCCTTCTTCTTTTTCTACATATAATTTTAACATATTCTGTACTCTCCACCTATGTGACTTCCACAAGCACTGTGTAGTCCCACAGATTATCACAAAACATTATACTTTCTGTCTCAGATACAGAAAAGATGTATATGATGTTACTTAATGGAATGTGCATAAATCAGAGGGTGCATGGTTATATGTAGTAACAAAAGGATGTGTTTTTCTTGATATCTTTCTATGTAAACATATATCGTTCCATATACAAATGCAAAGGATTTTCTAAGGAAACCTTTCTTCCCTGTCCCCAAAGGCAGCTCTGAAGAGGAGGTCTGCACACTTCAAACTTCAGCGTACGAACTCAGGTTGGCTGGAGCTACCTGCTGCTTGCTGGACTTCAAGTCACCCCAGCGCAGGTGACACACGGGCACAGTGTCAGGCACCTCTCCTCAATCTGGCCCCGAGCACACCCCAAGCAAGGCACAAGCTGGTGGTCAGGAGCAGCGTGGAGAGGTGGGAGGCACAGCTGGCTTTATCCTCAGCTGTGTCAGAGACTGCTGTCTACTGAATATGCAACACGCAAGAACTTCACGTTGATATAGGTAGACACCAAAATATGTAATTCCATAATTCCAGAGCTTCATCTTGAAGTTCTGTATCTCAGCTCCTCAGATTTTCAATTTGCTTTGCAAAAGTCACTAGGTACTTCCCGAAGTTCCCAGAAAATTCTTCCAAGCCTCCTAACTCCTGTGATTTATAGCTCTATGTTTGTTTCCCCATTCTTTCTCTAAGCATTTGAATTCCAAATGCTTGAGCAAGTCTTTTTTTTAAACCGTGTGCTTCATTATTTTGATAAATAGATAAACTGCACAAGTATCACATAACTCTTGAAGACTTACAGTATTGCCAAATAGAAACTAATGTTCCCTTTAACAAGAAAATACATTTGTTAAGATTATTTCATGACACATTTTATTTTGCAATTTGCATATCTTAACTGCATCTGTACAATCTGACGTGCTTTTTAACTTTTAGTTTTAAAAAGTTGCAAGTTACAGTCAAAACCATTATGCCTGTGACTACATATCTATGTCCATTTGATGGCATTTCAGTCATTTATAAACTCAGAACAATACTGACACTGCTGCATAGTGCAATTGAAGCTTTCCATTTGCCTTTTTATCATTCGGGTGAAATGTATGCACACATTAACTAAAGCCATTGCTTTTTTTTTTTCAGCAGTATGTCAGAAATCAAGTTGAAACCCTTATCTATTATTGTCTTCTCGCCATGCATCAGATGTACAATTATCAGAAGACACAGATTATGTGCATCAGTGGGAAAGGACATTATTTTCTATAAGAATAGCTGTAAGTGGGTGGCTGGCTTTAGCAATGACTGAACAAACTAAATTGTAGTGTACTACAGCAATGAGCAATCAAAGAGCAAATTTTCAAAGCCTTCAATTGTTTGTGCTAAAACTGTGTGGGATGCCTCAGCTCAGCAAGAGATACAGTCTTGAATTCATAAAAATTTCCTTTCTCTTCTTTTCACTATTTGGCCATACTTTTCACTATTTTTGATTTCAAATGGACCTGGTGGTTACGTTTAGAAACAAGAGGTGCTGGAAAGGATTGGTGACAATCCCAGCTGGAGTAAGCAAGCCATGTCTGGACAGGGGCTTCATTACAACCATCACATTTGTTATCTGTAGTACACAGGCATTTGCAGGATGCCCACTGTAATGGGTTCACACTGTCTGAATGCCAGGCACCCACAAAAGCCACTCTATCACTCCCCTCCACAGCTGGACAGGTGAGAGGAAATCTAACAAAGGGTTCATGAGTTGAGATAACAAAGGGTGCATGAGTTGAGATAAAGACCAGGAGAGATCACTCAATGAATACCATCATGGGCAAAACTAACTTGAATTAGAGATATTAACTGAACATACTACTAACAAAATCAGAGCAGGATAATGAGAAGTAAAATAAGACCTTAAAAACACCTTCTCCTCTTCACCCCTCCCTCCTTCACAGCTCTACCTCCTCCCACAGTGGTGCAGGGAGACAGGGGAGGGGGTTATGGTATGCTCATAATGTGATGTTTCTGCCACTGCTCAGGGAGAGGAGACCCTCCCTACTCCAACAAGGGGTCCCTCCCATGGGAGCTAGTTCTCCATTAACTTCTCCAACATGAGTCCCTCCCACAAGCAATAGTGCTTCACAAACTGCTGCAACGTGAGTTGTCCTTCCACAGGGTGCAGTCCTTCAAGGACAGGCTGCTCCAGCGTGGGTCCCCAAAAGTGTTGCAAGTCCCACCAGGAGACCTGCTCCAACGTGGGCTCCTCTGTCCATGGGTCTGCAGGTGCCTGCCAGGACCCTGTTCCAGCATGGGCCTCCCGCAGGTTCACAGCCTCCTCTCAGGCATCCACCTGCTCCAGCGTGGGTCTCCTCCATGGGCTGCAGGTGGATCTCTGCATTCCTGTGGACCTCCATGGGCTGCAGGGGCACAGCTGCCTCACCATGGTCTGCACCAGGGGCTGCAAGGGAATCCCAGCTCCAGCACCTGGAGCACCTCCTCCCCCTCCTTCTCCACTGACCCTGGTGTCTGCAGAGCTGTTCCTCTCACATGTTCTCACCCTGCTCTTCTCTGGCTGCAATTACAACGGCACAGTAACTTTTCTCTTCTTAAATCTGTTATCACAGAGGCATTACCACCATTTCTGATGGGCTCAGACTTGGCCAGTGGCATGTCCATCTTGGAGCCAGCTGGCTTTGGCTCTGTTGGACACAGCAGAAGCTTCTGGCAGCTTCTCAGAGAAGCCACCCCTGTAGTTCCCTGGGTACCAAAACCTGGCCACATAAATCCAATACACCCACAGTTCACTTAGGTGAAGCATCTGAACTCCATCACAAAAATCAGAAAAAGTGCCCCTGCATATCAATTGCTGGTAAGTATGAATGTATTAAAGTTTTCCAAGACTCCCTGAAAACCCCTGAGCAGGAGCATGAAGCAAAGCCAAGCTGTGTGCCTTTCCACTGAGAAGCCTGCCAGCTGGACAGCCATTCCCAAGGGATTATCAGGAAGCTCTCAAACTACTTTGAGAAACATGTCAAGCCTTAACAGCACCGGGCAAAGGTGACATCCACCCGGGAGCCGTCGGTGGGGCACCGCGGGCTCCTGGCAACCAGGGGGTGACCATAGCAACAGTCCCGGGCCGGGAATGCTGCCCGGTGCCCTCCTGCCCTGCCCTGGGGAGGGCTGGCTCTGCGGCCGGGCTTGCTGTGGTGGTCCAGGGGTTCCTGCATTTCTACCTCACTGTTTTGCTGGGATGCAGCCTTCAGACTGATGGATGCTCCCTGTTTGAACCCCTTCTTGGAGAGGATTAGAAAAGGACACTGAGGGGGTAAATGCCACTGAGAACCTGAATGCTTAAGAGAAAGGGCTTGTTTAAAATGGGTTTGGAATTGCATTTTGTGCAATGAAACGGTTAACAAGAGCACAATTTTATTACACTGTGCTTCCCTGGAGTAATCAAACCTCACAAAGTTCAGTGTGGCATCCCCAAAGAGGCCCTTTGGAAGGTAATTCTTCATGTTACTGCAGGTGATGGATTGTGGGCTAGCAACAATTCTTAGGGATGTAACTTCTGTTTTCCACCACTCTGGGTCAGCCTGTAAGGAATATATGCTGCAGGGAGCACTAAGGTGTTGCCACAGTGCTAAAAAAAATCTCTTTTAAAGTTTTATTTTAAGTCTGGCTGAGAACTTTCATATTCTGAAGCATCTTAAGAATGTAGGCACTTTGAAAATAAGGACAGAAACCCTTATGCATGGGATTCATGAAGGAAGCCAGTGTCAGGAATAGTGAAAGACTACTTTTGCTCATAGTAGTCACTGTCATCAATATGTGTTTCAGATTAAGCTGTTTCCTAAAATGCTGGCTTCAGGTACAATGCAATGCTGAAGTCCTGCAGGGACACAATAAAACTGTTTTCTAGATGAAGTCAGTTCTGTAACCCAGGGTACCATCATTTCTTCTATACAGAACATAAAATGTTATTCATGGGCGTCATGTGCAAAGAGCTCATTGCAGCTAAAAATTTATTCCATTGGCTTCCTTTTGCCTTCTTGATGGCAGTCATATCGCTGTTCGTTGTCAGGAGAGATGAACCCAAGTGTTATCTCCACCTCTGTGGTACCTGGGTTCAAGATCTGTCTACTTCTGCTCACATAAAAATGATACAAACACAGACACTGAACAGAACTAGCACAAAGATTGACCTTCCTGGGACTTTCCCAGGTAGTCTTTACTGAGGAATGCCCACTGCATTCTGCTCCAGTCTTCAAAACCTTAGTGGTCTACATATACAACCAGTCTAAAATGGACATAAATTTCCTAAAATAATTCCTTCTATTGTCAGTAAGGAAAGAAATAATTCATTCACCATGGACCAACAATGTTCACTGAGACAGAGCAAAGACAGCCCCAGGTTACTGAAGTGACCTAGTTTCATCCTATATATTCACCACAGAGCAGCAGTAAAAATTCTCTGACAAGTTAAAGAAAGACTGAAATTTGAAAGTGGTAAATACGAAGTTTTATAGCAGGAAGAGACACCAAATAATACAACTACTTTTTAAAAATATTGTCATATTACCTTGAAAAAAACAAGAGTGGTTTTTATCACTGCAAATGTTTGCAGTAGACATTTTGTTAGTTGATAACAGCTCCTTCACATTGCTAAATTAATTAATTCTTGCTTGTATGGGAATCAAGGAAATGACACTGACAGAGTGTCTCAGCCAAAGTTATCAGAGAGATCCCAGCTACTTTGTGTCGATAGTTCTATTGTGAATTTCCTCTGCCAAAACCTTGCCAAAATAATGGAGAAAGTTTACACCAAGCTGTAACTGGTTTTGTAGTGTACCAATACAGTATTTAATATGTTAGAAGAACACTATTAATTTTGTCCTGCACTTTTCCGTTCCCAAGAGAGAGCAGGTGAATCTCCTGGTACCTCTGTTGTGAATCATTGTTGCCCATTTTTCACTGTAAAATAGCTAGTTTTCTCTGTTAGACAGTCTCAAGGACGATTTCTGTAAACATAGCTATGTTGTTGTAAAAATTATCTTTTTACATTCCTTTCCCATGGACACAGATCCCTTTGACGGACACTTCTTGTAACCAATATAGTTAGAGACGGAAGTGTTAACTTTCTCCAATGATCTGTGATTTCTAAAAGTGTATATAAGAATTAAACGAAAGGGGTTTCCCCCCTTTCCGCCCTTGCTCTGAACACAGCCTGAAGTCCAGCTCTCATTATTTCTGCGTCTTCAACTGATTACCGGGATAAGCCGTAATAACGGGGCATCGCGGTAATAAATCATTGTCTATGACAGCATTTTCTTGATGAGAAAGGTTTTATTATGGTAACCTTGCTTTAGAGGCCTAGTTTAATCCTGTAGATTCTGGGCTGTCTAGCAAACATTATACAGGGTTGTGAAGCACAGCCCTACAGAAAGTGGTATCTTACATCTTATAAGATGATTTTATATGAAAGCATTTCTGCTGTCCTGGTCAGTCTCCATTTTGGTATCATCCAGCACATCTGGGAAAGGGAGCACTTCTTTTGTTTGTATAACATTCTTCTGTTATACATATAGGATATCTGTCTGAGAAAGAACTCATCCTGTCATCTTTCCACCTCCCCCATGGACAGATTTAAAGGAAAAGAGCTTTCCATAAGACTTGATACAATGGAAAAAAACACCATCTTTTCATATTTGTTCTCCTCCTCCTCTTGTTTCTCATACCCTGGCAATGGAATTACCTCAGTTCCTAAATTAAGAGAAGCAAAGTCACAGACAATAGCTGTGTTTTGTTAAATTATTATCTCAAGACTATCATTTTAAAGGCTATCATCAGATATTGTCCTTTGCTAGGAAGAGGAAATGTTTATCACTTAGGAAGATGAGTCAGGTACTACGAGATGTGCTAAAGGCTGCAGGATAAATGCCATTTGTAATGCTGGTTAGCCCAATAGCCACATGCCAAAAGTGGGGCTCAGCCAGTCTTCATGAAAGCAAGGAACCAGGGAAAGACCCATGTCAGATAACCCTTCAACAAAACCAAAACCATAAACAATGCAAGCTAGTGCCTGTTCCTAATGCTTTCTTTTGAAGCTAGTCAGAAAGGATTTGCAAATACATTGTTGGATCATGTTCAGCCTGGAGAAGAGAAGGCTTAGGGGGGATCTAACAGCAATGTGCAAATACCTACAAGAGAATTATCGAGAAGATGGAGCCTTGTAGTAGTGCATGGCAGAAAGATTTATGACAGTGGCATAGATTGAAACAAGACAGGTTCAAACTGGATGTAAGGAAAAACTTTCTCCATGAGGAGAGTCAGGCAGTGTAGCAGCAGGCTGTGGGGAGAAGCTGTGCTCCCTCCCTCACTGGAGGGTTTCCAGCCCTGGCCAGCCAAAGCCTGGCCTCACAGCTGAGCCTGTTTAAAGCAGGAGGTTGGACCAGAGATCCCCTAAGCTCCCTCCTAACCTGAGTTACTCTAGCAATGCTTAGAATTACAAACTGGTCTGGGTATGATTACTTTGTGTTGTAACTATTTAGCAGAAAAATATTTAAAGTAAATTGTCTTTTGGTTTAATAAAGAGATTTTTAGTTGATGTGGTCTATTGATTTCATGTCTAATATTGAGATTCCACAAGACATTGTAGACATTGCAATCATAGAATGGAATTGTCATCAGTAAAATATGGTTTGCTCTAACACCTGGCCTTCCATGTGTAACCCTGTCTTTTCCTTGCAAGTAGCAAGGACAAGTAAAATCCATGAAATTAGTTTTGCATATAATAATGCATAAAATTCCTTTCCTTCTTAAATACATTTATTGCCTTAAAAGAGAACTACGGAGGAGTAAATTATGCTAAAATGGATTAACATAGACATATATCAATTATTTCTATGATATGTAATCCTGCTTTTTAGCAGTCATTTTACCAGAAACATTACAAGTATAAGTTCTCAAATTATTGGAAATACAACTTTCTGTGTATTTCTTTAAAGATGTCCCTGAATTTTAAATTTAAGTTTGTAGGTTTTGTGTGAAATATGTTCTTTTTCAAGTGAAGACAGTGGCACTAAAGTAGAAATGTTGCAGATGAGAAAAATGAAAGGAAATAATAATGAAAGAAATATCTTAGAAGGAAATAATGGAAAACTGCTTTGTTACCACTGTGGTTTGGTTTTGGTTTAGTTTTTTCAATATATGTGTGCAAGACAGAGTACAGAGACACTGTTCCTACTTGAAGTGCTTGGGAAGTACAGAAAACATCTCAGTTTGAAAGGATCCAAGAAAAGTGAGAAATCTCTACTTCATTATATAACAGTGAGGTAGCAATACCTGGTGGATAAGTAAAATTATTAAGATGGATTTTTCACTTGTTAGGATTTCAAGCCTTAATTACATTAGTATTATGTAATTACTCATAATTAGTATTATGTTCTTCTATACACTTGTCTTGGGATCATAACGTGAAACTGCTATCAGTAAGAACTTCTAACAACATTGTAAAAAGAGTTTTCTCTAGATGATACAGGTTGAACTGGAGATCTGAAACTACCTTTGAAAAAGGAGGATATTCAGTCTCAGTAGACGCTCTGATATCCTGCCAAACAAAAAAAAATTTGTCATCCACATTCTAACTGGGCTCTATGCTATTAGAACTACTGATTCTTTGAAGTGCTAGGTGTCAATTAAAGAGGTTTCTCAGTGATGTGCTGTATTATCTCTCTACCAAACACAATGCTGATAGTTTATTTTGGTCCTTTACTAGGAACAAATTATGTTTGGCTAATTCCTCTAGTCCAGGACTAATATCTGGTGAAGGCAACTTCACTACTGTGCTCACTGAGGAGGAATCAAAGGCAGAAGCTGAAGGAATTCAAATGTTCTTCTCTTCAGCCATGTCAGACCCATTCCATTTTTCATACTCAGTTTCTCAAATACAGGAATAATTGGAGCTGCAGAACTAATCTCTCCAGAGTAAAAAAGCATATTTTTTCATATGGCTTTCTCCTCTCTCTTTCATTTTCATAAAAATGGTGTGACAGAATAACATGTTTTCAATGGAACATTCCATAAAATATTTAAAGTGATTTATTATACATTTATTTTAAAATTATTTGGCATAGCATTTTTTTCTTTAGTATACGTATCTGATACTGAGGAAGACAGAACTGGAATACGCACCACAGTATAGAAATGCTAAGATATATGCATAGAAGTGAATTTTTATTTATACACAGCTATAGAGGTATAATAATCTGCAAACTTCATTAATAAAAATAAATACAATTAATATAGCTCATAATTGAAGGCATTGGTAGCCCACTCATGGCATAATATTTAAAAAGAAAAGGTCCCTCATATTTTCATAAGAAAAGTAATTGAAAATAAGCATCTTCATATTGTTTTTAGTGTATCCTCATTGATTTTTTTTTTCCTAAATACTACCATCTGACAGGGCTAAGAAAGTTCTCTCAGATGCAATTTGGAATTACATTTTTCTTTCTCCAAGGCAGAGTTTAGCATGGAAGTAAATACCATGACGTATTCCCATTGAAATGAATTTTTCTTTTTTCACCACAGAGGGAATGAACCTAATTTGAACTCTCTCAGCTATTGACACCAAAATATTTACAATAAAAACCCAACAAAAAGTATCAAATCATTCTAACTAAATATTGATGGGCTAGCTAAAGTAACTGAGGACTAGAATCAAAAATAGGCAGTAGTATAGTTTCTTTAATTCTTCATGACTGAAAAGGAAAATAAATGGAAGGCAATTTACAAAGCAAACACGAAGAGAATTGCATGATAATGCTGTAAGGCTGACAGAGCTGTTTTGTGATGAAAAATGAGTTTGAGTGGTGGGCAGTATTTCTGAATCAGACACTTTTATCTCTGAGTGATGTTAGATGAGAGCTGAGCAGCTGAATTATGTATTATTTTCAAATAAATATTAATTTATTGCATGAAGAATTAAAATACTCTTTTAATGAAAAAAGCGGCTGTGTATAGGTTTTCCAGTAGTCTTCATACTTTACATATCTACCATATCTCTATATTCTTTCCCTAAATATGACTTACTTCTTTTAGTAGACTTAGATGTTCTGATGCCTCAAAAATAGAATAAGAATTGTGCCACAGTCTTTTTACTCCAAGAATTTTATTTTAGAGCACAAGTATCACATTCTTGTGCACGTCAAGTAGGTTATAATTTAAACTGGAAATCTGCATTTATCTGTGAATTTAAATAGCGTAGTTATGAGCAATAATAGAAATTACTGTTTCATTAGAGCGGCTTTCCACCCAGGCAAGCACAAGTTAGTATTCTTCCCCCACACATACATGGGTTACATGTGACCCTGAAGACACTTTAACACTAGTATATTATAGAGATTTAGTAACACTAGTATATTATAGAGATTTATCTTTTAGCATTAAGGCTTTTTCCACTATATCTGCAGGACATGATCTGAGCCTATTTTTATTACAATTCCTGCTCTGGCAAATTTGACATTTCTCCAGAGAACACATAGTATGACAGCTACATGGGGTAGAATCAGTCACTTACTTCTCAATATCTAGTTGGCCTAGCACTCTGTTTTGGGTGGATGCCAAATTGAGAGCTACTTGCAAATATGATGGACCCATTTGTGCTGCAGCAGAAGCTCTGGCTTGGAGGAAAGGTTCTGAAAGGCAAATTATTTTACCCTGAAATAAACCAAGTGTTGGAGATTTATGAGAGTTGATTTATAGTATAAAAGTGTGAAACTACCATATGACCTTTTTCCCCAGATAATTTCCCAAGATAGTCTGGAGGTAATTCATTAAGTACCAAAGTGTATTCCAGCATCAAAAAGCTTCTGTGGCAAATATTGCAGAAGTCAGCTGCACAACCTATAGGAAGATAGAGCTCTCCATAGACATGCAGTTTATTAATTACAGGAGATCTTTAAAACAGTGCTCTGGTTTTAGAAAATGAAAGGTTTACCTCAAGTTACTATGTAGAAACCGGGCACTAGAAATTACATTTAGGTATATTTCCTAAAGCACTTTAGTAGAAATGAGGGAGTTTAAATGACAAACTGGACTTTTCCTAAACATTAAAATTACTGTATTTTCTTCAAAGTTCCAAAGGCTCACAGATTCTTAGATTCCAAAAGATTAAGGTGTAATTATTCCTAGAAGCTTTACTGTGTGTTTTGGATTTTCAGTCTCAAATAATTTAACTGGTTCTGATATGCTTGGCAAGGAAAAAAACAAAACAAAACCAAATAACTTTAGCCTAAATTTAAGGCCTGTCATACCTCACTGATGTTAGAGAATGCCATGGATAACTTAACTGTGGAGAAATAATACTCCTGGTTAAAACAAAATTTAAAAAAACTTTTATCCTCCTGTGAAATATCAATAAAATGTTTAACTAAAGATCAGCTGGAAAGTGGGCTCCTTGTTACTAAAATAATTGATTCTTTTTTATTTCTCTGACTGGCTTCCATTCTAAAAGTCTGAAAGTTATAGTAGGTTCAAAAAACTAGATAGCAAAAATTTCTATTGTTTCTGTATACAGTGTTTCTTAATTTGGCTGGCAGAGTGTGTGGCAAGACTCTGATCAAGTGAAAGCTGATCTCAAAGAGAGTAGTTGAACATTCAAAGCCAATAATGTACCTGCTGGACTGAGGTTCTAATCACCAAACTCACTCTAAGTGGATGAAGGCTTGAATTCTTTTTCTTGCCCCTCAGATTTTCTACTTCAGAAACACCATATTGCTTTATCACAGTCTTTGACTCTCAGCAATTCTTTGTGGAGTAACTCTTGATATT
This sequence comes from Climacteris rufus, assembly GCA_013398175.1. Taxonomy (NCBI): domain Eukaryota; kingdom Metazoa; phylum Chordata; class Aves; order Passeriformes; family Climacteridae; genus Climacteris; species Climacteris rufus. The sequence goes on from VZRZ01003594.1 coordinate 342,895, forward strand.
CAAATGCTTTGTTTTATTAGTTTCCTTCCTAAGTGTTGTAAATATTTATTTAGCTTTATGTAGTTCCAGTCTTACAATCATGAAACCTTTAATGTTCAAAACATGGATTTATGTGAAAATTGATAAATTGTTGTGAGTAACTAGCTTGGCATACAAAGAGTTGCAATAATTATTTCAGAGTTATTTTCTTAATATCTAACAGGATATGTTTACAAGCAAGTAAACTAGATTTTATTATAGTAAGTAGGGACACTTGTAACTAAGACGTAAAGTAAAAATGAATAATGATGTAAAAAATTACTATCAGTGATATATAATCTTTACAGTTTTGCCCCAGTGTTCATAAATTTCAAAAGATGCTCAAGAGTATTTTATGTGCTTTGTGAAGAAAAATATAGTTCTTATCTATTTTTTCTAAAATGCCTGTTCTTAAACTTCATAAGCAATAATTTGTAAATTTCAATACTATTCTGGTCAGAGAAATAATCTGTATAATTTCTGTTATGCTTAAGAACATTTTCCAATAAATTTATAACCTTTTCCTATAATAATAAAAAATGCTGACATTTCTGTGCTTATAAACAAGTTTTATTATGCACCAGACAGGATACTATGCACTTTATGAAATTCATATTCATGATATACTGAAACACTGATGTAGGATAGAATGTATTTTAGCTTTCAAGGGCAGCACTTTCTCAAAGTAAATCTCTTACACAACCAGGCCTGTGCAACACTAATCCTGATCCCTTCTGAATTTTTAAATATTGTTGAGGGACTCGGGTTCCTGTCAAGAACTGGGAACCCTACATTCTCCTGAATGCAACCTGTGTTGCTGTTGGTTTGAGTTAGAGCATAATAGGACGTTTTCAAGCCTGATGCTCTTTAATCCAGATAGCTGACGATTCTTCACTATTCAATTCAACTCTGGATGTCTGGCAAGCAGGTCTCAAATCACCACCACTGTGAATAATAATGGTACAGTCTCCAGATAATATGCATGTTCACTAGAACTTAAGAGTAATTGCATCTTGTCTTGTTGGGGGCAGATAACTTTGCTCCGTTTCCCGTACCCCAGTGGTTTTAGATACTGTATCAGTTTCATTAGACTACAGTACAATCAAGAGGTATGCTTCTTGATTTTGACAGCTTGATTGAACATCAGTAATAATCTAGAAGTGCTCTTCTTTATCCTCCCTTAACCACAATTTCTATGGAACACTTCTATAAAGTGGGACTTTAGTCAGCAACCTGCATATGCAAATAAATCTTAAAATACTGCACTTTTCAATACACACAATTTCAAAATAAACCTTTGCTTATTTGAAGGGAATAAAACCTTTACAAAAGCCTTTTTATTTGAATATTGACACTTGTACAAACCTTTTGGGGCTTCAACACACTTTTAGCGCAAGCATTAATCCATGGCTGTCAATTTTCTGGAAATATGCCAGTCTATCTTTCTTCCTTCTTGAAGCATAACCAAAATCCTCTCTAGTCTCCAAATCTGTATGCTCAAATCCCCCAAAATACATTGGCAAGATACGGCAATTTGAATTCATATGTGTCAAGGAATAGACCAGAGATAAGTATGTGGAACAGAAAATCCTGAACCAATGTTGGAGATTAATTAGCCACATTCAAAGTAAAACCCTTCAAGCAACCAATCTCCATTTCCAATGACAACATAGTGAGAAATACAGATGACAAATGTTGTCTGTGTTGCTCTGCAGAATGACCCTGAGGGCAGGATCAGAGCTACATCAGCCATCTGTTAGAACTTTCCTACTGGAGCATTTCTGTGACTGCTTCCAAGTGATCCCATTGTTACTGAGGGAGAAGGAAAACCTGAACTGTCCCAGTGCTTTTGGTGCATTTACATGTGCTGTAGCTAAGATATGCTACTCAGTGTGGCTTTCAGCTCTCCCATCTGACCTTCGACTGATAATCTCAAGAAGAAAGAAAAAATCTACATTTCATCCATTATGCCTGTTGGAAGACCACATTAATTTTATAGGCATCCTGAATTCTGAATGAATACATGTAAGGGACAATATGAATGCCAGCATAGAAAGTCGTGAACCAAATCCTTGCCCTGATTTACTCTGTACCTGTGCTCCTATAATCATAGAATGGCCAGGGTGGGAAGACACATTAAAGATGACCCAGTTTCCACTTCCCTACTGCAGGCAGGGACAATTTTCACTAGAACAGGCTGCTCAGAGCTCCCTCCAACCTGGCCACGAACACTGTCAGGGATGGGGTATCACCGCTGGAATGCTGGAGACGCAGAAAAGAAAGAGCCAGAGCCAGCTGTGTTCACGTTCAGAGGAACGGAAGGAAGAGGGGGAAGACCCACCTTCTTTTTATTCTTATATACACTTTTAGAAATCACTGTTCATTGGAGAAAATCACCTATTCCTCCTTTAACTACAGTGGTCAAAGAGAATGTCCATCAAAGATCTGTGTCCATGGGAAAGGAATGCAATAACAAGATAATTCTACAATAACATAGCTATGTTTACTGAACACTAGTCTTGGGAACTAGCTAGTATGGAGCTAGCTATTTTTAACAGTAAAAATAAGGCAACATCGGGGCATCCACAGCTTCTCTGGGCAACCTGTTCCAGTGCCTCATCACCCTCACAGAAAAGAATTTCTTCCTGATATCGGGCTTAAACCTTCTCTCAGTTTGAAGCCACTCCCTCTTATCCTGTCACTACATGCCCCTGTAAAAAGCCCCTCTCCCTCTTTCTTGTAGGCTCCCTGTAGGTACTGTAAGGCCACAGTTAGGCCACCCCTAAGCCATCTCTTCTCCAGGCTGAACAATCCCAATTCTCTCAGCCTTTTGTCATAGGAGAGGTGCTCCATTCCTCTAATCATCTTTGCATCCCTCCTCTGGGCTTGCTTCAGCAGGTCCATGCCTTTCTTATGTTGGGGACCCCAGAGCTGGATGCAGCACTGCAGGTGGGGTCTCACCAGAGCAGAGAAGAGGGGAAGAATCCCCTCCCTCACCCTTCTGGCCACGCTGCTTTGGATGCAGCCCAGGACATGTTTGGCTTTCTGGGCTGCGAGCGCACATTGCTGGGTCATGGCCAGCCCCTCATCCACTCATGGACACGTATGGGATGTTAGGTCAAGCTGCTGAGAGCAGCGTAATTCAGTGACTGGGGACAGTCTCTAGCTGCTTTTTCCTACTGAAGATGTTTCCTCAAAACGCACAAGAGATAAATACCAACTGGCAATAACAATGCCAAAACCAAACAAACATCAACCGCCAGTCAGATTTTCCCAGGAAGGTCAGTGTCTTATTCACAATCTTGGTTGTTTAGGATTTTTTTTTATCACACATTTGTAGTCTGAATAATATTTTTATTGGTCAGAATAATTTTTATATTTTAACCTATAAAGCTGCTTTTCCTCCAAAAAGAGAGTAAGTGCACTACATTTCTGTACATCAAATCCAGCACATTAAAGGAATGTCAGGATTGAGCTGAGCGAGTCACACTAATATACCAAAGTAATCTTTACCAATTGCTACTACAAGGCCATGCAGATTTCCTTATATTTGTCTCCTTTCTGAGCTCATTGCAGCACTTCCATCAGAAACAAAATAGCCCCACTCATGGCACTCCCTTCCATTTAATTAAGTCCTTGGAGGAACATTACAGAAATCAGATTACTTAATGCATCCCTGGGAGAAAGTCCAATAGTCTACCAAAGGTCACTGCTCCTTTCAATAGGAATGCTTTAATCTTAACAAAGATTAATATGACTGTATTAATTGAATTAAGTTAAATGTATTCATTTTTAAATCTGAACAGTCTCCTTAATGAGTTATTATCAGAGGAGCATAAGAATGTAAAAGACCAACAGTCCATGATAAAGACTTTCAAATTCAATTTTACTTAATACATCAAATTTTGTCTTATCTGCTATTTCATCCATGAGCAAAACCAAAAACATTTTCTAACTTACTTGGATAAAAGTGTCCTAGACAGATGACTAGATTTCTATTCCAATGTGGAATGCAAGACTGGACCTCCCCTCTGCCATAGAAAATTCCACATAATAAAAAGTATGCTAAATTTAGCATATGTTGATAAAATGGCATTTTCATGTGTATAAATGTGCCAATAACTTGAGCTTGAATAAAGAAATTAAATGAACCTTTCTCTACACCCCTAAATTTATTTGTAGTATTAATAGAAAGATTGATTAGAAACATTAAGGTCAGGATTTGGTTTCACATATTTCAGGGAGTGAAATAAACCAGGTTGATTTACACAGGTTGTGAAGGAAAGGGTGGCAGTTCTTTTAATGTCTGCTAAATTCACCCTGAGAGTCCTGCTAAGCAGGTCTGATTTGAAAAACAAGTTCTATGGCCTCTTATTCCTTGTCATAAAGGCCAACCCTGCCCCAGAGGGCCCAAACTTAGACAACAAGGCCCCTCTATTCCCTTCCTCCTGTCTATTCACCATTCCTCTCAAGTACTTGCTCTTGACTGAGCTTCCAGCTTCCCTGTTTGAGGTCTAATTTTTAATACCTGAAAAAACACCTGTAAGTTAAAAAAGGAGAACAAAATAAAATGAAAAAACTTGTTAAGAAGAAGCTTGAACCAGCAGCTTGTATGTTAAATCTCTGCAGGTGACACCAAAGACGACAGGGAGTGTCATAATGTATTTGAGGACTTTATTGGCAACTTAGACCCAAAAGTGCACCATGTATAAAAAGACCCCCAAAAACCTCAAGAAAAGGCAAAATGAAACATTATTTAGAGTAAGGAGACTTACTTCAAAAATATATATCTTGTCAGCCAAAATACTGTCTCCAAGAAAGGAATGAAGTGACTCATTACTAAAAGCCTGTTACTGAGAGGTTTCATAGGGTTACATGCTACATCTTGACGCAGATGGCTGGCCCAAAATATTCCGCACAGGTACTACTAACATTTACATGAATTTTATGGCTTTGCAATGTCCAGTTGTCTTATTAATTTTCTGTCCAGTGGTAAGTACTGATAGGTTTAATTCTCTCTTTTGATGGGAAAAGCAAGAGAATTCTTTTTTTATGTGTCTGGCTGCTTTCTTGATGTTGGCAAATGCCTTTCTGTCCTGATAAAATTGCAAGGGACTAGGCTGAAATAGTACTTGACAAAGAAAAAGTTATGAGAACTAATAGAAACACTAGGATTCATACTGGAGGATTCATCCAGTTTTTCCCATCTGTGCAGCTGAAGAGAACAGAAATGTACCAGATCTTTTCTGAAACAAGAGATAAAATATTTCACACTAGATAGACTCCTAAAGCATCTTTTACCCAGCTGTATCTCAGCAGCTTCCAGAAAAGCACTGACACTTCCTGTGACTTCAGTCTCTGAAGGACAGTCAGGTGTAAGCAGTGAGATACTTTTTCCAAGGCATTAGCTTTTCTTTTTTCCTGCTTCTCATGCTACTTTGTTGGGGTTTTTTTCTTTTTGCTTTGTCTGTAAAACAGATCTGTATTTTCTCCGTAATTTTTATTTTCTCTAAAATAAAACTGGTGAAAAAAATTGTGGGTACATGCTTAAAAAACAAAGTTAACTTAAAAAACGAGTGAAGTATTGAAAAAGAGAGCTATACCAGAAGAAAGATAGAGCCTTACACATTTCTTATTGCTCTTCTTTGACTTTTCCATCCTTAACTACTCTTTTGTGCTTGAAATGAAAATAATATAAAAAGTCTTTACTGATTAAAACCATTGATGTAAAAGAGTGGATTATTGTTAATATTTCTAATAAAAAGCCAGATGCCCCCAGATGCGTGTGAGGACATATCCCCTATGTGAGGATAAAAACGTTGTGCAAGAAAAGATGCAAGAGGATTTAAAGAAAGAGAGAATTATCTGGAGGCAGTTGCTTGTGGGAATCTTTCTGTGTGCCAGTGCACATCTTTACAGTATCTAGAAAATTATTTTCCAAAGAATCAGCAAAAAACCCCAATATTTCAAATATGCTTGTCCACAATTTGCGGGCAAAACACTCTCTCCTTCATCATATCTTGACAGTAGTCCCAGTTTGGAGACACATGCATGAGATGGCACCATTCCTTTTAGGTATTGGTGACCTATTTTATTTTTCACACACTAACAGTTTCCTAGACAGGCCAATATAATAAAGACAACAGCTTTATCTGTATCAGATATGTGTTCACCATTCTCTGTTTCCTTATTTGAAAAATTCCATTTATGGCAGGTTTCACAGACATATTAGTTCAAGATTTGCAGGAGTAGAATTTTTGAAGGCCAAGTCAGCATATAGCCATAAAATCATAAAACCAAAAAGATGTAAGAACCAAAGACCTACCAGGTAAAATCATAAACCTGTATTTGTTGCCCTGTAGCACCGGGTCATATTAAATGAAACCTTAAATTACAGTCTTGTTAACCCACAAAATACATGGCCATGAGATTATTTCAAAGTTATTAGGATATTATGTTTTTATTTTTATTTGATTCTTCACCTCTCCCCACATATCCTTCACAATTATTTATGCAGCTGTAGTGAGACAATTTGGGGTACTCTGGTCCTTTATAGGTGTGGAAATGTGCCTCTCTATATTATTATCTGCAGCTAACGGAATAAGCTTTTTTTACTTGTACACTTTCAAAACAAAATGGTTTTGCATGATTTCTTATACAGAAACCTCAGCATCCTAGATTAACCTCAGCCTTAGCAATGAGGTCTTTATGTTAAAGTAGGACATCATGGGCTTATTCAGTTATTATATTCCACCAGGTTTGTTTGGAGCAGAAAATTAAAACAGGAATGACAGAAATGTTTAAGCTGTGTTGCTATTTTGATTATTTCATACTACTCTTTTAAAGGCTGAATTTTTACTTCATGAAAACAATTAAGCCTGTATATAAACTTAAACTATATATCTAATAAATTATTAGTTAGAATTCTGGTAGAAATAAAGAAGTTTTTTACAGAATCTCAGTATTTTAAGTATCTATAAGTTACTATATTTAAGTACTTTTAAGTATTTAGTTGCTTTGTTCATACACATTCACCAAAAAAATTTGAAAATTCTGTTCAGAGTGGTAGCTGCAGGCTTACAAATTTAATACCACAGACCTGCAAAGACCAGTAGGTCAAATTTCTTGTTAACTGTCCTTTCAGAAAAAACTGCCGACTTCCTGACATCTTCAGAGTTGTCAAAAGACATTATCACAAAGCAAGCTTAGCCCTTGTAACACTTTCTGTCTATAAAGAATCAGAGAGGGAGTTTTGTGCCTGTGGCTTGAAAATAAGGCATACAGTGATTGCACACATTTATCTTAGTCAGAGCTGTGATGAGGTAAATAAAGGAGGGTTTGTACACATACAAATCTCTAATCCATATTTCCAGGAGAGTGAATTTAAATCAAATTGTTTCCTGGTTTTGCAAACCTCGGTGATGGTATTTCACAATTTTAGAAATCATTACGCACATACGAGAACATTTGAACTGCAAGTATGCAGATAAATAGATAGGCAGGAGAATACAAAAAAGCCACAGGTAGATTTCCACCTAGGCAGTGCTGTAGATTTTACATCAGAGAAAGCAAAACTAAAAAGTCTTGCCCAGATGCTGCTACATGTCCATAACAAATGTATTAAAAAATACAATTTTACAGCATATATTCACTGACCACATTTTCAAATTCCTAAGAACTGTTCCACATACATATACCAAGAGCACTCCTACACGGTGCTCACACTCCCACGGAGACACTGGGTAGAGACAAATTGTATCTCCCTTATGTAACCCCGCGGTGACAGAGACACCACAGGTTTCCTTGTGCAGCTTCCAGAGCAATGATCCACATCAGGGGCCCTGCCTTGTGCCACCGCTCCTTGCACCCTTCAGCAAACCCTGAGTGCCATCTCCTCCTTTGCCTCTGGATGGCCTCAGCCCTAACCTTGGGAGACCTTTAAACCTACAGATCCCCCTGGACTGATGAGACACAAAACCTCATCAAGAAAAAAACCACCAGGATCCTGACTGTGCTGCTGCATTAAGCTTCTTCTCAGCAGGCACCTGAAAGAAAACAGGCTCTATCCTACACATGCAGACCTGAATGGAAAAGAGCTCAGCAGTCACCATCTGAGCTCTAAAGGCATAAAATGTGCAAAGAGAAGCTTGAAAAAATCTGAATGCTAACTATTACTAAAAGGCATTTGAAATATTGACAAAGAATATTTAATCACCCTTTTTTCAATTTAAAAGCACCTAGACAAAACTTAGCATTTAGCATTTCAGCACAAAAAGGAGAGGAAAACTGTACATATTTGATCATCTTGTCAAACATATATATAGGCATAGCATACATATATAAGTCACTTAAAAATGCTTCAAAACAATGATTTGGGGCCAATATGAACCACAGCAAATGTGGTTTCTTAGAAGAAACTGAAAAAATTCAACAGTAAGGCTTTTTGTCTCAGAGGAAATGTTAATAAATCCAAACTGCTCTAATTTATTTGAAAAATAAATCTATCAAAAATATTTAATGTGTGCAGATTAAAATTAAAATATTCTATAACTCCTGAGATTTCTAGGAGCAATAATAAATTAAGCCAGCTATTCCTTCATATTGGGGCATTATTAGGTACACTAAAGAATGTGTCATTTTTACATGAGAATTAAGAAGTTTGCTAAAGGTCATACATTCAGCTAGACACAACCATTATCTGTAACCAAGCCTCCACAATCAGTCTTACTGCTTTAATTAGTAGTTTGACCTTCCTAGACATGAAAAATCACAGTGTCCTCTGCCACTGAATTATTTTTTAATTTGATAAAACTGAATTAAGAGTATGTGCTATTCATGGATGTAATCTATGGACACAGATTTGAAACAGATGCTCCTAATATTCTTTCTTCCACTTGTATTTCATCTGTATGAATCACTGCCTGGGTAGGCACCATCTGTCCTTTGTTCCCTGTTGCCAGAATGAACCACTTCAGAAGAAAAAAAAAAAAAATCAGTGTCAGAATATCCCGGACAATGCAAACTCTTGAGTTTAAGGCAATACAGCTACTTAGGACTGGGATTAAATCACTTCTTAGACTCCTTGTTATTCAAAATATTTTGGGTTAATTATTTCTTTCATTATATAAGACTTCTTCTAGAACCTCTGTAGTTTTGCTGACCCTTTTTGAATACCTTTCTAGTGTGTTGATGCATGGAAATTGCAGATCTCAGAACTCAATGCAAGTATTTCTCTTATACACTCACAATCAATCTGTGCAAAAGTAGCAACATCTAACTGTACCTTCTGGACACTGACCAGTCTATGCATCAAAGAACCTCATTTACCCCATGATCTCAGACCTGCACTGGCAGTTCTTATTTAGTTCGTTATTTATGATACAATATAAGCATTAATCCGTATTAGCAAGTGAGGTACACTGCTCTGTAATATGGATTTCTTATAATTTCCTATTCTACCTACTCCTATGATTTGCAAATTCTAAGTGATACTTTCTCCATATCATTGCTGAGAACCACAGACTTAGTTGTGTGGTTTTGTGGTTTGCCCCTTTGATACTTCTGCCTGCCTAGAACGAACGCAAGCAAAGAAGAGATTTTTAGAGCAGAAAAAAAAGCAGTAAAAAGAAAAACTATTCAACAGAGAGTACCAAGGACTCTGTAAGAGTGCAGAGGATGTTAATCAGGGAATCAGACGTGTCCGACCACATTAATATATATATATTCTCACAAGGCCAAAGCCTAGCAAGATGACATTAATTCTTAAAGAAAGTGTCAGTTCTTAGGAGTTCCACAGGATGGGAATTGAGGAAGAGAGCAGCCAAACCCAAGCTAAAGGACATGCTAAATCCAGCTGTGCATCCCCGCTGCTGGGGACCTTTGTTCCATGGCCACCAGCCCGCAGGCCCGTGGCTGTGCCCTGCAGAGGCAGTGTCCGTGGCACAGGAGACACCGGCTCCCCACTCACCGGCCGGGTCATCCCAGCATCTGGGAGTGTTTCACCACAGAATCAATTAGGTCGGAAAGGACCTCTGAGACCGTGGACTCCAACCTGGTGGTGACCAAACACCACCTTGTCAACCACACCATGGCACCGAGTGCCACATCCAGTCTTTCCTCAAACACGTCTGGGGACGGTGACTCCACCACCTTCCTGGGCAGCCCCTTCCAACATCGAATCACACTTTTTGTGCAGAAATCTCCGTCCTAATGTCCGATCTAAACCTCCCCTGGTGTAGCTTAAGACTGTGTCCTCTCGTCCTTTGGCTAATTGCGGGGGAGAAGAGGCCAACGCCCAACCTTCCTCAAAACCTGAGCTAATGGTGCACTCCCGCGGTACCCGCTCCAACTTGGAATGGCTCCTTGCCCGTGCCGCCTTCCTGCTGCGAGAGGACGGCACATGCTGGGTCCGGACCGGTACCAACCCGGGGAACAGCAACTCCCCACCCGCTCCATCACTCGCACACTCCGCACCGTAGTGCCCTACCCTGGCCATTCCCTCACCACACGCTTAGGAAAAGCCTTGGCGCTTGGTGAACATGCCCAAGCCCTGCCACGGAGCGGCAGCGCAGCCCACACCCTGCTCCTCCGCCCCGCCGTGCCCGAGCCCCCGCCCTCAGGAGGGCCGGCTCCCGGCTCCAGGGGCCGGGGGCGGGCAGGGGGAGCTCGGCGCGCTCCCCGCTCGCTGGGCGGCGCGCGCGGTGGCGCG
>VZRZ01003594.1:353991-432435 GCA_013398175.1 Climacteris rufus
GGCGCGGGAAAACTCGGCGCGGGCTCGGCACCGTCGGGGCTGGGCGCCGAGCACAGCCCGGACCTGCACTTCAAAATGAGCAAGAAGATCGCCCAGCTGACGAAGGTGAGTAAGGGAAGCGACAGGGTCCTCTCCCGCCTCGGGTGTCTTCCTCCTCCGCTCTGTTTCCTTTCGCTCCTCGCTGTCATGCGGGCAGAGATGGGCCTGGAGAGGGGCTGGCTGTCCGGGCTGATGGCTGATCCGGGTGGGATGCTGCCGGATTTGTATCCCGGAGGCCGGGCCTGGAGCACCTCTGGTCCCCGGGAGCATCCTCCGGTCGCCGGGGGCCGGAGCGCGCCGCGGTCCCGCGGGGAGGCTCCGGCGCTCCGGGAGCCGCGGGGCCGGACAGGAGCCGCTCACGGGAGCTGCCGCAGTACCGGCCCCCGTGAGTTGTGTCCGAATCCTGCCTGGCATAGCCAGCTATCCCGGTGGTGGGGAGCGGATCCCTGACTGCCGGGCTGCTAACTGGTTATTTATTCCATGGAAATTGTAGCTTCTCTTCTAGCTCTTTTGTAAGCCCTTCTCCGCGTATCTTTAAATGGAGAGATTCAAGTGATGCTTGCCTTCCCTTTGCTGAAGTGCTGTTATTTAAGGTGTCTGGTAATAGCTTCAGTGCCTTAGATGGTGAGGGTGAAGTGTGAGGAAAATTTCTGGTCTGGTATTGCTGATTGAACGGTTTTCATTATGTCATCCCCAGCCTCGATAATACATTCTGTCTTTTTTTTGAGGCTGGAGTCAAGCTAGGAGGTGCTTCTAAAGCCTATTGCTAAGGCAGGTAGGCCCAATGTTTCAGTTGTGGTTGTAGCTGTGATTTACTTAGAATAACTTAAAACAAAGCTTTGGTGCTATAATCTCTCTTGTGTGATACTCAAGCTGTAGGCACATAGGATTATTTAGCAAATTGGAGGAAGATTATTAAAGAGAAAACAGAAATAGTAATTTCTGTCAAGAATTACATAGCTAAAACATTTAAAGGTAACTTTAAAGCACTGTTGGAACTGCTAGTGTTCGTAAAATGTTTGCTAAAATGGATGAAGGTGACATTTCACTGGAACTAAGAATGATGAGAATGAAGACTGCTGGCATTCTCACAGTGGAGACAGTTGGTATTTATGTGCAGCTGATGCACCAATGACCACTTAAAAATAGTATTTATTGTGGCACACTGTGTGCCTTACTGTGTTGGAAAACTGATGACTGAGGGGTATTTTGGTCTTGAATTCAAAGTCCAGTTTCTTTTGATGTTAACATAAGTGGAACCCTAATTTCATAAAGAGAAAAGTTGAATTAAAATAAGCTGAAGGATCTCCTTGATTTTACTTCATGTGCATACAAATAATGAATTAAAACACTAAAGATATTACTACAGACTTGTGCTCCCTAAAAGGTGCAAAAAGCACCTAGAGACCCTAAATGTCTTTTAGGCTTACCTTAAAGCCTAGATGCATCTGCAGTATAATACTTTCAAATAGTAAGTTATATTTGTGTGTGTGCGCCTTTGATATATTTCCCTTACTTTCTCTGGGAAATTGTCCAGCAGTTTATAGTTTAGTACAGAAACAGTGTTCCACTCCTGATGTGGAGGCATTTGTGTATTACCCATGAGTTCCACATCACTGCACATGTGCCCAGTGCGCTCTCACTTATTATGCGTCAGATATCTTGAGGTGGATGTGAGTTAGTTATGGATTTAAATGCGTGGTGCTGAAATCTTTTGTACTTCTGTGTTGGAAAACATGAAGAGAGTGAAAGTAAATACTTTTTGTTTCGTATTTTTTTTTTTTTTATGATCCGTAGTAAAGTTCCTCTAAAATTCTTTAACTTGTGTGCAAGTCTGTCCTGACAAAGACTTCAGATTAGGGCAAATAAAAGCTACAACTTGTCTACTGCTTTGTATTTAAAATAATTGCAAACTATGTGCTTGTGTAAGGAGTTTACAAGTAAATTAGACTTTTGCAGGGCTGGAGTCTTGTATGTTTCCCAGTGACTTGCAGATTCCAGCAATGTTTTAGTTTGTGTGTTTGTGTTCTGTTTCCATGTTTTAGGGAGAAGACTTGGGAAATCCGCTGAAAGCCTGGAGTGAATAATAGCATTTTTAGATGTAAACCAAAATGTATATTAAAATACTTCTCTTGTGCTTATTGCAACAATAAAATTAAGACTTTAAGATTAAAGGTATTGTAGAAGATGAATTTCATTCAGGTAGAGGTGCACATTTTGATGGTTTTGTAGCTAGAGGACTTAGGTCCTACATTTCTGTTTGTTACTTGACCTTTCAGGAAGGGAGGCTTAAAAGAATATAGAAACTTCTGAGTAAAGTATAATCTAAACATTCTAATCTGATTTGATAGCTGACTGCAGAAATTAATCCTTGAGAGAGGATTCAAGATAAAGGGGGAAAAATATAAATATGATGTACTTAGTTACCCTAAATGAGAGTTAACAGTCAGAGAAGAATTAACTTCACTTTGCAGAAAATTTCTTGAAGTAAGTTGTTGAAAAAAAGACTTTAGGATTTTAGCATATTTCTGTTAAGGTCTTTTGACCATGTTCCGCTGTTCTAACTTTGTCAAATGTTTACCAGCATATGTGCGTAAAGCTCCTCTTCAGTAATCTAGGAATTTATTGTTAGGAGTGCCACTTCTTAATTGTGCTTCTCAAGTTGCTTGATGTCATATATGTAAGATATTTCTCACGTGCCTTTCAAGCATTTTCCCTGTTTATTTACTTTTTGACTTCCAACTCTTCTTTAACAGTATCTTGAAGATGTATGAACTCTCCCTGTGGATTTAGAGCAGAAGTAAGGCACTTTACCAGGTCGAAACAAGCGCACCAATAGAGTGGTGTAAAAGGGAATCCAAATATGCATTGTCAAAGGAATACACACAGTTAAGTTAGCTAGACAGCTTCTGTCTTCTGACAAAAGAAATGTGACTTCATAGTTTGTTTTTGCCTATCCTTGTACAGTTTGTATTATCAGCCGTGAGTAGGAGCAGAAGAAAATGCTTTCCTCACAGAAGATGCAGGTCAGTCATGAATTAAATGTAAAATTCCAAAATTAGGATTCCTCTGTTATGTTTTCGCATTGCTTAGAGAAACTCTGATGTTTTAGTCAAAACAATATAGGAACACAAAGTAAAAGGTGAGATTTGTTTAATAAGCAGATTTAATCAGTAATTCAGAGTGAGGGAAAATAAGGTATGAATTCATTTCACTAAGCACAACACTTTTGAAGTGTTTAACTGTGTTTTTACTTTTGGGTGGATGAGAAAGACTTACTTGATTTAACTTTAGTATGCTTAATTCGCAGCGGAAGGTAGAACAGGTAGTTAGAAATGCAGGTTTAAAAAAACAGGATGATACTTCATGTCATGTTCAAAGACTGCAGTAAATTGTAACTGAAGCAATTTTAGGTCTTCCTCTTCAGTATAAGCTCCTTATTTTCGGAAGATCTGTGTACCAGTTTGGGATAAAGTAACATCTGACACAAAGATTAAAGCCAACAAGAAATAAACTGCGATTATGAGATTGCATGTATGTGTTTCTACTACTGCATGCAGGAGTGCTAATGCAGTGTTGAATTATGCCCACTGCAGATGAAAATATGCATATATATTTAATTAGTTTGCATAAGACAACTGGAATAGAAACACAAAGCAAGGTGCTGCTATGCTTACATCAGTAGGAGAGAATGGCATTCGTTTTCACGATTACCAGAAGAGTTCAAATGGCTTGGTTTTCATTTTGGGTTTGTTGGGGTGTTACTTTTTTTATTTTGTTTCTTCTTTCTTTCTTTGTGATGTACTTTGTAGCTTGAGCATTTGTGATTGAGGAATCCATGTCCTAAAATGCGTCTGTAAAGTTTGTTGTGCAGGCTTTGTGACATCAACGTAAGTCTTTGACTTTTAGAGAATAGCTGCATGATCTGTGTTGGGATTATAAAATGAGAATCTTCAGTATTGGTTTAGTTGTATGATATTTGTTGCAGAAATTGTATGTTAACTGGAGCAGCTCTGATGAGAAAGAAACACCTGGTAGTGTTTATTGATGAGAAAATATAACCTGGCAATGTGCTCTTGCAGCCTGGAAAACCAAGCCAGTATCCTGGGGTGCATCCAGGGAACTGTGACCAACAGATCAAGGGAATTGATTCTCCTCCCCTCTACTTTACTCTCCTGAGACCCCACCTGGAGTGCCATGTCCAGCTCTGGGGTCACCAGCACAAAAAAAGACATGGACCTGCTGGAGCAAGCCCAGAAAAGGGCCATGAAGATATGATCAGAGGGCTGTGGAGTGAGTCCAGAGGAGGGCCCCAAGGACTATCAGAGGCCTGGAGCACCTCTCCTATGAAGACAGGCTGAGAGAGCTGAGGTTGTTCAGCCAGGAGAAGAGAAGGCTCCAGGGAGACCTTAGAGAAGCTTACCACTACATGCTCTTGTCAGGGAGCCTGCAAGAGAGCTAGAGAGGGTCTTTGACAAGCGCATGTAGTGATAGGATGAGAAATTCTTTACCAAGAGAGTGGTGAGGCACTGGAACAGGTTGCCTAGAGAACTGTGGATGCTCCATCCCTGGAAATGTTCAAGGCCAGGCTGGATGGGATTTTGAACAAACTGGTCTAGTGGAAGGTATCCCTGCAGAGGGCTTGGGATTGGCTGACCTTTAAGGTCCTTTCCAACCCAAACTATTGTATGATTCTAGAAGAAGAGTCTGTAAGTGCCATGGAGATGATCTGTACCCTACAGTTTGCATTTTTGTCGATTTAATAAAAAGAAATTGTATAAAACACTAATGTTTTTCCTTGGTACATGCTTAGAGCTCGATGGTTTGTTCTGGAAAGGTTCCAGAAAACTCAGTTCAAAGACAAGGGTAACAAAGTTAACTAAGGTACATCACGCTTGAGTAAACAAGAAACTAGAATCTGAGACTCCCGAGACCAGACTTCTGTTCTGAACTCTTCAACAGCTTCTTGTCTAGATCTGGGAGACTGCTTTAAAACAAAAATTGTTTTGATTTTCTTTCTGTCTTCCTATGTTAGAGAGAAGTACTTAGACAATAGACATTAATGTTGTTACTAGCCCAGTGAGTTTCTAGGGGATGTAGATAGTAAATTTATTTCAAAGACTGAAGAGTGAATTTGATGATCTTTAATTTGGGTGCTTATTGTATGTACGTTTTTTCTGGGATGGTTAAAGGTCCCCCTAAGCTATTACAATGCAGGTCTATGGAAGTAAAAACTGTAAGGTTTAGCTTATATTAATGACTTTTAACAAAATGTTTCCAGTGAAACTTTGTCAGGTTTTATTTGGAAGTATTCTGCCTCAGGAAACAAAGCAACTAAACCTCTTGCAGAAGGTTTGTTGTGCATAAAATTATACAAAAACTTAAAAAAAGAACCCTTAAAAGCAGGGAAGACATAAGAATCTAAAAATCCCTGTAGAACTGTTTTGATGTTAGCTGTCATCATGTTGTAGTTGATGCCATTAACAGTTTTGTAAAAACTTGAGATTTAGCTTTTTAAGCAGCCTTATGTCATCTCTCCAATGTGTGTTAACATTGGCAGTAGGCCAGTGTTTGTAACAGTTCTGGGATTGCA
Source organism: Climacteris rufus (assembly GCA_013398175.1). Taxonomy (NCBI): domain Eukaryota; kingdom Metazoa; phylum Chordata; class Aves; order Passeriformes; family Climacteridae; genus Climacteris; species Climacteris rufus. The sequence continues at coordinate 359,624 of VZRZ01003594.1, forward strand.
TGAAAAGAACTGAAATTTTGAGGCGGGTGTGATGTAAGTACTTACTTTAATGTCAGTATTTTTCATGTTATACTAGCTGGTAATGTGTGAATAAATATTATGCTATTACACTAAAAATAGTTTTCAAGGGCTAAAAGATATGAAAATGTAATATTAGATATTCAGTTCATTTACATTTCTTCTGAGATATTTAATTTTGTTTTGTGTTAATTATTTCAAAGTTAGCTGAAGTAAATCCTCTAACAAGGGAGAGACTTCTTAGGTAGGAAATAAGAAACTTGCTTCAGAAATATTGTGTCTAACCATCTTAAGATTTTTCTTTTTTTAATCATGCTAGTGTAGTCTCTCCATCTTCTCTATCACACTCTTTCCATGTGGTGTCCTGGGTGTCCTCATTGTGCAGTAATTATGGTTTTAGCAAGGGTTATTAACTGAAGAGAAGTTTTCTGTACCCATGATGGTATAAGGATAAAGATGGAACTGGGTAAAAATGTCTTTAATACCATCTGGTATATTTCAGAAGAAGTAAGTAGAGTTTTCAGGCTCTCAATAGTTTCTTCAGGCCTTCAGTAAAATCCTCAGTTATTGTCTTTATCTGAATACTTCCTAGATGATGCACTATGAATTGCTTTAGAGCAGCTGTGCCTTCTAATTTAGACCTGAGAGGTCTTTCTTACTTTCCATGTTTTCTAGGACAAAATTTACAGGATTTGATGCTTTAGCTAATAAGGACCATATATCTCTCAAATGGTTCTTCCATTCGTTATCATTGCAAACCTACAACGTGAGACTGCAGGGGTTCTATGTTGACCTGATATGGGTATATTTTAGAGCTCAGTGTTGTGATGTGTGAATTAGGTCAATGACTTTACAGTCTTTTATCACAAAACATCAAGAAGAAAGAAGGAGGACAGGAATGAAATGTTTTTGATATTAAAAAAAAACTGAAATGAAATTCCTTTGCTCTCCACCCACATAGTTTTAAAGGTTGACTGGTAACTCAGAGTTCTTTTGAGGCCACTGATAACTTAATGTTCTAAAGATATTTCCTGTACATGTGTGTAATTGAACGTGTGACGTTGTTGAAAAAGTGTCTGATCACACATTCACATAAGCTACTAGTCTAAAATGTCTCTTTAAAATACTTGTGCATATAACAGCTTCTTTGAGATTATTTTGGTTTTGATTTTTTTTCCACCATGTTTTACAAACATCCAAAAGAGTAATCATACTGGAGAGAAAATAAATAAACTGGGGGAGAGGATAAATAACATGACATGGCACCTAGGGACATAGTTTAGTGGTGGACTTGCAAGTGTTAGGTTTATAGTTAGACCTGATGATCTTAAGGATCTCTTCTAACCTAAATGGCTCTAAGATTCTATGTGTATCCTCTTGCTTATTCTTATTCACTGCTATAATTAAATAATATAGAGTTACAAGGAGATGGAAGACTGTTAGATGTTATTGCTCTCATCTGTACCTCAGCTGTTAAATCCAATATATTAGTACATTAAGGATATTTAAAGGAAAACTTGACAGACAAGGATTTTATTACAAAGTTCAATGTTACCAACATGTCAAAATTTAAAAACTAAAGAAGAAAGAATATGCAGGACATAAATGAAACCCAGTATTGCAACACCCATGAGGTTTAATATCTGCCAACCTGTAGCTGCTTTTTACATAGGACGATATAAACCTTATGAAAAAAAATGAAGAAATTTTGAATTTATCTTGATCTTGGGTTTTGTTGTTTTTACTGTTTTCAGCTAAGTAATCAATTATGAAAGAAGGCTTTTGCCATTTTTGTGATTTAGGTAATCAGTAAAGTGCCATTTCAGAGTTAAAAATGCAATAATGAAATGCTTTCCTTTAGATGTAAAAGTTGAAAACTGGAGAGTCTTTTAGGTATATTTGAAAAAGGAAGTCAACAGTTGAACTCACTGTAACTGTACAAGGTATTTATAGATTAATTACTTCATACACATGTAAATTAGTATGGGCACGGCACTTTGAAGTGCTCAATCCTGCAAGGAGTTTTGATTTGACAAGTCTTATAAAAATGTATCAGTAGAAGACAGCAGGGGGTTGGTTTTTTGGGTGTTTCTTTTGGTTTTGGTTTTGTTTAGGTTTTTTTTTTTGTTTTTTTGGGTTTTTTTTTGTTGGTATCGGAAATACCATGAATGTGCAAATAATTTGTTTCAGAGTGATGAGACTTAGCACTTCTTTAGAAGAAGTCAGATTGCAATTTAATATTAGACATTGTAATTTTGTACTTTCTTCAAACACAGTAAAGTTATGTTTGGCAACAGCATTGTTTGAATATTTCTGTATTGTCATGCAACCTCTTGGTCACACATACTTTATTTTTTACTGCCTAGAAGTACAGTTAGAGATGTACTGCATCTAATACATGAATAGGAGTGTTACTTGTCAGGCATGGTATTGGTACAGCAACTTCTAACCCTAAATAACTTCTAAGCACTGAAATTATTTCACTGTCTCATTCTCTGAAGTCAGAGAATAATAAAAGTTAATAAAAACAATAATTTTGTCAGCAATACTACTACTGTTTTCCACCCTTCCAGTTGTCCATTGAAAGCTTCATTCTGCTTTGAACTGTGTTGAGGAGGAGGGCGTTACCTTACATAGTTACTAAATATTCCTTACTGTTTGCAAGCTTGCTGCCAAATAAACCCAGCAAATTTCTACATAACATTATGAAATCAGATGTTTATGTCTCTTGGCTGATACAAGTTTGCAGTAGTAAGCCAAGCTTCTATGTATTCTTCTAGTAACTGATGTCATACCAGTAACCAAAGGCATTGCATTCCAAAAATAACCAGAAGAAACAAAAACAGTCTAAAGCTGTTCACCCGCTTGTCCTACTTAATGCATGTTACCTGGTTCTGTTTCATCAGTCAGGCTCTTCTAACTGAATCTAGAAAGCTAGGAGGAGGAAGAACAACCTTTTGCTGAGGTTGTCACTTGACTAGAATCAAAATGACAGCTTTTAAAAACAGCTAATGTTAAAAAGTTCATGAAGTCCTTCTTCAAGATGCTACCATTAAATGCAAGACAACCTTTTAGCTTCAAGAAGTAGTATGAGGTAAATATAAGAAGTACTAGTTTTCTATTTTAATTTTTATGAGATTAATCTTTCCAGCCAGTTCCCTAAAATTTAATTTCTAGAAACCTGAATTGTAATGTGTTCAGAAAACAGGTGTGCTGTAATTCAAAGGTTTTTATTTGAACAGTGTTTTTGCTCACAACATGACTGAGAGCTATAACTTTTAATAAAGAGTCTCTGACACTGCCTTCTCAGATCTAGTATTTTGCAGTATGGATGCTGATGTGTTTGGATAGGTTGTACTAAAATGTGTTTCAGTGATCTTCTATTACTGTCTTTGTCCTTTTAAAATTTGACAAATAATGGGAAATTATTTCTTTAAGAAGGGTTAGGGAAAAGGACTTGATTTTTTTTATTGAACTGCTTTGTGTAGTCTAAAGTGTAGGTTTCACACTTAAGATGTAGTTTATTGTAGCTGGTTGTAATAAGTAATCAATAATATGTTTATTAAAAAAAAAAGTGAAACACCTTGAAAATGTATGTCTTTCTTCTCAACATTAACCTGTCTTGTCAACATAGTTTATTTATTAAAGAAATACTTTTTATGTTGTGCCACAGAATGGTAGAAGTTTATTTGAAATTTCTGATCTGTTCTTTTGGCTGGGTTGTTCATTAACTTTCCATGTTGTGTCTACCATTATAGTATTAGCTTAGAGTTCCATTAAATTCCTGTGCAGTTAAAATCAGTCAGTCATTTTCCCCAGCCCCTTACTTCTTTTGTTTTTTTTTTTAAAGCATATGTCTATTTGCTTTATGCTGAAACCAGACTTTGACACCAAGATCAGTTTACATGTTCTCTGAGCTGACCTGGGAGTGTGTGACTCTTCTTTCTATTCCCATGGTTCTTGTCTTGTCTTCCTTTATTTCCATGCCCTGCTTCACACTTTGTCAATGGTCCACACTGTGAATTGAAAAGGTATTTATAGCAATTTGGTGCATTAGATATATTCTGTCTTGCCTCCAAATATCTAATGCATGAGATTGTAATTCTTATCACTTTGGGCAGGCACTGCTTTAGGAATTACCTTCTGAACAAGTGAAGAGCCTGAAGCAAGTTACCTTCTGCTGGTTTGTGTTCTTCTCCTTAGCTCAGCATTGATACTCTAGAATAAACTAGATTGTTGTGGGGTGGGGGGTGGTGTTTGTTGTTTTTTGGTTTGGCTTGAGTGTTTTTCACAAAGCTGTTTGTGTAATAGTCTGTTTTCCTCTAATGGAATTTGAAAAATGCTTTGGTTGGGGTTTTGTTGTGGTTGTTTTATTTGGGATTTTTTTGTCTCTCTGTGGGGGTTTTCATGGTTTGTTCAGGAATTTTTTCTGTATAGGCCTATGCTCTCTTGTCCTGAGGGAAACTAAACTTCCTGCTTTCAAAAAACTATTGATTTGCTAAAGTTGTAGACAGAAGTAACATGCCTTCTCACTATAGGGTGTAAAAAGAATTACATGCAGATCATAAACTCTAGCCTCTGTATGTCTGTATGAAATTTTGATACATTTGGTCCCTTAAAGAAAATCTTATTAAAATCCTGACTCACAAGCTATATTCAACTCTGGATTTACAAGTAATCTTCAGCCTCATCTGTTCTCGTGTATAGACAAGGAATTCTTATAGGAAAAGGAAGGATTTGTTAAAGCTACAGAAAGAAATTAAGAAATTTTCTGGTCTGTGGACCATAAAACCTAGTAGCTTTGTCAAAGAATTTAGACTAGTCTTAAGTTGATCTGCAAGAACTTTTTAACAAAGAACACAATCTGTATATATTTAGTGAAGTGTGAGGCTGCATGTGCTTTTTTGGAAGACTTCTGAGGTTCCCAAGCCTTGTGTGACTCTTTGCCTGTGGGCTGTGGTGGGTTTGGGTTGTTTTCTTACCCTGTTTTGCCCCTTGGCGGCGGGGGCAGGTGGCAGCTGCCGCTCTCCATGGTGCTGTGCACAGGGCTGCCTCCTTGCCTTATCCTCACCAGCGCTGGTGTCAACATCAACCAAGTTGTGCTTGGTTTATGCAAACCAGTACATTTCCCTACTGGCAAGCTCTCATTAGAGGCCCAACTTATATAACTCCAATTTCCCAAATGTTTTCTGTAGTTGGTGTGGCGAGCTACAACATTGATTCTGCTGAACATTGTGAAGTATAGCGAATCACCCGCAGAAAGTGTATGCCATGCCATTCTGTAGTGTCTTCCCAAAAGCCTGGGAACAAAAAAAAAATAGAAAAAGGATAAAGTGAAACTCAAAGAGGCACTGGTATTTTTCAGGGTTCTGTCAGTTAACAAATTAAGAAATGTGTGGGAATATTTGAATGAGCAGCAGCATTTTCTTAATTTTGTCAGGATCGTGAAAGAGGGGCTCATGTTTGATTTTCTGAAGATGACTTAAGTAATATACAACAAAAAAATGGATTAATTCTTACAGGATTTCTCTTTGGTTTCATTCTGTTCTGAAATAACTACATTTTTAGCTTTTAAAGATCATAAAAAGTTGGAAATGCAATTGTCTTACCATAAAATTCACGAAAGGTGTGTGTTTTCTTTCTGGATATTGCCCAAAGTATCTTAGGTTCACAAGTCCACAAAATAAGAGGAATTACATCTTGAAAGAACATACTGCTTAAAACTCCTTGCTTTGATGATTAATCAAAAACAGTGATACAGGTCAGTAAGTTCACTACCATTTTCACTCTTTTCCTCCACTTAGGTGTTCCTCCTTCTTATTTTGGGAAGTTTTGAACTTAATATTACTCTGCTGAGAGAAAATTCTTTTGATGTATGTGCAATAATTTTGTAGAATTAAGATCTCTAGGGTTCTGTATACCTGAAAGGCTAAAATCAGATATGCAAATATTCAAGAAATAAATCTGAAAGGAAATGTAGCTCTGAGACTAAAACACAACTTGAGAATAGCTCCTTGGTCTATCCTGTTTTCCTTCCAGCAATTTAAGGTCTAATCATAGAGCAGATGTGTCAGCTGTAGTCTAGCTAGGTGATTAGAGGGTAAGTGGGATTCTTTCTCACAGGGAAGCAGATTGGGGAATTTGTACATCTGTCACTAAATATTTTTTAGGGTTTTTTTTCTTAAGTATGTTTCTCAAGATTTAACTGTCTTGGGAAATGGCCTGATACTTCTGTGTTACAGACTTGTAATGTTTCTAACATAGTCTGATTGATTGAGGTAGCCAGAACTGAAAAGGAGTTTTGATTGGGTGTTAGTACTGCCACACCTTTTCCAGCACAAGGATATTGATTAGTGGTTGCAAGTACATTCCAAATGAGGCTTAACAGGAGGAAATAATTGTTTCCAGTTGAATGAAGAATGAGTTCTAGTGTATTTTATGTCTGGTTCGGTGATTGAAGACTTTCTAAAATATAGGAGGTATACTAAGAACTTAATGAGAACCCTGTGGAAAGCTAACAAGTGCAAGCACTTATATACCTTTCTGTCTGTAAAGGAGACATTTCTGAAACGTACATAACTTTGTTGTTATGCATCAAGCTTGTTTATTTTTAATGAACTTACAATGAAAAAACATTTTCATGAAAGAGATTTTTTTTTTGGAAGCTGTATTGTATGCGGTCTTTTTAACCCTTAAATTGTAAGTAGAAAGCAATGGAAATTCTCTCAAAGTATAGATTAACATTACATAGAGGAACTGCTGGAAACAGAACAGAGCTAAATATCAAAAACTTTCATCTTTATTATAACCTTTCATGACTCTGTAATAGGAGCAGTGGTGGATCCGCTGCTGTAGATAGCTGTGCTTTGTGGGTAAAGGTGATGTTAAAAACCCACCAACAGACCAAAGCATAAATGGTATTTGCTAGTGAAATTTGAAATTCAACATTGAAAAAATATTTGAAAACTTTAGCAAATTTGCTGTTGACTGTTAAATGTTTTAGTCTGAAAAGCAGATTGTTCCATGCCATCTCTTAACAAGTGAGGATGTGAGTTATAGTTGTATGGAATTACAACTGGTGTACTGAAAACTGTGTTGTACGTAGAATGGTCTTCAAATGTGCCTTGGAATCATTTCTCAGTATGCTCATTGGGTATGAGTTGCATAGATCAATCTTAAATTGTCCTCTTAACTAATCATGTATTTTGCAATATGCCACCAGTGTAGCTTATTTTTCATTTGTTTTCCTTTTTGTGTAATAAATGGAAGATTTTTGCAGTAGTAGTTGGAACTAAGCACGTTTATGTGAGAGCCTGAATATATATAAACTGACAGGTGCGTGGTACAGACCTGTACCCACCGGAGGCCTTGAGCTAATTATTTAATGTGAAGTTGCACACAAGTGGTCAGCAAATTTTGTTTTTTTTTTTTCTCACAAATCTGCTTATGTTTGATGTATGTGTACTCCTTGATTTAAAATTGCCACTATTTTCTCATTTGTTGAATTTTTAAAAAAGGAAGTGATAGATACTGAAGAAAGAAGACTTCTTGATTTTCCTTTAATTGTCTTTATCATATTAGCTATCAGAGATTTTCTTCTTAGGATAGCTAATCACAGCCAAAACTTGGGGTCTTGGTGAAGTTTCTTATTTGACTGACCCATCCGGTGTGGGGAATTTTTGTTGAAAGTGTAAAAAATTCTGAACAGAATACAGAATCCTGTATGATGAATTGCTTGAAGAATAGAAGTTAATGTCTCCCATTTTATGTGGAATAAAGTAAGTACTGTAAGAGAGGCAAATCTGGCAAATCATTTACAATATAAGTACTCTTAAAATAAGCTTCTGTAAGTATTCCATCTGTCAGACAGAAGCAACAGTAGAAGCCTTTATTGCAATTGCATGAGACAACTTTTTAAGAACACTGACTAGGGTAGCTCTCCAGAAGATTGCATCACAGATGAAGTTTGGATTTAACTGGATAGCCATTAAAAAAAGTACAGCTGTTGGACTGAGTGCTTAGTATTCTAGTTACTGTATTTAATGGGATGAATAAAAAGAGATACTTTAGGACAAAGCGTTATAATTGTATGCTTTTACTGGGACATCAGTTTTCTTGTAGGTCTGTAATGGAGACTCTACAATTTTCCTACTTCAGTATGCACATTTTTTCTTTTTTCTTTTTTTACTTTTTATTGAATGGTTTAGAAAACTTGTGGAAGGAAGTGCACAAACTGAAGTAGATAGACTGGAGACTATGTGAAGAAATATATTTAGTCTTTTTTTTGTTTTGTGTTGTGGTCAGTTGCATGAAGCCCAGTCGAGGGCTGGTCACTAATAGTGTGCCCTAGAGGCCAATCTATTTGACATCTTTGTTAGTGACCTGGGTGATGAGACAGAACACACACTCAGCAGGTTTGTAGCCAATACAAAAGTGAGGCAAGTGGTTGATAAAACAGATGGGTGTGCTGCTATTCCAAGGTGGACAGGCTGGAGGAATGCACTGGCAGGAGCCTCATGCGAAGGCCTATGTGGGGCAGCACAGCAAGTCCGTGCTTAGAATCGACTGGCTGGAAAGAGCTTAGCAGGAAAGGCCCCGGGGTCCTGACAGACCACGAGTTGAACGTGGGCCAGCAATGTGCCTGTGGCACAGAAGGTCAGTGGTGCACTGGACTGCGCTAGAACGAGCGTCACAGCAGTTCAAGGGAGGTGACCCCTCCCCTCTGCTCTGCACTGGTGAAACACACCTGGAGTGCTAGGTCCGGTTCCAAGATTCCCCAATGTGAGAGACACGGATGTACTGGCACAAGTCCAGTAAAAGGCTGCTAAGATGATGAAGGGATGGGACCATCTGTCATACTAGGAGAGGCAGAGAGCTGTGACTGTTTAGCCTGGAGAAGGAAAGGCTCAGGGGGATCTTATGAATGTGTGTGTACACCAGATGGTGGGGAGTAAAGAGGACTGAGCAGTCACATTCTTAGTGGTGTCTCATGAAAACATAAGGCAGTAGGCACAAACAAAAACATTAGAAAACACTTTTTTTTTCTGTGAGGGTGGTCAAATTCTGGCACAGGTTGCTTAGAGAGATTGAGGAGTCTTCTGCCTTGGAGACATTCAAAACCCACTTGAGCAAGCCTCAGTATAGTCTGTTCTAACTGATCCTGCTTTGCATAGGGAAGTTGGACTACATGACTTCAAGATGGGCCTTCCAACCTCAGCCCTTCTGTGACTCTGCATACATGGTGTTTCTGTAATAGCCAATGTGTCGAACCTTAAAGTTGTGAGCGTCAAATGTCAAAATTAATAGCCAGTATTGTGTAAATACTGAGATGTAGCTAGGAATTACAAATTTTTTCCATTGTATGAAGGTACCTGTAGGTTACTGGAAACTATCCCAGTAGGCCATGACAGACTTGTCCTAGATTCATCTTGGGCTTGGCTTTGAGAAAAAACTTGGACTCTCAACTGGTATATAAGCAAAAGGGAGTGTGCCACCTTCTGCTTACTTTATGGTTTTTCTTCTATAACCTATTTTTTTTAAAAATAATGGAATTAGTGAACGATCTTTAGTATGAACCTGAACTTTATTTTTTTTTGTTAAAGTCTGGATTTTTTTTTTCCAGAGGAAGGGAAGAGAAATTACTTCAAGGTAGTATGGTATTTCTGGGAAAGTAGCTCAAATTCTTCTGCAGGTATTAAAAATACCATGATTCTGGTTGAAATTTCCTTTATTTATTCTGGAAACTTAGCACTTAGCATTAAAATTTCCAGAGATGATTTGTAGTTAACGCCTTGTAGAAAGTGAAAAAATGCTATAGTTAAAAATACTGTGTTGGGAGTCTTGCAGTGTATGTCTTTCACTAATATTTCTTTCCCACATAGCTGTGTACTTGCTTGGAAGGCTCCATGCCTTTCCTTCATTAAACAATCCTGGAAAGTAGAAAATCAATTATGAGCAAGAAATGGACTTGTTTTCCAGTGTGCTTTTCAAAAACTGGTGATGATTTCTTTACTCCATGGAGACTGAGCAGTATATTCGTATCTACATGGTCTTTTCTGCTATGAGGAGCCACTAGATGCCTTAATTGCATAGAATCTGCAGGAGTTCTTGAAGAAATAAAACTCTAAATAGATCCAGCATTGAGAGGAAAAGACCTGCAGGCAGAGAAAGTGCAAAAATGAACTTTGTTTTGATGGGGAAGAGGAAACTGGGGAGACCTTTTCTGTGACTTGTCATACACTACTGCTGGGTTTTTGGGAAAACTGAATATGAGAAATCTTTCACTAATGCTTTCATCAGCTCAACACTTGAGGACTCATGAGTAAGAATGAGTAGCATGTATGATAATGCTGACTATGGCTTGCTTTCAGTTTTACAAGCAAACTAAGAGGGAAAGAGATCATCTTTCTTTAGTGTCAACTTCATTTACAATTGTCCGAAAGTACTTGTGACATTTTCAGGTGATGGCACTCAGAAATACTGCTTTGGATATCCTCTAGAGCAGAGTTAGAAATGGAGATGCTTTATTTTACTTTACATTTCTGCAGCTGTTATTTTGTCTCTATCACCCCTGCTTTCCTCTTTTCCCCCTTGCCAAACAAAAGAAAACACAAATCCCTTTATTCTAAGTATTTAAAGTAGCTTCCCAATATTGGTGAGTACTTCTACAGAATTTTTTTTCCTAAAAAGCAGGACAACTTGGCTTGCATACCCTTAGTTATTTAAAAGCCATGTGTTTCTAGCTAAGCCAAATATGGAGAAATCCAAAACCAGTCGCAGACAGGTTTTCATGGTAAACATCTGGTGAAAAATAAGTGTTTAAAAACACAACACTTGAGATGGTAAAAGTTAATAGGTTTGAAGGTGAAATAGATTAAGATTTAAGAGCAAGTTTTTAGTCTTGAGCAATAATGAAAGTCATCTTGAATGATAAAGCAAGGAAATAGGACAGTAATTTTTTAGGATTTGGATTATTTTGAGTGTTATGACTTATTTCTATGTATTAAGGATAACTACATGGCTTAAATGTTTCTTTCTGATAAAAAAAAAGTAGGTGAAAATGCAGATGTGATTGTACAAAGAATAATTTAGCCAAGTCTAGCAAAAATAAGGGAGACTTAAAATATAATTTATGTCAATATAATTGCTTTTGACAGGGTTAAACATTTTTTACAGTGGCCTTTTCAAAAAAAGGATTGATTTTTAGAGCAAAATAGAAGAACTTAAGCTTTGCTTTCAGACAGTAAATGGAATCAACTGACTAATCTTACTCCTTTCATATGATCGATTTTTTTCACTCTAAATGGAGACTCTCTAAGTGTGATGGATTTGTTATTGAAATACATTTTGCAGAAAAATTCAACTTCATCCTTTTAGGCTCTCATCAGTTCAATGTCAGTGAATGTCAACCTTTAAGGTATTTGATACTATTGAAGACAACTCACTTCTTCAGAGACTTCACTGCTTCTCTCGTATTTTGCACCAAAAGGCTGATTTTCTTTTGTGGATGCCCCTTGAAGGAGAAATATTACTTGCTTTTTGTTAAGAAAACGAATAAAGTGTGCAGTGGTGATTTAGAAAGTGTTTTTTCCTTTTAAAAATATACAGGGAGTGAGGAAAATTTCTGAATGAGATTGTCTGGAAAGAAAATTCCTGCTTCATTAACTGTGCCTTGACTGACCATTAGGTTGTACTTTGATGATGCGAAATACAGAATTTGGAAAAGGAAAGGATCAACTTACTGTGGCCAGCAGGTAGTTAAAGCAGATGGAAATACAACATCTGTATTTTCTCTGTAAAGTAGTTCTGGAACAGTGCTGATTATTTGGGATGAACCAAAAAATTTTTAAGTCATAGTGTTGAAGTAGTCTGAGAAGCATTGTAAATAATTGTTGTATTTTGATAACATTTGTGTGGTAGAGCTTTCCTTATCAGTTAAGAGAGTTGGTTTAGGACCACTTGGCTTGATTTACAGGTATTGGCTGAGTTGAAAAATAAAGGCTGATTTTCAAGGAGCCATTACAAAACATTTAAACTATTTTCTGCTCATATGAGCGCCCTGAGTAACTTTTGAAGTTTTTCCTAAACAATTTTTTCATCTTTCATAACAGTCTTTTTGTGACATATTCTTGCATTGTGTGGAAACCTGTCATAATGAAAATATTTTTGATGCCATAATGAGATTGAAACTTGCATTAAACTCTCTTTTGACTGATTCTGCAAGTCGGTTTTACACTTTGGCACAGAAAGCAAACTTATGTGCACTTAACAAAATAAAATTTCTCAGTCATGCAGGTAATTTATTGCTTAGAAATTGCTCTGTTTGAGAACAGTGCAATATAAATGTATGGAACTGGCTTGCTGAGCACTGTAAACTTATGTAACTCCATTAGAGACAGCAATGCCAGTGTAGAACAGCTGAGCATTTCTCTCAGAAATAGATGTCATGTAGTAGCCAAGTGGGGGATTAAGTGCCAGGTCGCACAAAGCACTAATGGTGATGTCTCCCCTAATTTGGTTTGTAATAAAGAGGTGCACTTTACTTCTGTCCAGCTGCTTCTTGTCTTTCTGTCAAAGTCTTCAAGTCTGCTTTTTCCTCCTGGAAAAACTATTTTGGTTCAAACTTGCACAGAAAATGCAAAGGTGTTCTACTCTGGAAAATTAGTTAAATTGCATCTGGCCACTAGCCTGTCCATCTGCAGCATTCTTGAATGGGCATCTTGGCCACTGACTAGGAGTAATGTCTGCTGTTATTCAACTGAAACCCCAGCCCATCCATCTCTTATAGTCCTGTGCTATTATCTTGATGTAGCTCTTTCCTAACTGTATTTCTTATTTGTTTGACATCATATCTGCTTGTTTTGCACCTGAATTTCTGCTTCCACTGAAGGTATTCTGAAGGTTGGGTTGTATTTCGTAGAGTCAGAGAATCACTAAGGTTGGAAAAGACATCCAGGATCCTCAAGTCCTACGTTTGACCGAACACCACCACCATTATCAACCGGACCATGGCACCAAGTGCCACGTCCAGTCGTTTTTTGAACACTTCCAGGAATGGTGACTTCACCACTTCCCTCAGCAGCCCGTTCTGATGCTTGACAACCATTTGAGTGAGAAATTCCTCCTAATTTGGGTGCATTGTAGCTGTCTGTCATGCCTTAGCCAGGTCATGAGTGTTTTAAAAACCTTTATGAAGTGAACTTGTATTTCATCAGTGTTTAAGTTATTTGCTTGTTTTGTAGGTAACTTTGCTATGAAAATCCTGAATAGGGCTTTGAGAATATAGGGTCTGCATGCTGTATCTAATGCATGTTGTATCTACCATTTATTCTCATTTTTCTGCTCTTCGATTTTCTCCTAGCTTATCAGGAATAACAACTTCACCTCTTCCCCACAATTTCAATTGCATATTGTCAAGTACTTTTTCCTTTTTTTCCCCTCCTACTTTTTACTTTATTTTGATACATATTTGTAAGGGATATCTCCTCTCTTTTCTGTCTCAGAATACAGAGTACAATTATCAAATTCCTTTGCTCCAATATAATTTGTTGTGGTAAGGAAAATACCCAACTGTTCCATGTTCTGCAGCATGTCCAGGATAACCATACAAGAAAATAAATGGAATTTTCTGCTAACCATATCAGGATGCCATCTGTCCCTGCATCCAGTCAAAGTTCTTACTCTGTTGAATGGAATGGAGTTGCCCCCAAGTATCTCTTTCTGTCAGCCTCACATATGTGCTGATGCCTCTGTCAGATCCCCTCTCGTGCCCCTAAGGTTGTATTGCACTGGTGAGACCCAGTTGTGGAAACACTCAGCTGCTAGAGCAGAAGGAGCAACATGGCCTGATTGCTCTCTTGACCCCTTGTCATGGGTGAACTCCTTCTTGGTTCTTTACTGATTGCTAAAATCATTTGGAGGATCAACACATGTTGTTGTGTGCTGGCCCTGAGGCCTGAGGTCTGAACCACACTTGACTTCATGGCTTCTGAACTTGTGAACCCCATCCTTGCGTTGCTGCTCAGTGCATTGGGCAGGTAATGTGCTCCTCTTGTTAAATCTCAGTACAGAGTGCTCTGCAGCTGCAGCTTTACCTGCTGCCATGATTTGATTTGCGTTACTTGGTTGATAAAGGTTATCCCTGTCCCTGCGTTTGGACAAAGTGCATATTTCCAAGACAGGCTGTGGTAACATGAAGCACCTGATTGGTTCCCAGAAAGCTTCTCATTTGCTGTCTGGTGCAACTCTAGGAGAAAGGAAAAAGGCCACAATGTTTGGCCACACTGACCACTCTGTCCCTGTGCTGAGGCATGCTCTGCACCTCTTCTTCAGGTGAAGACATCTCCTGCCCACGATTAACTGTAATGTGGCATGCCATTTTCTGATAATTAAATTTTAAGGTACAGGCCTTGTAATAATTTATGAAAATGCTGAGCTGTAAATGCAAGTGGATCTTTTAAACCAGTAGGATTTTCAGACAATTAAAAACAGTTAATATTTCAGTGTGGGCCGTACACGAATAAATAAAACACAGGAGGGATTGTAAGTCAAGTAGTTAAATATGATACTGATCTCTGTTTGGCAGTTCTGAAAGTAGGGATGGGTTATCAACTCATCAGATTACAGGTACTTGAAGAGCATGTATTTAGGAGCATGAAGAAAGCATCTCCGGGTGTATGTGTCCCTGTGAGGTGTTACACCTGCTGTATATGATATTAAACATTAGGAAATTTGAAAATACAAAATTAGTTTTTCCCCTGCATTTTATTCTCAGTGTAGATGTTGGTGAGCAGTGCATGGCCTCTCACTTATCAAAACTTCCCTTTTATAATAAACTGTATTTAGCCACAAGTAGGAAGACAAAAAATGGTTGTTACTTGTTTTTACTCAAAGATAGAGCACTGCGTAGAAGTGGGTATCTGTTAATGCTCAGTGCTTAGAAATTATGTTGAGCTTCATAGCATCATTCTCTAAGTAATTAATTGTAAATAGAAGTCATTAGAGATTACTTTGGAAAGCTAGTTGCTGTAGTAAAAATAACCCAGTATTTGTTTTCTAAAGAGTTTCTAAAGGAATAAAGTACTAAATTTTAGTTAGGCATAAACTGAGCTAACACATGAAGACTGTTGAATAGCATAAAGGATATTTTAATAATGAATTTTGTGTGAAAGTGTGTTTTCTAGGGAAAAAAATTCGAGTTCTTGCTCTCAGTGGATTTTATCTCAAAGAAAGACTGGTGTAGTCAGACCAGCCTTTTTGGGGGAGATTCTGTTGGCAGAGGACACTCCTTTTACAGCTGAAGACCATATTTATCCCTTCCCTACTTATTGTGTCATGTCCCTAATGCACTGGCCCAGGTATTTGGAAAGACTTGCAGTGAAGCAGCTAAAGAGCAAGTGTCTTCCTTCCGCCTTTTCTGTGATGTCTAAGCCATCCTGCCCTAAAGTTCTAGGCTTGTTTCTGTTTTTGTTATCAGCAACACAGAGATATGGAATGACAAAGCATCTTGTATTTGCAAGATTTTCCATAAGGGAACAAAAGATCTTTCTAGGTAAAGGGATGGTTTTTTAATTGGAATTAAAAAAAAGAAAAAAAAGGAAAGATGGACATACATAGGTTTTGAGGTTTGGATTTTTTTTTTTTTTTGTATACATGTAATAATTGTCTATCTACTTTTGTATGTAGTAATGCATTTGTAAGAATGTACTCTGTGATTGTGGTCAGCATTTATGAAAGGCTGTTTTAAGTATCTTTGAAGTATTTTCTGGTATTACCATATTTCTGTAATGTAGTAAGGAGAAGAAATTTGTCCCATAAAACAAACTTCTTTTGGGTATTAACTTGGTTATTTTATTTTGTCTTAAATTTACCCTCTATTGGTCATAATATATACGTTTTAAAGACTTAAACATAAAATACTTCTCTTTTTTGGCATTATTTGGTCAACAGGAAGAAAACGGGAAAAATTAATGCAATACCCATTGTAACAAAAAAAAAAATTGGACTGTCATATGGGAAACATTTCTACATAAGATTAATTCATGATAATGCCTGGAATTTTTTTCATGTTTCTTGTTGATTTTGTAGACTGAACTTTTCTGTTTGTAGAACTGGGAAAAATGCTGGACTTTTTGCTGTTTCTCATTATATCTTACTCCTTCCTACAAGCAGCAATTCTTACCTGCCCAGAGAGGGCAAGGGTAGGTCAGGCTCATTAGTCCACATATTCCAGATCATTAGCAGATTATGCACAAGCAATTCCTTGGTGGCACTGTGCTTGTGTGGTTCATTCAGTAGACAGGCAGCACCGACAGAATCTGGGTGCGCCTCCAGAGACAGTGGTGTTTCAGACTGGTGTTTAGGGCAGCAGCACCCCAGGAGCACTGGGAACACCACACTGCACCTGAAAGAGGCTGAGCACAGTGCTCTGACCCAGGGACCCACAGGTCAAGTCTAAAATGGAGTTTTATACTAGAGTTGTAAGGTTGATATTTGTGTAAGATGTGTAGTGGTGGTTTTTTCTCATAGGTATCAGCTCTTGTTTTGATGTAAAATTAGAGAAGATGAACCATGCCATGTGTCTGGAGGTATTTTCACAGAATCATAGGATATGGTTTTCTGTGCTGCAAAATATCTTTCCACCCAATACTGGTGTTAAGGTGAATTACACATTTGTAATTAGAAAAGCATTCCATCATGACTAAATTGCTGGCAGGAGCAGATGACCAAAGTGCAGCTGACCATACAAAACTTGGTCAGCTCTCCAAACATAGCATCTGGTTTGGGGTAAAACGTATTTCTGAGCCAAATAGTCAAACTTTCGGCCACAAACAGTGTGGAACAGAAATTGTTTGTATTCCATGTAGTTCAAAACACCAAAGCTAGTGCAGTGACTGACTTGCTTCACCTTACCACATAGACTATAACTAAACAATCCAGTAATTATTGGCATAAACAAGGTTATTACTGTTATTGTTGCTGACTTAATCTGTTGTGGTTCTTCAGACCAAGGCACACAGTATTTCACTATATTCTGATTAATAATTATGTTACTGTTTTGTATAAAAAGTATTAGCTGGCAGTCTCAGTATCCTTGGAGAGAGTGTGGTTCTGTCTGTACCTCTGAAATTATATGCTGACTGCAAATACAGTAAAGCATGATTTTGTTTTTCTGTCAAGTGATAAGAATGTGCGTTTAGAGTGGAGCTGGAAAAATATGAATTACTAAAATGAGCAGTTGATGCTTCTTAGTATTATGCCGTTGTACTAAAAAAGCTGCTGGTATTTTTAAAAGCATTTACAGTCATGCTAAGCAGGGGCTCGTGCTCTGTTTTAAAAATAGTGCAAAACTTGTTTTATCTACCTACCTTCAATGTTTGCAACCTTATGGCTTTTCAATTTTGAGAAACTTACTTGAGAAGGAACTATTCATTTTAGCTAGAACTTTAAATGTATTCATTTGCTCCAAGGTGTACTTCGATTTCTGCTTGCATTTCATTGAAGTGCTGTTAGGTTGCTTTTGATTCAGTTAGTACAGACTTTCTTCCCTGTGTTCCTGTATTAATACAGTGCATCGAATTCTCAAAGGTGAAATGTGATACAGCTATTCCATTTCTTTAAAAATACTGAGATTTGCAGTAATTTGATGGAGCTGAAATTCAGGCTGCTGTAAGACATACATTATGATGCAACATTCAGTTGCATGCACTTTATTTTATTGTTATGGTTTCCATAAGATACCCGTGCCTTTCATTTAGGGAACGAGTGGTTCTTGAATTTGAATTGAATTTGTCACTGTTCAGTGTTTTTCATAAGGAGCAAGTCAATGAGAATGTAAAGATATCTTCTGAATGTGGCATTGCACAAAGGCTTATTTTGCACTTGGAGTTTTCAGTGAGGTTCCCACTGCTAAATCATAATACCCTTGAAAATGCTTTATGATTTATACTTTCATAGTGCTGCATAACTTGAGACTGGAACACTGCCTGAAGTGAGGAACATTTTTATGCACAAGGACAAGAGTCGAGGGCTGCTTTGAGTGTAGGATTTGACCCAGTGTTCAGCAAGTGCTTACTATAATGGCCTGATCCTAAGTGTGAGATTTCCTTTTTTCGTAGTACCTTTTAAACTACATTGTCCAATTTCTCTAATCAAAACTAAGGCCTAGTCATGGAAGATACTGCATGTACCTTTACAAAAAACCCAAACCCTGTGCTTTCAAATTATTTCTGATATGAACAAAGGAGTTGAGCACTGCACACCTTTAAAACAACAGGGAAACAAACCTTTGCAATCGAGTAGCTGAGACTGTTGGTAACAGGAGGGAGGCCAAAGCTTTGCAATCAGAAGTTGCTGTTGGCATCACCAAAGACAGTAAGAATACAAAAGGTTGAAATCTTGGGTGAAGGGCATTGCAGTGATGGTTGTAATTTTTGCCAATGGATTTGCTTGTGGTTTAGTTGTTATGTTTTGCAATGTATTGGTAGAGTTTTGTGGGTCTCTGTAGCATGAAATTCCTTTACAGTAGGACAAAAAGGTGGGTTTTTTTTCTGGGGGAAGAAAGCCAAAACTGCTTGCTACCTGCAGAGATAAGAGTAGTACTAAAAACAGGTTGCCAAAACCATGAATGTTTTTTCCTGTTTCATTAAATAACATTAAATTAGAATAAGTTAAAGTGTTTATTGTGATATTTTTAATTTATTTTCTTGCTATATAAAGGTAAGTGTGGGGTTTTTTTTAATCTGATACTGTTTCAGAACTGTTTTCTATTTTTTTGACTTCTATTATAATCTAAAGCCCGTCCTTTTGGGTTTTTGCAGCACAGGTAATAGAAATGAAGTATGTTTGTTATTTTAGGCATACAATTAAAAATATGATGCTTGGACTTTTGTTCAAACAAACAAACCATGGCCAATATCTTGAATCTGCTCTTTCACATATGAGAACTCTTTTGAGGTTTGTAGTTCATCTGAACGCTTGATTGTAGACGCTTTCTCTCTTCTGGAACATCGAGGTTTTTGCTTGGTGTCAGGAGAGCAATTCTGAGATTTTTTCGTATTTCCCAGCCCTGAGGGCAAGTCAGTACAATCTTCTCATGTTGCCTGGGTGAGTGCTGGTGGAGAACTGGTTTAGGTTTTGTCCTCATTGGATAAAAAATCTCCTGCTGCTTCTTTGTTGTTCATTTTTGCTTCTTGTTGATTTTTAAGATACACAAATTGTACTAATCAGAAGACTTTTGTTGTTGTTCAGATGTGTTTTATAGCTCTGATGCCTGTAACATATCTGGGAAGTGTGAGGAGATCTGCTGGAGTTCTTGAAGCAAAAGGTTGCATTAACACCACCTATTGCATGAATAGTTTATTCACTGATATATACAGATACAGGCACACATACTTATCTGTATTTCCTAGTTAAAAACCAAGATGATGTGTTGTGGTGCAATTGAAACATCCCACAAGATATATCTGGGTATCTCTAAACTTTAATTGAATGTTGGTGGTTTTGCTGCTTTCACAGCCTTCTTGAACTGCTTAGCTCCCTGGGCTCCCCGGATTGTTGGCTGCTCTGCCCTGAACTTTTCTGTTCAGCTGACTTACGAGCTGGGAAGTTGGTGAATTTATGCAGTGAGTGACCTTAGACCTAAGGATACACAGAAGGCTTACTAGGTAAACTGCAAAAGTGAACTTGTATCTGGGCAACCATCAAGCTTGCAATCCAAAATAACCAGTGTTTGCATTTTAGATGTTAAGCATTTAAGAACAGGTAGCATTTGGAAAGGAGGGATTTGAGATTTGTTTTTTCTTCCTGTTTAATTTTTTGTTGTAATACATACTGTGTGCATTGTTCTCCAGCAGAAAACCTCTGTTCAGTTTATTTTTTGCACATTGCTTTGAACTATTTTAAATAAATTTAGGGTTTTTTTTTTAATGTGTTGGCTGTGCTTTTTTCCCAGTGGTGTTTACAGCAACAGCATGCATACAAAGACAAAGCTTTCATTAGGAAAATTAGGGGTTTAAAGAGAACAGAAAAAAACTACTCTATAACATATATAAGACTATCATGACTAGTACAGCGTTTATGCAGTTACATTCATTATAACATTAGGTGTTTTATTGGTATTATGAAAACAAGCCAGATTTCCACAGTAGCTTTCAGAGTGCCTAGGTGTGTTTTTCTTATGATTTAACAGGTAACCAGAATGCCTTTTCTCTTAATATAGTTTTATTTCATTTTTGCAGGTAATATATGCTTTGAACACTAAAAATGATGAACATGAAGCAGCTATCCAAGCCCTTAAGGATGCTCATGAAGAAGAAATTCAACAGATTCTTGCAGAGACCAGAGAGAAGATCTTGCAGTATAAAAGTAAAGTGGCAGAAGAAATGGATCTCAAGAGAAAGATTCAGGTTTTGGAAGAGTCACTAGAAGATCACAAAAAGATGAAACATCAGGCATTGACAGAATTTGAAGCGTATAAGGATAGAGTTGAAGATATGCAGCTTTGTGCAGAAGCTCAGCATGTCCAACGTGTGGTGACCATGTCAAGGGAAGTAGAAGAGATCAGAAAGAAATTTGAGGAAAGGCTACGAAGTTTCATACAGTTGCAAGTGCAGTATGAGAAGGACAAGCGTACAGCTCTGGAAGACTTAAAAGCTGCCCACAGGCTTGAGATTCAAGAACTTCTGAAGACTCACCAGAGTCAGAATGCTACCTTAAGTAAGGGGCAAGAAAAACTAGAGGAATTGCATAGATTGGAGCTGGAAGACTTGAACAATAAAGTTGAAGAGTTAAGGCTGGAAAGAAAAAAGCTCATTGAGGACTATGAAGGCAAGCTCAGCAAAGCACAGTCCTTCTATGAACATGAACTTGACTCTTTGAAAAGATCTCAGCTTTTTACAGCAGAAAGTCTGCATGCTTGCAAAGAAAAAGAAGTGGAGCTAAGAAAAGAATTTCAGAACCAGGAAAGCATGTTACGGAAGAACCTGGGAAAGCTTAAAACTGAATTGCAAATGGTCCAGGATGAAGCTGCCAGTCTACGGGAAAAATGCCAAAAACTTCAGGTGGCTCTTGGTACAGCAGAAAACAATGTTCAGGTGAGACTGATGATATGTTGTTCCCAAGATGGTGAATTTTCGTTTCCTGTTGATGTTATCTTTCCATGTGGCTGGTAGGTTGAGGTTATTGGAGTGTGTAAACTTTAATTTTCCATCATTTATACTTGCTTGTCATCTTCTTCTAAATTTCTTTTTGTTTATTTGTATTTTAAACTCATCTGTTTAGTTAACAGTGTTTTCACAAGCAGCGACTGAAATATTGAACATGTTTTCAGTATATTACAGATTTTGGCTGGGGTAGAGTTCATTTTCTCCATAGCAGACTCGACTTGGGAAAAAGGAATTTAAATTACTATTGATCAAACTAAAGTAGTATAATGAGAAGTAAACCCAAATCTTAAAAGAGCACTGTCTCCTCACCCCTTCATCCTTCCAGGCTTAACTTTATTCCCCATTCTTTACGTCCTTCCCCTGCATTGACAGGGGAGTAGTGAAGGGGGCCTGCAGTCAGTTTGTCACATGTCTCTGCCTCTTCCACAAGGGCCTGCAGAAGGTGGGTTTCTGGAAAGCTGCAGTGAAAGGGGAAACCAGTTGTATGTTGATCATTCCTGCAATAAAGGAATTCCTTTTGTTTCCAAAGACAAGGAAGAGTCTAATACAGTATTTGCAGCAGATTTTAAAGTCAAGTCCTACTCTGATCACTGTGGATGAGGTGATCAAATGCATAATCTCACCACATCTGGTGTCTGTTTCATTACATGTCCTGTTCTGTGTTTTCCTTTATTCTCTTTTCTGCTTTAGTTTCTGAATAGACTCTTTACTGTTTTGAAATATAAGAAATCTATATTTGCTTTTGAACCAGAAAAAGATTTCCTTCCCACATGGCTAGAATACATTACACTATCACAGATATTACAGATATATTATTGTGAATCAGTACATCTGACTTAAGGCATAATGAAAGTTTAGAATCACAGAACCATAGAATAGTTTGGGATGGAAGGGACAGTAAAGATGATCTAGCTCCAACCCCTCTGTCATGGGCCAGGATACCTTGCACTAGACCAGCTTGCTTAGAGCCCCATCCAGCCTGGCCTTGAACATCTCCAGGAACAGGGGAGTTCGCAACCTCCCTGGGCAACCTGTTCCAGTACCTCACCACCCTCACAGGAAAGAATTTCTTTGTAATACCTAATCTAAACCTACTGTCCTTTAACTTAAGGCAATCTGCCTTTGTCTTATCTCTACATGCCCTTGTCAAAAGTCCTTCTCCAGCTCTCTTTTAGGTTTTCTTTAGGTATGGGAAAGCTGCTTCAAGGTCTCCCCCAGAACCTTCTCTTCTCCAGGTTGAACAGTCCCAGACTCTCTCAGTCTGTCTTCATAGGAGAAGTGATTCAGCCCTGTGATCAACTTAGTGGCCTCCTCTGGACTTTTTCCGAGAGGTCCTTGTCTTTCTTGTGTTGGGGGCCCCAGACCTGGACACACAGTAGTGCAGGTGGGGTCTAACTGGAGCAGAATAGAGGGTCAGAATCACCTGTGACCTGCTGGCCATGCTGCTTTTGATGCATCCCAGGGTGTGATTGGCTTTCTGGGCTGCACGTGCACATTTCAAAGTCAGATTGTTTGTCCCCAAGTCCTTCTCCCTAGGGCCAGTCTCCACCCAGCCTGTGCTTGCACTCAGAATTGCCCCAACCCAGGTGCAGGACCTTGCCCTTGGTCTTGTTGAATTTCATGAGGTTCACACAGTTCCACCTCTCAAGCCTGCCAAGTTCCCTCTGGATGACATCCCTTCCTGCCAGCATGTCAGCTGCACCCCACAGCTTGGTGTTGTGGGCAAACTTGCTGAGGGTGCACAAAATCCCACTGTCCATGTTGCTGAGAAAGATGCTAAAAAGTGCTGGTCCCAATACAGACCCCTGGGGGACATCTGATTTAGAGAAATTGCCCAGCTCTCATTTTGTGTATCTCCTTGCACAGCTTTATTTGAGTCAGTAGTAAACACTCAGAGTGAAGGACAGTGAAGGACACTAGATTTCTGTGAACATAAAATGTATTCTGTAATGTGATGAACTCTCAGATATCAGAAACTGGGTTTCTAAAGTTGGCCCCCAAACACTGTGGGTCATTTTATAGTTTGTATCTTTTCATGTACCTTTTTGAATATTGTCACGTTTCTCTTATGCCTTACTGTCATGCCACATATCCACTACCTTGTTTTTCAAAAAATATTTTTGAAGCATTACATATACTACAAAATGAATATCACAGTGATAGTACACTGTTTCAGCTTTTGTATGGATAAAAGTTGTTTGCTGAAAGGTCTTTTCTGTACCTTTTAACCTAATGCTCATTTAAATTTACATGATTATATGTGGTGGTAACAGGCATTATGTGTTTCCTCTAGGTTCTTCAAAAGCAGCTAGATGATGTGAAGGAGGAGGAGATGTCATTGTTAAGCAAACACAAAGAAGTGGAAAGCGAGCTCGCAGCTGCTAGGGAGCGCTTACAGCAGCAGGCCACTGATCTTGTTCTCAAAGCCAGTATGTATGTCAGTAACTTAATCTGGAAGTGAACTTCATCCTTTTGTTCTAGCCTTTCTTTTTTCTGTCAGTCTCATGCAGGTTTAGAGTGCCTAAAGACTGTTTAATGCCTTCCATAGAAATTTCCAGCACATTTTGGAGGGTTTTTTTTACTCTTTTGGTATCGCATGCATTGTACCTAAGGTTCCTTTTTCTGTGTACTTATTTGTTCGAATGTTCTACTTTGTATGGCATGTGTGGTCTTCTAGGCCTTGGAACTGCACTTATAATGAGTCTGCTTGTATCCATTCTCCACATAATCTCTGAGACATGCTTCCTGTTCCTCCACCTTTTTTCAGTTGCCTTTTCTTTCTGCTGATGCTGTGGGACTTTGCTTTATACCTACTGTCAAAAGGTTTCCAGCTTATTGGATAATAAATCCTCTAAAGTTTTCTCTGTAGCTGTTTGCTTTGCTCTTTTGTGTTTGTTGGCATGTGGAAAGGCACAAAGGTGGTTTAAGACCTGACTGTACACGTACAGGTTTTTTTCCTCTTTGGCATTGTCTACCTAGTGAAATGCTCAGTGGTGGGGTGTGGGCCCAAGTACTAGGACTTGGACAGCTATACAATAGGTAGGGTTTTGGGCTGAAAAAAATGCCCTGGCTTATTTTTGGCCTTGTTCAACTAGACCGATTTTAGCAATGCCTGATTGTTCCACACAAATTAGCACAAGCCCAGGAATAGTGTAGGCTGTGTATTTGAAGAACATAGTGGCCAGCAGGGCCCCAAGACTGCAGGATCCTATTAGATTTAAACAGCTAAAAAGAATAGGCTTGTTGCTGAGAGTATCTCAAATGGGAATCTGACCCTCCAAAAGGTGTATTGTGAGGCACTCATAGAAAAATCCATGACCTGAGACTGTTGGGGGGGGGAAAAAGCCCTTTGAGAGTGTATGTTCTCATCTACTCTAAAGCCATTGCTGTTTCATTCCTTAGGCAGAAGCACAGGAGGATTTCACCAACCCACCCCAAACATAGTGGAAATAAACTTAAATAGCCAGGCTGCTTTTCTGTATTACTGATGGCATGGAGTCAGCTCTCCTGTGCCTGGGGCCAGCCCTGGTCTCCTCTGGCACCGAGGTTTTCAGCTTTGGTTTTCAGCTTTACCAGAAGTTCCAGTGTGTCCCTGGCTGCTGCCAAGCTCTGTGGAGCTGTCAGCAGGACATCTTTGTTTTGCAGTGCATTGCTGTGCAACAAGAACCAGGATCCCTGTTGACAGTGGTGCCACCAAGCCATTCCCATGTCATGTGGTTTCTTGCCAGCCTGTTTGGAAGTGGTTTCTTACACTGGCCCACTGCTATCTCGACTGTCAGGTCACAGCATCAAAAATCCTGCCTCAAAGAAGCTGCATTCTCATACTTAATTACCATAAAGAATGTTTACTCGTTGTATTGCAGTTTTAGAACACTATATTGAGTCTATTTTGGGCATTTATTGTAGTCTTCTTACATTTATCCTGAGATTCTTAACTCAAAAGGAAATGGCTGTGTTTCATACTTTTTGTGTATAGAGTGTGAGGAATGGGAAACCTGTCTTGTGTGTTGGTATTGCTAGGACAAAAGCTCTAGATCAGTGTGTGTATGTGTGTGTGTGTGTGCTTACAGACAAATATGCATGCCATACTTTCTGACAAACTGAAATTCTTGTATTATTATTCTCCTTGTTACATTGTAAAATTCTGTGTTTGAAAATACCTTTCTTAAATGAATGAAGTTTTGAAATAAGGATTTTTTTAAATGTTATAGAACATAAGCATACCCATTATCTGAAGTTTTTCTCTTCAGTTTCTAGTTTTACAAAAAAGAATTATTTATTCTTAGAATTATTCTTAGAATTCTTCGGGGCTTAGTGTAATTAGAGGTGTGCATTTTTAAATGAAAATGTTATTAATTTTGAAGCAGCTTTAGTTTCCAAATTTCATTATATATCCTGCTGCTCTTCCCTTCACACTGTGTCCACAGGTGAAAAAGGCTAAAAGAGTTTCCTTTTTGGCACATCTTGCTTTTAACAACAAATGGAAATGAATTGTGAAGCTCAGTGATTTTGTCTTGTGAGAAACAGCATGTAATCTGCTTTCTTAGCTATTTCTTAGTAACTTAAATTTAAAATCAATAATCTATTATTGAAACTCAAATAATCTGTCATTTTGAAAGTTACAATAAAATGAGAGGGGAAACAACAAAGTCTTTCATAGGAGTTGAGATTACAAAACAATAAAAAATTATTCTGAGTAAACAGTAACTCTTATCTTTCAGTTGAACAAACCTGGAAGCAACCTCTTTTCTAAAACAATCTTCTATCCACTCCAAAGCCTCTCCCAGAATAACAGGAATTTCACTGCTTTAGTCAGTTAGGTAGTGGTGACATTTTCAATAATACAGACATACATCAAGAAGAACAAGGACAGAAATTTCGAAGTCAGAAACCTTTTTCAGCTGGTGAAACGACAGATGATTATATTGCCTAGTTTGAAATTTTACTTTGTTTGTTTGCTTGTTTTTCAAGAATGTATAAAAAGAAATAAAAAGGAAGCCTGTAACCTGCAAGGATTTAGATCATACTTCATTATAGAGAGAATGAGTTTTGTTACATCTCTTAGTCATATCCCTATAGCAAAATGAAGTGTAATTCCATAAGCTTTACAGCAGATAAAGCTATGTATCTAGTATGCCAGTTAAATTATGAGTTTAATAATGGTATCTTTACCTTTAGACATCAATGTTCTGCTTTCTGTTGTGTAGCTTATGGGGGGGTAAAAATATGCATTTTTAGGTGGGGTTAAGTTTTTCCTTAGAATTGCCTACTTCAGCTTTCTATTGGGCGTCAATATGCAGCTTTGAGCCAGGAACATTGAAACTAAAGGAGCTGCTCCACTAACTGCTCTATTGTTGTTGGACATTTTACAATAAAACTAAAGAAGTGAGAAGTGGAGAGGAAGATAAGTATTGCAATGAAGACAAGGGAGAGCCATGTGCAAGCTTCCATTAGATTTGTACTGTCATTGGAGTATGAATGTGCACTTCAATTGCGTGAAACCAATGCTATGAGGTTTTAAAGAGCTGCTTTGTTTTTAGGTCACATTGGAATGCTTCAAGCTACTCAAATGACTCAAGAAGTTACAATCAGAGACTTGGAATCAGAAAAGTCTAGATTAAAGGAAAAATTGTCCCAACTGGAAGAGGAAAGAAATTTATTACAAAGCAAAACACAGAGTCTGGATGAGCGACAAAGGCAGCAGATTCTGGCCTTGGAGAAGGTTAAATGGCTTATTGGCTTTAGTTGAATAAAAACAAAAAACTAGGATTCTCAAAAAAAAAAGTTATGCCTTAATTTTTGTTTGATATGACTGGAATAGGACTACTATGTTTCAAATATGTTTTGTGTAGCAGCATAGAATGACTAATGTAGAGTATAAAGTTAATTTAGAGGGAAGTCAGATTAGATGTTGTTCAGACTGCTTTGGACATGTTTTAACGATTTCATTTGATTTATGTCCTTGTGTGTATCTGCCTAGTATCTAAAGTGTCTCAGGAAGGACAACTGTGAAATGATTCAAGAACAGTTTAAAAAGCCATTTGCTGAAAATGCACTGAACATGTTTGAAAATACTGAACAGAAATTATAGGCTTGATACCTGATTGCTGTTTTCCCAGATTAAATAGAGGAAAAAATTAGGTTTTTAATAAGGTTGTATTGCTCTGCATGGATCTGTTTAAACTACCTTTTTGGTTCTTGAGTCATGTAGTCAATGCTTAGTGTTCACTCTGTTTTATATGGAAGTTAATCTTTCAGATTTGTGTTAGTAATATTTTTGCATTTTTTTATTCCTACTGCTCAGATTTTTTTACCATTGAATAAATTTTTTCCTGTACTTTATAGAAAGTAAATGAAGCAAGGGAAACACAACGTGAGTATTATGAGAAGGAGCTGGTAAAATTACAAGCGAGATTGGAAGGGGAGGCTGCACAGTTGAAGGAGGCTCATTCCAAGACCTTAGAAGAATTGGCATGGAAACACCATACTGCAATTGAGGCTGCACACAGTAATGCTAATAAGGATAAGAAGAAACTGCAGATGGTAGGTTTGTGTTCTCTTAGTAATCAAACAAGAATCAAATGTTACGGTTTCAATCTTGTACTGCATGGTTTTGTTTTATGGCAAATTTAATTTGGAGTTACCTGCAGGTCTGCTGGGCCTCTCTGAAGAAACTGCTTAGCCTTTATTAAAATAACAAATATCTTGGGGAAGGAAAAAAAAAAAAGGTACTTGTACTGTCATTTGTCTGCATACAGAAGAGAAATTCTCTACTTAGACAACTGTATTCTCAAGTATAGTAATTTTGTTTTCCTGGTATTTGTGATCCATATTTGGAAGGGTTGGCATATCAATATCAGTTCTTCTGAAGGAAGTGAAAAATTATATTATAATAACATTTATTTAAAATTTTCATAGACAGTCCAGAAGTACAAAAGGGTATTAGGACTTGGCTATATTTGTACTCAGAAGAGGACAACAGCTGTTCCTAGCTTACATCATAAAATTATGCTCCCTGTCCAGCAACTGCATATTTACCTCTGAATTGAATCCTGAAATTTAAAGGTTTTTTTTTTTATTTCACAAAATTGTCCTTTTCTTTGTCAGGATGAGAGGACTATTTTTAAATTATTATCTCCTGGTCTGATTATATGTTCATTATTTTACCTTATAATTGTTTAATTCAAGGCTTTGTTATGCTCCTCTGATGTATTCACAGGAAACATACCAAGGAACGCAGTTGTAGTTAGTGATGTAAATCTCAGACTGAGGTTGGGTTTGTTTTTGTAAATTATTTTAGTGTGTTGCTTCTTAGTTCAGTTTTTAATAAATCCAAAATATTTTTTTATGTCACCCAGTAATTAAAGTAGTTCTCACATCTGTGCATCTGATCTTTCAGGTTTACTTTCTTTGCAACTTTAAACATGCCTTTTATTAAGACAATGTCTCTTAGGGTTTCTGGGTATATTTTCCTTCTATTTCAGTAACATGTAGGGTTCTTTTTCTTTTGTTTGTTGTTAAAATTATGTGCAGAATAAAGCAAAAGGCTTTAATAATTTTTTTTTCTTGAATCATTAAATTAGGAACACCTCTAAGTGTGAGAAATGTGAAATGATTTTAACAAGGGAAAACTAACTATGAAAAGATACTAGGATCAAGATCTCGGTCAATCTTAATCAGATTTCACTGATCTTAAATGTTAATCAGATTTCACTGCCTCCTCTGTCAAACCTGTCTCACTAAGCACATGTCGTGGTATTCAAGTAATCCAAAGAAGAAAACAGTCAGGCTTAAATGCAGAGAAGAGCTGAATTTAGTATGAGGAAGAAGCATGGTACGAGGAGCCTTGGGAGGACAGGAGGACTGGAAGCCTAGGAAATGCATCTGGGGAACAGAAGAGAATTCAGCAGAATTAGAGTAGGACTCAAAAAATAGCTTCAGTATTTCTCTTTGCTTCAATTCTTCCATCTATAAAATGAGCTGTAAAAATGGCATCAGGAGGATTATGAAAATAGAGTTGCTAATAATGTTGCAGTACTGCACAGCTGTACTGACAAGTGTCATCAGAGAAATAATTACTGTGTTATCAGAATAGGGTCTAAATAGCACTAGTGGAATTTTGCAGACAGCAGATTTCAGCACGAGCAAGACAAACTGATTTGGTTTCATTGAGCAAGGAGCATTTATCCCACATGTTGACTCACCTGGGCCCAGTGCAGAAGACAGGCATTTGTTGAGTTACATTGTTTAGTAGTGTGTTAGTAACAGTGTAACCCTCTGTTTTGTCACTCTGTCCAACTTCTACCCTAAATGAAGAGATTGTGCAAGCAGTGTACGTAGAAATTATGTATTGCCTACAGCATACCCTAATGTAGTGCCAGAACTAAAAAGCTACTTAATGTGCTAAATGTCCTTACCACCAAATGTCCTTACCACCTCCTGTGAAACTACTTGAGGAGTCTGTGGGTTTGGGTGAGGAAGGCTTGGCCTCTGTTGCTTCTTGGAGTGAGCTGGATGACACTACATTGCTGTCTTGCAGCAGAAAACCTTGGGTTTCTGTAGACTTTTTATACCTTTTCCTGACTGTTTTTCCTCTTTAATACTTTTTAGTTTGAACATAGCTCTGGTCTCTGTATTTGCATAGCTGTTTCTGAGATATTGCTGATTTCTCAGAAACCTGAGCCCAGGTCTACACAGAGGCACTGAGTCGATGCTGAACATTGCATTAAGCTGAGCCCCTAGGAAGGAGTTAATAAAGGAGCCTCTGTAGCTCCATAGAAAACCTTGAAGCCTTGTATGACATGGCTCTGGAGCACCTTGCTTGGCAACCGTGGTTTTCTTCAGTAAAACTTTGTAGTGTTATAAATTATATAGTATATTCCACTGAAATATGTAATGAAGTTCTTAATTTTAATATGTTTAAGTATTTTGTGAAAGAAATTGTTCTTCTGAAAATGTATTGTGAATATTAATAAAACTGAAGCATAAATTTATAATTTTCCTTTAAAAAGATAGAAGTTTGTAACTTTCATATGTATCTATCTACACATGCAACATAGGCTCATGTAAGAGAAATATAATTCATTGAACAGTTTTTTTCAGAATTTGGCTATTATAGGGGTGTTATTCTTTCCGTATAGTCAGATTTGAAAACTAATTCTTGATCTCTTTTAGTTCTACATAAATTTTATAGATAAATGGTGTGGGGCTTTTATTTTTGTTTATTGTAACAGCCTGAAAAACTTAACAGAGCTCAGTCTGGATTTTAAGATTTACTATTTTCTGTGGGGATTACTTGTAAGAAATAAATGGGAGAGGTCTGAAGGACATTCAGATTTATGAGTGAAATTTTATAAAACGTAAAAAATTCTTCTTTCAATTCAAATGGAAAAACTGAAAGTAGATACAATTTTAAAGCTTTTGATAATTGAAAGTCCTGTTTATTTTGTGATTAATCGAGGATGTTAGGTTATAAAATAAACTGAAAAATTAAGACATCCATTGTAAAAGGAAATAATTATTAATGCTTTAACAGTTTAAGAAAGGGTGATTCTTGGTTGGGATCACAAATATTTGTGCCAGTTAGAATCATTTCTATGTAGTACACCTGTACTTTGCAATGACAGTGTGGCAAGTATTTAATAATTCTTCCATCCTTCCTGTCTCTGAAGGAGTTGGAGCAGCAATTTGAGAAGGAGAAACTGCATTTGGAGGATGATAAGAATCAGCTCCGACAGCAGCTGGAAAACATGAAAGAAGAGCTGACTACAAAACTGACTTCTGCCAATCAGGAGGCAAGGGTTAACTTGTTTCAGCTACCACATTACATCAATAGTCATCTTGTTCTTAGACTCCAGCACAGGGCTAGGACTACACTGTTTGATCTCTTTAATGCCTTGTTTCTGTTTAGAGTAGAGTACTCTTCAAACACGACAAGTTAGTGGATTGCTTCTGAGCAGTGATTTTATTGTCCTTTACAAAATTAACAAAGCAAGAGAGATGAAGGTATTCAATGGTTGATGTAAACAGCTCTTCATTTTTAACTCTCTTGGTCTTCTCATTAGGTACACAGACCTCTATACAAAATATGTCAGGAGGGACGAAAATGAACTGTATTTAACTCATATTTGATTACAATTAACATATTGTAAATTCTGGTCAGTTACCTGACTTGCAAATCATATTCATATATTTTCTTCAAAAGATGATATGAAATGCTTATAGTAAGACCCACATTTTTTTGTTACATTTTGATATGCAATCAATGTTAAATGTATCATATCTCAAGACAGTTTAAATTTTTTGGGTTGGAAATCACCACCTTTTAATAACACAGTATTTTTAAACTAGAAATACATTCTACTGGTATCAAAAAATATCAATCCATTCTTCTCTGGAACTTCTCCCTTGTTCCAAGAAAATATTTCTGCAGCTTTATTGTTCAGCAAGACCTTCATAGGATTTCAGTGTGTGCTTTAAGACAGACTTAAACACGAATTTAAGTATTAAGTTTGCAGCACCATTTTTCATTACTGTTTTCTATATTGTACAACTTCTGGAGAGAGTAGATGTCTCATTCTGGTAGCTTGCAAATTGCACAGATGCTTACCTAGTTAAAGAAAAAACCTGCCTGTTTTTAATATAAGAAATGGGGAAGATGTCCTTCCAAAAGTATAGATTAATTTATTAAAGTATAGATTTTTTGTTAATATCTATTACTATATTAATATATCAATACATTACTGTATTAATATTCATTATAAAGTATTCAATTATTATATAATAAAGTATATATTCTGACAATGTATATTAATATCTACTGTCAGAGTAGGACCTACCAGATAGATGCATATGCCAGAGGTTGTACACTACCAGAGTAGCTCTACCTCCCACCTTTAGAGTTCAGCATCTGTGCTGATCAGTCAGTCATGAATACCTGTTAAACAGGAGACTGTGCTTTCTCCTGAGGTTTGCACTTGTCTTTGCTTCAGAGCTTAGAGAAGGTGCAAGTTGAAGCTGGAACTGCTCTTGCTCCTTTAACAATGTGCTTACTTGCATTCAAATCGATGAAAATACGATGTATTTATTATGTATGTTAACAAAAACATACATATACATGGCTTTATTTTTCATTTCAAAATTACATGAAATTCAGTTATTTTTAGCTTGATCTTCTCTGTTGTATGTTAACTTTCATTGTTGCTGGATTAGGTCTGAGGAGAGTACTGTTGTCGTTCTATTGTCATCTAACACTGTAGGCTTAAATTTAGCAGTTCTTTATCAACTTCTCTTGGGTTCATGAGCAATAAACTTTCTCCTTTCTTGAAGGAAGTAACTTCAAATGTTTTAAGAAAGAGTTTTTATTATCCAACTGCTATCAAATTCAGGCTTGGAAAAGTCATCAGCACACTGAATTAACCAAACAGAGGCATAGCTAAAGAACAGAAGACTAACATAAACTAAAATAGGGAGCTAGGGCTAGCTGCTGTACAATATTTGAGTTTATGTGCAAACCTCTGCCAGGATAAACATAATACAGTGTATTATGCCTATTGAAAGAATGAGAAAAAGCATACAGGCAGTAAATTTGGGTTGATCTGTAAATCCACTCCATGTAGTACAGAGGAGATATGTTTTTTATTTCATTACTATGTTTATCTTGGCACATGAAATAAGTGCTTCACTTGCAACCACAGCTTACCCTTAGATCTCTGTTGACAGCTAACAAGTTTCTCAATGCCTTCACTGACCTGGAAGAAGCTTCCCAATTATGTGTCTAACACATCGTTATCTTAGCTCTTACATTGCTACTGTTGCTTCCTTTTTTTGGTTTGCTTTAAGTTACAGAAGTCATTTAACAGTAGGCATGTATTTATTACTTTCTGTGGATGCTAGCTTAGTTCTAGTTTCCCTGCTGAGAAAGCTGCTTTTGAACCCATGCCATCCTCTTTTCTTTTTGACAGACTTTCTGGTGGCAATTATCTTAGCTAAAGGATGAGGGAAGATTGAAGCCTCATTAGGCTTGCTTCTAGGACTAAGCTATTTAAGAGCAGTGTAATCTTAAATACTTGCCAGAGATTTTTTTTGAGAGTTCGAGTTAAGTCAAGAGAGTGGCTTTCTCATGTGTCTCAGGATGAGGCTGGCTCTTCACTCTGTAGATTTGTTTCACCACAGACCAGCCAAGGCTTTTTAGAATGGATGCTGTGTTTGTGTCACTTGGCAGACTAATCTAAGGACTTGCTGACTCCATCAAAGGATTTCTGACGATATTACTAAGGATCATTTTAAACAGCCTCCATCATTGCTTTGTCAACAGCAGAATTTACCTGAAACCCTGTGAGTGGCATTCCTGCCTGCTCCCATATCCTTTAGATCCGCTGACTGCTGTTCATGTGGATGCAAGTGGTTTGCTACTACCAGATGCATAGACAGTAGTGCACTGCCAGGATACCAATACAGTTTGGGGGGCAGCTTTTCTTGTAGAGGTTCTCCTTCAGGTAGTAATGTTTTGTAGGGAATTACTGGTTGATTGAATATGACACAAAGAAGCACAAACACTCCAATTTATGTTAGTTTTTCTCTGAGATTTCTCATGCCAAACAAATTTTGGATTCCTTTCTGAGAGGAAAGGAGGAGTTCCCCTTCTTAAATGCTTCACAGCTTGCCTGCAGAGGGAAAGAGTTCCGGGAGGGACAGGTGGTGCTCATGTGTTTATCATAAACAGTATTTGTATATAATTATTCTAACAAACAGGAAGAGTGGTTATAATTCTTACCTGTCCATGCCTGCAAAGGCTAGTCTTTTCTTGGGACACTTGTCCCACTGTGAATGAATTTATCTCAACATGCAAAGGCAAGAGCATAGACTATTGCTTCTGCAAAAAATCTGCAGTTCCAATTAGCTGCTGATCTTTAGTCCCCCTGCCTCTCATTTTTCTGTTTTTCCAGTCTTTACTTAAAAGGTATTTTCTTTCCTGTGGGTGGTGAACAATGTTCCGTCTCTAATACTTTTGTTTGAAGCAAAGAAGTATAGTGTCATCATTTTACAAATGGGGAGCTGAAGCACAAGCAGGCAGAAAAAAAGTGTATTGTTACATAGCAGTTACAGAAATTATCACATTGTACTCTAAATGTATTGGACTGAGTTTTAAACAGGCTGGACAGGTAGCAATCTGAAAACGGTGAAACTTACACCCTAACACAAGTTAATTTATATATTAGAGTAGAGTTTATGTATTTTGAAATAGTTCTCATTAATCTACATAAAACCTTTCTCAGAGTAAAGTTGCAGGCGATTTCAGACCTTTTATGTAGCCCCTTTTCTTGCGAAGTGCATCAAATATACATTGGATTTTTTTTTACTTGTAAAAATTCTTTAATTGAGTCTTTGCTTTTATGGTATTATGGGAATTTGGTTTTAAATACAGAAACATGAAGTGATATTAAAGGAGAACAGGCTGTGCAACTAAAAATTTGTCTAGATCAGAATTAGAAAACACTGGAAAACACCAGGATGGCTTGGCTGCCATTAGTAATAATCATGGAAATTACAGCTTTTTTTATGTCACAGGTGTGTCGTCTGCAAGACCTCGTACGAAAAAGTGAGCAAGGCCTCGGGACTGCGGAAGGACACATCTCCAGTCTTCAAGAAGCTCAGGAAATACTCCAGAAAGAACTGGAATTAACTAGAGCAAGACTGCGAGAGACCACAGATTCACTGTATAGTGTTGAGGTAACCAGATTGTCGGAGAATAAATTGTGCAAAGCACAGTCACAGTGATTTTGGTCTTGTTTTTGAAATGGCAAGAACTGTTACAGTGTACATGTGATAGAAAGAGCCTCATGTGGCTTCATTAAAGGAGAGATTTCTATTTCAAGCAGACAAGAAAAGAAATGGAAACTAGGATAGGTTGTTTTGGAGTGTTGGGGGGGATATATTTTTATTTTGTTGGTTGGTTGTTTTGGGGTGGGTATTTTTTTTTTGTTCTCAGAACATTTTTATTATTTAACAATTAGTGCTGCAAGCACATCTTGCTGTGGTAGATGTAAATTACAGCTGCCAAAGTATACCCATACAAAATATGTTCAGAGATTTAATGAAATTTCATGAAGGGATATGAGTTAACATTTGCTATTCCAGACAGTTCATGTCATGGTGCAAAATAAGATCCCGAGCTTGCTAGCTCTAGAATTCACTAAAACATTTTTGATCTTTTTTTGTTTTTATGCATATATTCCATGTTTTCCTTGAATAATGGGCACAGTCTTTATTTCAGGCTCAAATTTAGAATTTCAGTAAAGACTTGAGAATATTTTTCAGATATATGCTATGATATCTTGAAAGATAGCAGACTGTCACCGAGAAAATGTGACCATTTTATACCATTAGGCAATTAATTTGTCTAGGCACAAATGTATTGTTGTTTTAATTGGCTTAGATGGAAATAGAACTGTCACTTAGTCTGTCAATAGCTCATTGACTGCAGTACTCAGTGAACACTTCCATTTTGTCTCCTCAGTAAATAATGTACTTTACAAGATCGCAGAAGTGTTTGAAGTAAAGCAGCAAATATTGTAAAAATTTTTTTCACTGAACCTCTCTTCATATTTTCATAACAAAAGCAGCCTGAAACAGGACATTGGTATATTTTAAAAATTTCTTTCAACTGTGATCATTAGATGTGCACAGTGTTACAGTTTATAACTTCCTCTGTATTTTTTATAATTCTCAGTAAGTGTTCTTACGAACTAGTGTTTCTCTCTTCACCCACTAAAACTATATTTAAATATTCATATGTAGCACGTTACTGGCAATAACATCTTAACAGATTTTAAAATCTATAAAAATGGTGCAGAAAAGGTCTCATTTTAAAAAGTATTAATTAAATTTAGAGGTTCATGTTTGCTTCTCATGAGTGAAGCAAGCACTGATGAGTAACATTCATGTAAGTAGGATTTCTAGGTAGTACCTAATACTATTCTAGTGTGGTAAAGTTTCAACAGAAATTGATGGGCAATTTAAAGGTGGTGTTTTCTGTGTTCAGACTCTGAAACCTTGTTTCTAGCAGGTCTGTCCCATCAAGAAACAGAAAAAAAGGTATATGAACTTCATATCAAAAACAGATAGCTCAAGCTCTGAAATTCAAATAGTAAATATTTGATACTTAAAAAAAAAAGAAAAATAAAATTCGAAGCATTCTTGACAAACACCTAAGCAACCTGCTGTAATTCTCAAGTGAGTCCTGCAGTGAACAGGACTTGATGACTTTTTGAGGTTCTTTGTAACATAAATTATTCTATGATTCAGTGTAATGGTGTTTGAAAAGATTGTGGAATGGCTGATTGGGAAATTGCTTTTTATAGTAATACAGACTTGTATTCCACAAGTACAAAATTTTAGGACATGTAGAGGCATTAATTGTGCATAACTAGGAATTTCACACTGAAGAAGTTATAGTTCAAACTCATGAGCCAATTGTAATTGATATTTCTATTATAAATACGCTCATGTAAGGTTTGAAATATGTTTTTGCTGCTGATGGGTCTCTATTGTAAAGTTTGTATTTGCAGGGAGAACTGGATCAGGAGAGGCAACAGCACGAGGCGATGATTGCTGCCATGAGAGAGGAGGA
This sequence comes from Climacteris rufus, assembly GCA_013398175.1. Lineage (NCBI taxonomy): Eukaryota > Metazoa > Chordata > Aves > Passeriformes > Climacteridae > Climacteris > Climacteris rufus. Next base: position 396,437 of record VZRZ01003594.1, read on the forward strand.
GAAGTTCAAAGTTGACAGAATGGCGCGTGACTTGGAAATCAAATGGACGGAAAATCTTCGGCAAGTATTATTTCTTAGTTTGTTTTATTCTTTAGTAAGATAGGAACTGTGTATTCTATGCAAATGTGGAATCAAATGAAATGTAAAGCAAAGGTTTCTCTTATTATCTAAGATTTTCCAATTGCTGCTGAGATCTTGATTCTCTTTCAGTTCTTGCACAAGGTCCCACTGCATGTTAGTTATTTGACCTTTGTTTTCAGACAGGAATGTAATAAGCTTCGTGAAGAGCTGAGGCTGCAGCATGAAGAAGATAAGAAGGCAGCCATGACTCAGCTGTTGCAGCTGAAAGAACGTGAAAAAAACGCAGCAAGGGATGGATGGCAGAAAAAGGTTGAAGATCTTCTAGACCAGGTAGCTATGGTGTCTTTCAGAATTGGAAAACCATTACAATTTAGTTGCTGGTGGTTTATTACCAACTAAGCTCATTAAATCAGTTGTGACGTCTGGCTTTTAAATGAAATTTGTTAGCATAGGGCTTTTTAACCGAATCAAGATCAAATCGTTTAAATAATGTAGGGAGATAACTTTAATTATATGAACGTTGTTCTTTACGTTAAATGTGAATAAAACTTCTTACAGTTCTGGGGGGAAGAGGGAGGAGGTCTTGACAGTCTCACTTCTTCACTACAAGATTGTTTTGATTCTGTCTGCTCGCCTGTTCTGCTGTTAAGTATCTACCGATACTAATTGTTTGGACTGTCCCTTATCTTTACAAAAACAATAACCCCCTATGTGTACAAGAATAACAGTGCACAAGTCTCTGAAAGAGCAAAATGTCCCTCAGTTTCTATAACACGTTTATTTACAGCTATGTCTTCTCGCAATGATTTTGAACATTATCTTGGGATAATTCTGTATAAATACTGAGATTTTTTTAATGGCAACTCATATAGTCCCATTTATGTTAGACAACTCGAAGAAAATACTTGCTTTGTACTTTTTCCAAACCATAAATGCTGTAGAACTGATTTTATTGACTCCAGTTTGAAGGAATAGCTGATAATGAACAAATACATTTTAAAGTAAGAGTAACAGATTTTGGAACTCATTAAATGACTGTGATTTCAGGATGTTATTGTGGGATGGCTTTTAATTTGCTCTCTAATTTGAGAAGTTAATAACTAAACACGCACTTGATTATACAGCCTGTTACAGGAGCATGCAACAATGTATTTTGCTGACAGTGGAATTTAAGCTTGTGAAATCTTGGGATTTAGACTCTTACAAAAGCTGGACGTTTTCAAAGTTCTTGGTCTGTTACTTTTTACAACATGGACATAATGAGACTTGGAGTCATTTGATTTTAAGTTTTGCATTACCCAAGCTTCATTTACTTTCTTTACTTCTACCTATAAATAACATTTTGTCTTGAAAGGGATATATTAACCTCTCTGTAGTTTTAACATACTTTGAAAGTACTTTACTTATCTCTGTCTTTCAAAAATACCATGTTAAATCTAATCTACAGTTTCAGAATGGAAAATTAGTATGTTGCAAATGAACTTTTTTTTAATGTGTGTGTAAGAAATTTTGGAATCAGAAATCTAACTGTAATAAGGAGCATTTACTAGAAAATTTTCAGACCCCGGAAAAGGTCTCCATATATGAAATAGTTGTGTTTTTCTTTTCTTCTTCATTCCTCCTACTGTATCAGAGCTGTATGCAAAGAGCCTAACAGCATGTGTGCTTGAAGGACTTTTTTTTTTTTTCGATATTTTTTCAATCTAGCTGTGGCTTTTCCATATCACTGTTTGAACTGGATAGACATTTAATAAAGATTAAAAAATTAATGCTGGTGGTAGGGAATTAAGCTTTCCCTCTGTAAGAATCTATGTTTTATCCATTTGACCTAGAGGAGAGAGAATTCCAGACCATAGGGCAAAAAATGGGTAACAACTCTTGGAGAAATTAATTTGTAGTAAGTTCCTTCTGATTGCAGTACACAAAAGATAAGTCTCTGAGAGTTGTAGTGACCTGAATCACAGAATTACAGGCTTAGGCTGGAAGAGGCCTCAGGAGGTTGTCTAGTGCAACCTCCTGCTCAAATCAGTCAGCACTGAATTAGAACCAGGTTGCTTAGGGCTCTCTCCAGTCAGCTCTTGAATAACTTCCAAGGATGAAGATTGCACAGCCTCTCTGAATAATCTCTTTTAGTGCTATCGTCATAGTGAGTTTTTTCTTTATATTTAGGCAGAACCTTCTCTGTTTCAGGTTATGATTGTTGCCTCTCATGTTTCTGTTGTACACCACTGTGAAAAGGTCAGGTCCACTTTCTCTGTGGTACCTCAGTACCTCATAGGTACTGGAAAGCTATTAAGTCCCACAAAACCTTTCCTGCTTTAGACTGAGCAAACACAGTTACCTCAGAAGGATATGTGTTCAAGTGCCAGCCATCTTGGTGGTAGCTCTCTGCTGAATGGGATCAAGTTTGTCAGTGTGTCTCTGGTACCGAAACTGAATGAGCTGGAGGAAGAGACAGAGTGTGCCCTCCAGGTGATGTGCAGTAAGTGCCAAGTCGAAGGCACTGATCCCTTCCCTCACACCACTGGTTCCTGCTACAGCCCAGTGTGCTGCTGGCCCTCGGTGCTGCCAGGCCACACTGCTGGTTCATGTTTGGCCAACCATCAATGAGGGTATGCAAAGCAGATCTGTGACCCAGTGTGGACCAGTGCAGGGATTTGGCCCTTCTTGTGTAAAGGGCTTTACATTTGTCTTTGTTGAATTTTGTGAGGTTCCTGCCAGGCTGTACTTATAATCTAGATAGGTCCCTCTGGATGGCAGCCCTATCTTTCAATGTGTTGTGTCCCCTCCACCGTGTCATCCTCCACCTTCTATTCTTCCCGGTTTGGAATCTGTCACAGTAATGACACGAAAGGACGAGCCAGAGACACTTGTTACCAGGATCAGAGAGAAGGAAGGAAGGAAGGCAAAGACCCGCCTTCTTTATTTTTTATATCCATTTGGAAATCACTATTCATTGGAGGAAATCAGTTCTTCCTCCCTCAATTACAGTGATCACAGGAAATGTCCATCAAAGTTCTGTGTCCATGAGAAAGGAATGTGAGAGATAAGATACAGTTACAATAACATAGCTATGTTTACAGAAAGAACTGTGAGAAACTAGCTACAAAGAGAGTAAAAAACATTCAACTGCAAGAAGCAGGGCAACATCAATCATCCACAAAGTCTATAAGGATACTTTCTGTCTCCTCCTCCAGATCTGATGAGGTACTGAAAAGCGCAGGTCCTGGAACAGATGCCTTAGAAATTCTACACTGAACTAAAACTGCCTGAGATACTGCAGTAGGGCTGTGAAATTTTGGATTTGTTACACCCTGGTTTTAATTTGTGGGAAGATGCATTTAAAACCCATTTGAAAGGCATGAAGCCTGTGTAAAAATCAGGAAGAGAGAAGAGATCCAGATCCTCTTTCTGCAATTCAGATTTTTCCACCTGAAGTAGTGGTCTGGTCTGTATCAGTAGTATTATACAATAATTTATCAAAAACTAACAAGACCAGGGTCTCAGCTAAGTAATTTTTAAATCCTGATTTGACAACCGATGTGGCCTATGTGTGTTCTTTATGTTGAGACAGTGTCTAGAGGTTCACCAGTTAGTTGTATAATTGCTGTTTAGAAAGGTTGAATTCAGAAACTAGATGCTCATCAATACAGGTGCATAATTTTCTGATATATTCTAATGCATCTCTGATTTGATTTAAAAACAGGCTATGAGAAACTGTGTTGCCTAACTTGAAGTATCGGAATAGTTATGTAATCAAAATGTTGAAAAAACAGGTTTAAATATAGTTACTGAAACTGTAGGAAAATACAACATAGAGTATGCCCACCTGGGAATGCTGCTGACTGGGCCTGGAAAACTGAATGAAGAGATGCAGCTGTGAATGTTAACAGTTAAAAAAACCCCAAACCAAACCAATTCAATCTAAAGAATTATGCCCATAAAGTGTACTAAGCTGGTTTGAGTTTTTCAGCTAAAAAAATGAATGAATAAATAAATAAATAAATACTGTGTTATACTAATCTACAAATTTCTGCAGCTTCCATTTGTTGCACATTTGATAGGTGAGATCTAGCTCTTGCATAAAATAGTTTTATTTTCATACCAGTATGCTAAGTGTTGCTTTACGGAATGCACATAGGATTATTGTTATTCTAACAGTATAGCTTTGTTATGAGTAAAATTATTTTCTTGAGATAAAATGCTACTCATCTGATTAAGTGTTTAAACGCATTCTTGCCCGTTGCAAAGCATCACTTACCATTTACAGTTAAACATAGTTGGTAGTTTTAGATCAGTGTCTAGAGACCAAGTGCGTAGTTCTTATCTCTGATATGAGAAATTATTCCAGAAGACAAAAAAGAAAGTGCTTTTCCTTTTTTTCCCCTGTAAATTGCACCAAGTACTTCTATGTCAATCCATTTGAGAGTTTCATAATGAAATATGCAGTGAATTCAGATATGCTTGCTCCTTTCCATTCCTCTTAACTGTATAATGGGGTTTTAACGCTTTTCTTAAAAACATTTTACTGCTGAGAAAGCTTCAGCCAGGGCCAAAATAGCAGGATTTTTTTTTTTGTTTGAAAGCATGAGCATGTTCTCTCTTTTTTGCCTGTCTCCTGTGCAGCCTTGAGTTCTGGGCACTGAAACACACAGATTAAGATTTGTATTCTTCTTAACTGTTTCTTCTTGTGATACGTGTTTCTTTCAGTAAAGTGAATCAAGGGTTCTCATTGTGGATGGGCTTTTTTATATTTGAGAAAATATTGGTTCTCCCATCTTCCTTACTGTTCAGTAAATTAAATGGTTTTGTCAGCATTTTTTCCCATACGTAGCTTTTCCATTCTTATGCAGTTTCATCCATGGCCAAGCATTAGTGTGACATTGTTCTTTCTTGGCTTTGTCAGCTTTTTACACCTGAAGATGTGTCTTCTATTAATGGAAATATCAGATAGTGAGAGTGGACTAAAGTGTAATACATACAGTTTGGTAGCTGCTGTTTGTTTTTCCTACTGCAAAGACTCTCTCATTTTTTGAAAAATATGTTAAAGTTTTCTATTCAGAGTTTGTTTCTGTGACGGTGTGCTCCTTTTTGCACTGTCAAAGTAAATAGCAGAAACTTTGACTTAAATCAAAATTTAAGTATTTTCTTCTGATGCAGGCATTATTCAAATTGTAGTTTTCAGGAAACTGTGAACTCGACATACTGGTCTTAAAATCCTGAATATGCTCTTGTTCATGAAGTGGAGTGCTGAGAAAAGCCCCTGAGCTCCATGCACATCTATAAATGGCTCTTGATCAGGCTTCAGCCAGAGGCAGTTATTGCTCCATCTTTACTTGCCCATGTGGAGGTGCTTATTGCAGAGTGATGTGCATCCACATTAGCAAAATCAGGAAACCCTACTTTCTTTCCCCAGCACAAGGATTACTGGCCTGTTCCACAGCCTGAGTAATCCTTGCATTAGAAGATTTGCTGCCAAATGGATACTGGAAGTTTCTACAAGAAATAACCTACACATACCCTGTATCAGTTTCCCAAAAGAAGGGAGATAAACTTTCAGCACAGAATCATTTTACCCAGCTCCCTGTCACTTGATATTGTCCTGAACACCCTGTCTAAAGTCTTGTCTGCCAGAAACAGAGTGGAGGTAAATTTCAAGTAACTCTCTTCTAATAACTCTCCTAATTTGCTTTGGCAGTTCTTGTATTCAGTAATACTAGGCTACCATGACATCTAGTGGATGGTAAGGAATGTTGGGCAAGATTTAAAAAGCACTTAAAAATCTAAAATTCAGAAATCCAAAAGAATAAAAAGAAAAATCATACCAAGGAGAGAGAAAAGAACAAAGGGCACCTGGAATGTAGTGCAGGGTGAGGTTTTATGCCTCTTCTTCAATTTGTAGATACCTGTTTTTCCAAAGAAGCATGCTTTCCTTGAGTCTTAAAACTTTGACAAGTTACTACAGCTCTCTTTGGTCTTAATGGGAGTGTGCTGCAACTCACACAGGCCTCACAGAGAATCAGGGGAGATTTGGGAATTGCTGCCTAGGTCCAGTGTCTCTGGGCATCCTGCCACTCACCACTGATTTAGAAGAACTGATTCTCCTGCATTATAAGTGGGAAAGCTGTGCTTTAAACAAGTTAGAGCTTGTGAGCATATGGATAATCACGTAGTCAGAGTCACTGCAATCCTGAGAGCCAGCTATTGAAGGTGCTTCCCCCGTTTTTACGGCTCTTTTCCAAGAAGGAATCCCCCTTGTTCGATGATGACTGGGTGCATTTGTTTTGTCCACACTGGTCATTGTAGTGTTGTCTCCAGCTTCAACATGGAAAGAAGTGCCCAACATTCAGCTGTTCTTTCTGAGCCTTTAGTTTTGGTGAGCCTGTTCAGCCCCTGCCACGCCTTCATCATTGTTTTACTCTTGTTTGAAAGATTCTGAATATAATGAAGGAAATTCATTAAAGACCATTTACAATTAAGAGCTACTCAGCAACACAGACAAACAAAAGCAACAGAACAAATCAGTGTTTTCAAAGTATTTTTGGTAGGACACAGTAGGAATGCTAACAAATGTCAGTTTGTTGCTCTGTTATATAATAAATGTGTTACTGGACTTTTTCATCTCTCTTTTGTTTTTTTCTTAATTTAATTCTTTTTCTCCCTTGGTGTTGTGTTTAATTGAATTTAAAAATATGTCTAGGCTAATGTTTGAAGTTGATATTTTCATATCCAAAGAAACTTGTCTACCTGATCATAAACTTCTGATTGAAATTTAATGTCATGAGTTTTTGTTCGGCAGTAAATCTGGAGGAGATGGAAAGACTATTTTAGTTCTATTTGTTAATGGATCAAAATGGATTAAATTCTTAGTACTATATGTAATAAATAATGCATCAGTAAAAAGTTTAATTTGATATTTGGAAGTTTATGCTTCCAAAACTGGTAAGTAGAAATCTAAGGCAAATCCAACAGTAATAACAAATGACAAATAAAAGAAATGAAGCTCTAGTCCCATTTCAAAACCTTTAAAAATTATTGGGCGATTCAAATGGTTCTGTTTTTCCCTTGACCATGAAACCTGTAGTTTAAAAGCATGTATTCCAAAATCCAAATAGATACAAATATGCAAAATACCTAGGCCAACCCAAGCCACTCTGTGATTTTGCCTAGAAGTTTGACAGATCCCTACAACTGGAAAAGAGAAGAGCTCCATCTTTTCGAAGTTCCCCACCCTGTGATATCCTGGAGACAACATTTTCCCTCAGGTTTGCTCCAAAACCAGGAGGAAATCAGGCCCAGTTAGATCCCAGAGATAGTTACACATTTCAGAACTCCTTATATATGCCTCATTTTCCTCTTCAGAAGACTGCTGAGTTTTGAGACAGGGAAAGGACTCTAAATGCTGCTTTTTCTTACCAGTCAGAGAGGGCAAACTTTGATGCAGCTCTCCAGTTCCTGGCACATCACAAGCCTCAAGCCAAGTACAAAACGTTGAAGTAGCAAACAGCTGCTTTACAAATCTCTGCGGAGTCATCTGTCGCGTAAGCACTGCACAGCCAGAGACTACATCTGCTGACAAATCAGTCTTGCTCTCAAACCAAAGATGTATCTCAAGGGAGAGTTTTAGCATTGTTGTTGTCATTATTAGCTGGATAAAATCAACTTATGACAAAGGTCCCTCCAGCTTCTTTGCTAGGCACTTCAGAAACTCGTTTCCTTTGCTGATGTCTCATGGATGCATGTAGGGTTTGTTCTTCAGAAAGGTAAGCAGCATCTATGGGAGGTCATTCTTAACAGGAAGCAAAGACTGTGTAGCAATCTAGAGCTGCTTTGATAAAACAGATGAAGTAGGACCTTGCCCAGTTAGGGTGTCAGGTTTTACCCCAGAATTCCTGTTTGCCAGCAGTGTTTTGAGAATTCAGTTAACCGTGCAGCAAAATCAGATTGTGACACAGTTTGACATTGAAACGTCAGTGAGGGAAAGGTGTTACATAACTGATCTTTGGGTGATGTGAAGACTGATGCTGAAATTAAGTGTCAAGCCTCTGTAATCTGGTTGAAATTAATTTCTAGTCTAGAGAAACAATAAAATGAGAGAACTTCCATATATTCATTAAGTTAATGTCCTGCAGGAAACAAGGTAACTGCACGAAAATGTGAAAATGTCACTGGTGCAGAAAATGTCCTTCTTGAGGAGAATGACACCGTTTCACCATGAAAATGCTGAATAGCCCCCGTGACAGTTGTGATGTGAACAAAAGCAATGGTTCATTACAATAAGCAAACACAAAGCTTGAACAGTTTCAAATCTCTAAATTTATGCTTTACTGCAATACACATTTGCCCAACTAAATTGAGAATTCAGCTCTTTAGGAGAGATGTTGAAAAAGAGGTGGGAATACCAATCGTGTCCCATGTATTGTAGGCCAAGTCTTTCAGTCCTGCTGAGTAGCTTGCAATGATCAGTGGGTTCAAAGATTTTGCACTTGAAGATGCAAATTCTGTTCTCTGCTGCCTCTCTGCGTGCTGTTCCTCTGGGTCATGATGAAGCTCTCTTGGTTACATCTGAGGCTTAGCTGTGCATGTGCTGAGGGTGGAGAAGATAATACTTCTGCTGAAAAATGACATAGCAAAATCAAGTGAAATCAGGTTAGCTAATACATGTTTACCAAACAGAGATGTGTTGTCAGAAGTTCCTGTACTTTCAAGAACTCACTTGTGCACTCCATATCTACAAAGCTTGATTGTAAAGAGAATTGAGCAAGGGTTTCTTACACCACAGTAACATCACAAACCAAATTTTGAATTCCAGCTTTCACTCTAGAAGTCGTGATAGTTAAACCCACCTTCTCCCTTGTTTTTTAATCATCACTTTTCCCCATCATAGAAATACAGACAGTAATAATTATGCCTGCATTCTTTTTGGTTCTTAAAATTTTTTCTCCAGAACATGGACCTTGCTATGGAAGTACTCATAAGGATGCTCTGAATTTTTATAAAATTTCTTAGTAATATTCAAACCAGTGTTATTTTGGAGTTCTGTATTCTGAATATGTCCTGCGTATTTTTCAATATGGAGCTGCATCTGATTAAATTGCTACACATTTTGCTGGAATCAGCCCCATTACCAATTGACTAGCCTATATAATTCTGTTTTCCTATTCCACTGTGTATGATTTGTATGAAAGTTATTCACTATCTAATAAAAGATGAAAATAATAAGTTGTGGTCAGGTTTAGTAATAATCCTAGTGAATACCTGTTTGATTTCAGTGATCAAAGACCACTAACTGTTCTTGAGATAAAGTAAGTTATTTTTAATATTTTCAAATATCCTTCAGTAATATTGTATAAGCACACGATTTTCCATCAAAATCTCATTTGATAATAAATTGAATCCCATTAAAAATTCCTCAAGTATTATTTCTGTACTGCTGCTTTTATTGCCCAAGTTTGTTATCAATGGTCTTTATTCCATTGCTGTGTTGACTGAAAATCATCTTATTTTCACACTGGAAGATCTTGTTTGACTCCTACATCATCTTTTCCCAAACTGATGTTTATCTAGCTGTCCTATAATTAAATGCTTTTCAATAGTGATATGATACTTAGACTTTCACATTTGTAAAATACTTTTTTTATTTCAAGTTTTGTTAAAATTAAATAAGCTGTGTTTACTGTGTATTCAACATTGCCCTGTGTCTTTTTAGAACATGTAGGAATGTCTTGTGTTCAACATTTTTTAAAAATAACCTTTTGGTCTGGCATGGTCTTCTTTTGCCAGTAAGGTCTAAGCATTTATAAGTTAATATTACTGATCTCATTTCACAATCGGGATTTGTGAGTTGCAAAAAGTTTGCCTTAAGTGAGGTAGCCTAAAAAATCTGTGACAAGTTTAACTGGAGAGTTACAGTGCTTAGCCTTCACCAAAAGTTCATTTTAATTGTCTGTTTTTCAACTCTCTAAAAAACTTCGGAAAAATTTGGTGAAATCACATGTATTAAAATGGTTTTCCCATATTAGTAGTTTTAGTTATAAGATCAATTTGACAGCAAAGCAAGGTCAGTTTCTTTCATGGTAAAAGAAATCTGTTATTCTGCAGGTGGCAGGGGGCAGCTTTCGTAAGTGGCCTTTTTACATTAGGGTAGAGCTAGAATATAGCTTTCCAGAAGTATTTTTACTTGGAACTTCTCTTCAGTGTAGTACAAGATGAACTTTTCTGCTTCAGAAATAAAATCTGAATATTTCTTACTTGTACCACAGTGCTGCCTAGATATGTTCACCGATTTTAAGTCCCAAACATTCTAGAAACTGAACACTTATTTAACAAGAGATCATTCCTGCTCATAACAGCTTCCCCCTAAACAAACCAAGGGAAAGGAAGCACAGAAAAAGTGGATGGTTTTGTTCAGACTGACACTGTCAAAATCCGGTGTTGGAATGGGAGCTGTGAGATGCCAGACTCTTGTCTGCTGGAGTATGATGCCTCCTAGTGTTCCACTCTTGCATAGAAAATTACTGCTTATAACTCCCTTGGAGTTTTAATAAGCTTATTCTGGATATTTCTCAATAATGTATTTTTATGTTGTGCCTTTTTATAGATTAATAAGAATGAATAACAATTTATTTTTGTATTTTGACAAAGTATTATCTAATAATTCCCACCTGTAGGCTTCCAGGCTGGTGTCAAAATAACTGCTATCTCCTGGAGAAAGCCATCTTCTTGACTGACCTGTGCCAAAAGCGGAAAGTGGTCATGCTGGATTTGAAACTGTTCTCTCTTAAATTCTGATGACTGTTCTGTGCATGTGTGTGTGCTTATCTACATGATTCATGTATGTAAACACACAGGCATTTTTCTATGTATATGTATGAATTATGTATATTATTTGTATGATCAATAATATTTAATAGAGCATTTACTTGGCAATATGTTGAGACTTTTTGCTTTTCATTAGTAATCAACACCTGTATAAGTGCTGCATTAAGTAATTTTGTTGCTGGAGACTTTCAGGAGGAGTCTTATGTACCCATCTCGTTCTGAATTTTAAAAAAGATAAAAAGTATTTTAATAGAAATGTCTTCATGACAAACTAAACTAATTTTCTGACCTTCAGCAGTGAAATTTGATCTTTAATGTGATGTGTTTAACATGCTTGTGATACTTCAGAGACACAGCTGATTGTTGATTACATCCTTACTTAATGTCTTTTCATGTACTTAATGATTTCTTCCCAAAATCATTTGCCATAAAGGAGTAGAGAAAACAAGTGCATAACTTCAAAAGTATTCAGTTGAATAATATATGTCTCTGTAGTTAGTTAGTTAATGTTCAAGAGATAATGCTATCCTGTGTGTCGGAAACATAACATGGGAAACCATATCATTCTGTTCTGTGTTTTTATACTAAGTCAAAGCAACATATTCATATTTTTTCCAGATGGTTTTCAACTTATTTTTCTCTGATCAAATTATAATTAATGTTCTATGTTTACCCTTCCTTCCTTATCCCTTTTTCTTTTGCTTAGTTGATTTCTGAATGTTTCCCTTTATTCCTGTGATCTTTCCTTCATAGCGGCACTGTCTCGGTGAAGCTTTGCATAAATCAATCAGCAATGTGAGTGATTTGCACTTACAGCTCGTGAACAGGGCATGCCTGCACTAATCAGCCTGCATATCCTGCAGTCCTGCTTTAGAGCTTTAGCCCCTGAAATGGGAGACAGGCTAACATTTGAGACGAGGACATGTGCTGCTATCAAAAGCTTGTGTAGTGCATCCCTTCATCTGTGTATCTGTGTACATGTCACTGGGCATCAAACACTGTGTACGTGGTCATAACATGAGCAGCATTTCTGTGTCGTTGGTAATGCAAGCAAGCTTGTGGGCAGTGCAGATGTGTATTGCAGAGCTTTCTACAAAGCATGAGATTGATGCTGTGTTATGATTTGCAGTTTTGCAGCCTAAGTCAATTGTAGCTAAACTTTCTGGGTTTTTTAATTATTTTAAATTCTCACTATTATTTTCTAATGTGAGAAATGTGGATAAAAGTATTACAAGTTCAGGGAGTAGCTGTTTTCTTTTGAATCCTCCTACAGAGGTGTACAGAAAGGGTGCTCCAAAGACATACAGAGACAGGCACCAATGTTCTCAAAAATGTGCTCTTAAGGATATCAGTGTATGCACTGAGTAATCAAAATAATATTTAAAATCATATGCTTTTCTAAAAACACTCAAATTTCTAACTTTTTTCCTACTTTTCAACATCAAAACAAATTATTAGAAGGGTAGACTAATCTGACTTGCTTGCTAGAATCATTTAATCCTCATTGTCCTTTATTTTCTGTATAGTCTATTGATGCAAATAGACATCTCCAGACATTGACTCATTTCAGGCTGTGGTTTTGCAGTCACTTTAATCTGGTAGAAGGATGAACTGCTCTTGCTTATTCCTGATGTCTTCTAAGATCCTGGAGAGATGTCAGACTTCTCTTGGTCATCTCAGTTAAAATGTTTCCTGCATTTCCAAGACAGAAATGAAAAGAAAATTGTTTTGCCCTTGGCCCACGCTTACCATGTTTATAAATAGTATGCTGATAATGATCAGGATTTGGAGCAGGAACTTAAGTGAGAGGCAGATTTAACTTCAAGCCAAAAATACATTTTTTTCATGTCATCGTAATGAAAGTTTGGCTAAGTTACCATGGTTGACTTCATTTGACTGTTACCATGGAAGGCTGGTTGGGAGGTGATGATTAAATTACCTGAGGTTCTGCAGGACTTCTGAGGTTGTGAGCAGGACCTCCCCTAGAATTTTACTTCTTGCTGGCTGTGGTGAATGGGACAGGACAGTGGTGAGAAACTTGAGGGACAGAAACATGGTGAAAGGGACAAGTAAGAGTAGGCAGAGCATTCATCCAGAGTCTCAGTGTTCCTGCCATGGGCACTTAGAGAAGGAACAGCATCTGAGTGAAGATTGTGGGGTTTCCTTCACATGAGATTTTTAGGCTGTAATTTGAGCATAAGGTCCCATCTGGTGCTATGGATTGGACTGGGTAATCTCTTAAGAGTATCCTAACTGTACATTCCTATGATACTAAAACTGGAGTTAGGAAAAAGAGCAAACAAGGTAAGGAGGAGGAGTAGAGATAATGGAGTATGGGATGAATGGAAGAGGAGTAGAGGGTCTACAGCCAAGTCACAGTAGTGGTCTTAGGGAAACAAACAAAAAGACCCCAAAAGAAACCCGAGAATTTGTGGATGGTGGTTAAATAGGAACAGAAGTAACCTAAAGAAGCATAAATTCTGAAAAAGCACAGCAGAAAAACAGCTTCCAGACAGGGTCTGGGTTTTGCTAGGTGTGGTCTGTCAGAGAAACGGAATAAAGTCCAGGCTTACAGATGAAGGATTCAGGTGGGGATGAGGTTACAGAAAGGTGGGGAGGAGAGAAGGGCCCAGCAGTGAATGTGGGATGAATTAGAGTAGAGGGGATGTGAATAGACCAAAGGGAAGTTTAGGTAAGATAGATTATTTTTTCCTGGTGAAGGAAGATCATAGAGCATTGCAGGACTAGAGGATGATGCATGTATGAAAATTCAGAGCTGGCTGCGCTGGCAGTTGTATGGTGCAAAATCACCACTTCAGTGGAGTGAGTTTGTAGGGATAAAGAGAAAATACAGTATATATTATGTAAAGGTATTAAGTGTTACCACAGAGAGGGTAGATTATCAGTGGAGTTACACTGATGCTCAACATATTTTCTTTTTGCAGGTTCTTGATAAATAAGGTGGGAAACTTTGCAGCTTGTAAAAGCTTATTCAAATGGGAGAAAGACTGAAGAATCATATAATAGTTGTAAAAGGCCAAGGGACTTCGGAATAAAATGGCAAACAAAATTCAGTGTAAATAAATGCAAAGTGATACATGAGGAAAAAAGTTTCTAACTTCTGTAAAATGATGAGCCTTACCTTGACCTGTTATAAGTAGAAAATAGGTTTGAGTACTGTGATACATAATTCCATGAAAACATCACCTCAGTGCTCAATAGGAGTCACAAAAGCAAATAAAACATTAGGACTATAGGAGAGAAACAGAGAACATAACATGTGAAAATATATCAACCACTATATAAAAGCAGAGTTTACTCTCATTTCAAATACCTTGTGCTGTTTTGGTCTCCTAAGCTTAAAAAAGAAATAGTAGAAAAGGGGCAAAAGTAGGAGAAATGTGATCACAGATATGAAATAACTTTCATATAAGGAGTGACTCATTAAGCTAAAGCAGTTCACTATGGCAAAGGATGTAAGGAGGGAAATGATGGAGAGCTATAGGAATAGGAGTAGAATAGAGCAAATGAAAAAGGAACTTCTTTTGACTCCTTTCCATTATGACTTTTGGAGATCATCATGTCAAACTGGCATGGCTGCATGGAACTTGACACAGGATGTGGATACTAAAAGTTTTTATGGGCTCAGATAATGGTTGTTACTATTTCTTCTATAAATCTGCTCCAAAATACCTCTTGTGGTTTAAGAAAGATTGCTAGATCCAGGCAGACTACAGAGTCAGTGTCCATACATTTGTGCTTTGGCCTTTTTTTCCCCAGGGTAATCCTGGTTGGCCCTTTCTGGAGGCAGAACCAGAAATTAGACAAAGCTTTGGTCTGACACTGTACAATTTGTATGTGAAATTCACATTTAATGTACTTAGTAAATGGTTTTACAAGTATAGTTCCCATTACAGGATGTAGTGTGGGCTTCACTACACTCCTTTAATTACAGCTAATCTGTTTCAAAGGTACCTGAAGGACAATGCTATGGATACAGAATATGTTAAAAGTAGAGCCTATATACCCAGACACAAAGACCTGGTGAATTTGAAATACAACGAGCCATGCTTATTTCATTTATATTAGTTTGCTTTTTGTTTTGTTTTGTTTCACTGCTGATTTTTATTTGTGTAGCTTTTTCTTTCAAATCTGCTTAAGCTATGTCCTTCTGAAAAAAAAACAACTAAACCCACATGTTCAGCAACAGTGTTCATGCTACAAGTTGTACTTGGTGTGCTGCTGTTAATTCTTTGCTAAGTGGTGGGTTTTAATGTTCTCTAACTCAATAACTTGATGTGCAATGTCGTTATGAATTTGTCATAATTAATTTTAAGATGTGCTGAATCTAATGACACTATCAGCCCTTCCATTTATAATTCCATATTATGTAATGCTCTGAGGCTTGAGAAGTATTCTTACTGATTCGAATTCTTTGTCACATGGCAATTTTATTTTCCTTCCTTGGAGTCACTGTAGCAAAACTCTTTTGGTTAAATCTTGTTTTCAGAATTGGAGAATATCTCTCATATTTGCCTTTAAAGGGAATACAGGTGTAGTACTTTCAGTCTGAAAAGATGCTATCTGATGTGAAGAACAAAGTATAATATTATTACAAAAAGAAAATTAAACTTTTCAAAGGAATACAGTGTACGATAACACTTGTTGGATGAAAAACCTAATTTGTAAAACCAGGTATTTCTAAGAAAATGAGTTATTTGTGACTCAGGTTTCTTAGATCTTGAAAACAAGCATAAAAATTACTCTCATAGTCTTACGAGCTAAGAAAAAGGCGTGTGAGGCGGAATCCATCAAGTGTTACTTTTTGTCATGTGGAGTCATGTGCTACCATTTCTTTCTAAATGAGAAAAACACCAGTAGGATAGGACCATAATATATCAAAAGATACAAAAATCCATCAATGTTGGCTGTTCTCCTCTATCCAAGTGCAAGATTATCCTTGGAGAATGGATGTTCCCCTGAAGAACAGTTCAACAATCAAGTGTTTGATTTCAGATCTTGATAGTGTCATTTTTACTGATCTTTCATATAAACCCCAGAAATAATTTTTGATAATTTGGCCATGAAAATTCGTGTTTCAGGTAGTGCTGCAGTATAAACTGACCAATATAATAACCTTTACAAAACCATTACAATGTAATTATCATATAATATTAACAACAAATTCAGTAGGTGGATGACATTGCTTGTCTGTCTTTTAGCAAAGCTCTGGCTTTAAAGTTTCAAATGTTTTCTTATTTGAATGTCTTCTTATAGTTGATGTTAGTATTAATGACTAATGAATATTTGCTGTTCTGTTGTGGGTTAGATCTCCTTACTGAAGCAGAATCTGGAGATGCAGCTTTCCCAGTCACAGAGCTCTTTGCAACAGCTACAAGCCCAGTTCAGTCAGGAACGACAGAGGCTGACTCAGGAGATCCAGGAATTAGAAGAGGAGCATCAGCAAAGGCATAAGTCACTTCAGGAAGCCCATATCCTTGCTTTTCAAAACATGGAAGAAACAAAAGAACAAGAACAAAAGGCATGTTCATATGGTTATTCCAAATTCTGTAGAGAATATTGCCATTTTAGCATTTTATGTACACAGTTGTTATTAGTAAAGAAAGTATCTGCATAACTACTACTAAATTTCCTTTCCAGCTGATGTATTACAGTAATATTGTTATCCAGTTAAATCTGAGCAAGACATATTGAAAATCATCTCTAATACTGGCATTGTGTCATGTCTTGCTTTATATGCACGTATATAGGGGGGGTGTGTGTTTATATATGTAAAATTATTATTAACATGTGCATTTCTTTGCAGTAGATTGACATTGTCACCATTAATATTATAGTCTTGTTTTGTTTTTGAGCAGGAATTTTCCATTACAGTTAATTTTGCATGTATTTTCTGTCAGTTGAATCCTTTGCAATGTATTGTATATTTTCCTTATGTTGAAATTTGTATAAGCTATGTTCTGTGACTTTCAAGATCATTTTTATGCCCCATCCAAGACTTTTTTTTTAAACCTTGACTAAACCAGCTTTAAAATTGGAATTTTGGCAGTGCATGTACTTAATGGGGAGGTGTCTTAAGGTTTTTTAAGTTCAGCTCTAGAGTGTACCTTTGTAATCAGTTATCCCACTGTCTGCTCTTACTGTACTTTGGTTCACATCACAGACTGGGCTTGGAGCACGCAAGGTGCACCTTTTGTTCTAAATGAAACCTGAAGATGGGTACCAGGAGCATTATGCCTCATACAGTTCCATTGGGAGAAAGCATTGGTGTCCTTAGGGAGCAGAAGTCCCCAAATATGTATTATGTGCACACTAAACACATCTATGGATCTGCACCTTATTACATTACTAGTATAGACATATCCATGGATTGATTTTTTTCTCTTTTCCAGCAGTGAGCCAAATGGGGCTTTTGTGCACCAGTAATCTTGATAACCATCAACCACTGAAAAGAAAAAATACAGTAGGAGGAGAAGAAAATATAACCAATATTAGTGTATTTTTTTTCTAGAGTATGTCAATGCCTGTTTTTTGTGTAATATTCTATAAATTCAGTTGGTATAGAAAAAACTCTGTCAATCTTGATTTCATAGGAATTAGAAGAACGTTTGCAACAGAAGCACTCAGAAGAACTCCATGCACTGAAAGAAACACATAAACAAGCCATGGAAGGCTTTAAATTGGAGATGGAACAGGAACTTCAGACTCTACGGTTTGAGCTGGAGGACGAAGGAAAAGCTATGTTAGGTATACTATTTTCAAATTTGAAAATTGGTCCAAAACCGTTATTTCTACTCGTGCAAATATACACACACATGTATGTGTGTGTGTGTTTTAAAACACTGTAGTGTATCTCAGTCATTCAGTGTTGACCTCAGTGCTCCTCTTAAAATCACTGTAAGCTTTAACAGGTAAGCCTAGAATGTTCACTTTTGAAATATTTTACCCTTAAGATTTTGTTGGAGGGAGTAAGCAACTACAGTTTCTGATGGAGAATGTTTTCAGAAAATAACAAAATGGCAGAACAGTTGCTTAGCTGATGTAAGCAGTATGTGTTAGATCAGCAGCAATATTAGATGGAGCTGGACTGTTACTGTTAATTAATGTAAACATGTCCAAAATAAACTTTTCTTTTTGTTCATGGTACCTAGCTTCCTTGCGCTCAGAGCTCAATCACCAACACGCAGCAGCAATTGACCAGCTGAGGCACAACCATCAACAAGAACTGGTAGCTGCCAAAATGGAGCTTGAAAGAAGCATAGAACTCGGCAGGAGACAGGTAGGAGGCAGGGCTGGCAACTGGCTGTGAAATGGCATGATCAATATTCATTTTTCTCTTTGCTGGAGGCAAGAACTGTTGTGAACGAAAAACAAACATGTAATCCTTCAAAATCACTGGGCACCAGCAGCTAATGCATTCCTAACAGTTTCCTAAACTTCCTTCCTTAGCTTTTTCTGCCTTATACAAACTTCCTTCTAAGACTAGAAGAGGCTCCTGTATCAAGGCAGTTTCCTCTCAGAACTGTGCAGCCAACTGTGCCATGGGAGACAGGTGCCCACTCACAATATGTTGTGCTCATCCTTAGCTGCCAGCAGGAAGGAAAAAGCCATTTCTCTTTGAAGCCTACGAAGTGGCTGCTTATAATCAAATGATTGCTTCAAACTTAAAGAACACAAAAAGACCCCACCAGAAACAAACTCCCAAAGCCAGTATAAACCACCTTTACTTTCGGTAGCAAACTGATTCATTCACCTTTTATCTTTCATTTTTCACTTTATACATGATCAACTTTTCCACTAGTAACTAAAAATTCAAAGTTTAAGCTCAATTGAAAGCCAGTCTCCTAGAAATAAGAAGACCAGAAATTACTTCTTTATTTGCTGTATAATAGGGTTTTCAAGGTTCATTTACTGATACTCCAGCACGAAGGAGGAGGAGTAGGTTTAGAAATATATTAACAGAGGAAGCAGATTTTGTTGGACATAGCCTTTACACAAAAACAGAGACAGTCTAAGATGAGCCCTTTTTTATCTCTTCCTTGATGGTTTAAAAGTGTGAGCACTAGAGGCAAAAACATGGCACTGTCATGCAAGATTTAGGAGGATATAGTTTCAGTCATGTGTTGTGTAAGCCCAGAGTCTGACAACTAAATGAGATGTAAAAAAAAAAGTTTAAATTACAAGAACAGGTGTTTGATCCAACCAAATAGTGTGTACTTTTGTCTTCAGTATAATGATCTAAACACGAGCTTTAGTTGTGCTGAGGGCAAAGCACTGAATTGGGTTTTCCTGTGTTAGAATGCTCATCAGTTCACAGGATCAGAGTTGAACAAGATGCAGAGTGGTCTGATCAGAATGATAATATTTGCTACCTTTTGAAATATTTAAATGTGGGAATATAAATTTTCCACTGATTTTTCTTTAACACAGTCTTTATCTAGGGGTGATATGTAGTTATTTTTATTCTTCAAGATGCCCTGTGAAATGTGTGCACTGGGATATATTTGTATTTCGTGGAGGCATGAAGGCACAAAACACAATTATGCATAAAACTTCTTGGAAGTATGTGGTGATTTTCTCTATGCAAACTATATGGTCATTAATTATTGTGAAACTTTAAGAAGTCGAATAGATTGAAGTAGAAAACTCTGAAAAAGTTGTTTTCATTACAGGCATTTCTAAACTGAGGAGACTCATTATCAAAGCCATTTCAATGGGCTCCAGCTGAATTTCCCAGATGTTAACTGCATTGGAATTTCTTATGCAAAAATAATGACTTTTCTTGATTTATTGGACACAATGTAAATCTTACATAAACTATTTAGCATATACTCTGCTGCAAGATATTTATGACCCTTGTATATATTTATAAGGTAGGAGACATCTGAATCAGTTTTATTTGTGCAAGGCATATATCTTGAAAAATTTTCTCCCATTGAATGGTGCTGTAATAGCAAAAAAAAAAAAGAGTTTCTCTGGATCACGTGCCTACGAGGCAGAAAAAGCTAAATGCCCAGGCCCCTGGTTCCTAGTGATACCTGTTTTTTTGTTGTATATGCAGGCAAAAGGAAAATGTGATGAGCTACACCAATTTTAACAGGCAGTGGCAATCATGGGTTTTAACTTTCTTGCACGTGGAAGTTGTTTGTTACATATCTTTGATTTCTCCTTTCTTTGTAGTGGTACACAATAAAAAAACCCTTTGCTTTGTTTATAATTTGTGTCAGCATCAAAAACTGAAGAAATTGTCTATTGAATAGACAATTCTGCTTAACTGTTACCTTCCACAAGCAAGTATTGAAGTTCTGAGAGCCAGTCTATCTAAAATATTTTTTGCTGCTGCTACTTATATCATAGGAAAAAGAATTTTTATGCCGAATATCAGACCTACAAGATGAACTGAGACATCGAGACCATCACATAGCTGAACTGGACAAAGAGATTCTGCATCTTCATGAAAATATAAGTGCATTGACAAAGGAATTAGAGTTTAAAGGGAAAGAAATTCTTAGAATACACAGTGAATCCAATCAACAGATCAGGTATGAATTTTTCCACTCTTAATTCAAACCTGTATTGTTTCACTTATCATTTTACTTTTAAAATGTTACCATTTGCAGTTTTAAATTTATCCTCTTAACCAAGTCATGTTACATATAATTTAGTCTTCTTTAGAAAAGCTATGCCCATTACTAGTAAAGTTAGTGACTATTCTGTACAGTTACGTGGCATTTCAGTGATACATTTTGGCATGTTTTAGTAACAGTCCACTCAAGTGTTGGGTTTTGGTGTTTTTTTCCAAATTCATTATGTTTGTTTATTTTAAAAAAGCATTAAAGGAGATGCATTTTCCATGAAATAAGCTAGATGATTGGAGAACAGTAAGTAGTGGGGTTTCATGAATCAGTAATTCCTTCTGTTGTCTGATATTGTGTAAAAGCCTTAGAAGCATGGCAGAAAATCATTATGAACAAACAAGTCTGATTTTAGAATAACTCTTTTTTTAACAAAAACTAAATTAAACAGGATGCATGAGCAAGATTTAAGCAAGAAACATGAAAAAGAGCTGGATGTCTTGACAGCAGATCACATCAGAGAGAAACAAAGCATGCTGACAGATTTTAATAAGACCCAAGAGCTGCTCAAGGAAATTAATTCAGCTTTACAAATTTCGTAAGTTTTGTTGCATTAAAAAAATTTGTATGTAGCTGCATTTGAGTAAATAGTTTATTCTGGTGTCCATAAGTTCCTGAAGATACTGCAGAGATGCAGGTATACAAATACCTCAATAAAGTATGGGGCCTAATCTTGCATTCTTTAGGCAGCACAATTCTATAATCTTTAGAGGAATTTAGTGAAATAAATTGTTAGGGGTTGGAGACCAAAAAATTTTAGGTAGGAAAGATATTAAATCCGTGCTGTTCCTAGAAAATTGGAGAAAATGTTATTTCAAATGGTTTCTTTCTCAAACTTTAATACATCTTTTTTGAGCACACAGGATTTTCTTCAAGTTTATAAACAGTACAGTGTTTACTACTGAGAAGTGTGATTGTAGCATGAGTGATGCAAACATTTTCAGGTTTGCTAACATAAGGAAAATTAGTGTCTGAAACTGATTGTATGAGCATAACAATAATAGGAGGCTTAAGAATTTCTCTGAGTCAAAATGCCACCTGGGATTAGACCACTTCTGGGCAGAAGTGATGTAATAGTGTAACATCTAGCCAGTGTTTTCCTGTCTTCCACATCCTTCCTTCTTTATCTCTGTGATGTTACCCATTTGGCCACAGTTTCTGGCTCGGGTTTCGTAGGGCATTGAGGGCTTCCTGCCACAAAGTTGTCACTGAGGGATTTGTATTTGCAGCACAGAAGATTTATAGCAGAGAAAAGAACTGGTTCCAAGTTTATGATAGAAAACTTTTCTGAGTAAATCAGTTGCAAATGGACATTAAAGCCCAAATGCACCTATTTTTTTCTGGATGATGAGCCCTCAGAAACTGTCGTCAAATAAAATGGGTGTAGAATTCTAGTTCTCCTTTATTACCGCGATGCCCCGTTATTACGGCTTATCCCGGTAATCAGTTGAAGACGCAGAAATAATGAGAGCTGGACTTCGGGCTGTGTTCAGAGCAAGGGCGGAAAGGGGGGGAAACCCCTTTCGTTTAATTCTTATATACACTTTTTGAAATCACAGATCATTGGAGAAAGTTAACACTTCCGTCTCTAACTATATTGGTTACAAGAAGTGTCCGTCAAAGGGATCTGTGTCCATGGGAAAGGAATGTAAAAAGATAATTTTTACAACAACATAGCTATGTTTACAGAAATCGTCCTTGAGACTGTCTAACAGAGAAAACTAGCTATTTTACAGTGAAAAATGGGCAACACTCCTTGACTTGTAATTTTCTTTTAATTTTACTTTTCATAAGTGTAATGTGCACACTTATGCCCTGATAAATGTGGTACCCTGCCATTCAGTAAATTAGGTGTGAGCTACCTCCTGTTGGCTGTATTTATCTGTATGAGAAACAGGCCTATGAACAGCCACCAGAACTGTTTTGGAACTGTTTACCCTAACTTTTTTTTCACATTAAGTTGTTTGCTTCTGAGTGTGCAGAAATTTTCTGAATTTAGCTGGTTTCCTACTCCTGGCTCTTGCTCAACTTAGAGCTGTGAAGAAGCAGCCACTGGCCTAAAGTCAGCAAGCATCATCCAGGGTGCCCTGACCTGGCTTTCAAATTTTGTAAAAAATAAACAAATAAAGAAAAATCCAGAGGAGTTTTATGCAGCTGTTTCTCAAGTAACTATTTCCAGGTTCAGCCTCACCTAAAGCTTGGCCTTGTGAACATTTGTGAAGTGGAGAATCTGTCTTACAGTAATTGAGAGTGGGTGTTATTAATTAGGCTCTACAACCACAGTCTTTAAATTACAAATTGTCTGTTTGAAACAGAAGAAAACCCAAATCCAGTCCTCTTAAGTATCTGAAAATAAAATGACAGCTGTGTCTAACCACGTACTATACTCTGGGGATCTATACAATAGCTTAACCCAGCATAAAATGTGTACACAAAAATGTAGCCAGCTGAGGCTATTTCTGTTCTGCTGAGTCAAATGCCTTCTCTGCAAATAAAAACAATCATGTTGCTCTCATTCATATTGTTTTATGTAAATACATTATATAATCTCCTCACAATATGTACAGCTTATTTGAAGGTTATCAATATAATTTAACATTAAATGCTTTTTCAGCTTCAAATTAAAGTAAAAATCACATAGTTACTTTTGAAGAGAAAATATTTATCTGAAGTGAAAAATCATGTCTACTTCCAGGTGTCTACAGTTTGTTTAATTCTTGTGAAATTAAGTTTGACCTGATTTAGACAATTTAAATTCATAGATTTTTCTCAGCATTTGATTGGGATTTCTTCTTCCTTTTTCATCAAGTATGTTAAATTTCTTGAATCTGTTATAAAACTTCATTCACTAATCTACACAAGGGGCTGAATGTGAGAGACAAGTATTTTAGTAGTTTCCTTTGAAACAATATTGAGCATCATGAGCATTTTATTGGTTTAAAAAGGACACAGTCCTTTGAAATTTTCATGTCTTCAAAATTTGTTCTTTAAAGAAAAAGGATATTAATGCAGTTATTTGTACAATACCTCTCTCAGTTGGCTTATTTCACTTCTCTCCTTTAATGCTTTCCCACCAGGCATTTCAAATTTCCTCTTTTTTTTCAAATGTTTATCAGTTGTTACATTAGATATCCTAATATCCAAGTGTTGTTGCTTTTGTTTTGCAGCTCATTCCTTTATTTCATCTCTAATGGTACTAAATTGCTTTTGTGGAGAGGAGTTAGTTACCTTGTAGTCTTCAGTGTTCTTGGATATCTTTATTCCAGTATGTTCCACATGAACTGAGGAAGATGCTGCCAGCTTTTTCTGTCTACCCAGTTTCTCCAATATCACAAGAATGCATCTTTATTCATAGTGGTCTTTCATTAAAATAATAAAAAAGATACCGTTGGTTTTCCTCATTAGGAAAGTGAATTGCCAGTTTTTAAAATTTACATTAACATTAAATATAATGCTATGTAGTCCCTATGTTTTACATAAGAATCAATTTTAGCATGTCTTCTGTAATGCTCCTGGCCATATTGTGGTTTTGAATGCTTTATTTTCAGCCTGACTTCCAAGAGGCCTTTTTCAAACATGCAGAAGTGCATGCTTATGAAGGTTGTTAAGTTTTTAGAGTGTTGCCCAAATTATTAGTTGCTGGAGCAAAGGTTGTAGTTATTGGGGTTTTTTGGTTTGTTTTGTTTCTTAACTATCTAAAGCTGAAGGAGAACTTAGAAATTAATTTTCTTCAGGGTGATAAGAAAGTCACCTTCTGTTTTTACTCCCTGAACTCTGTTGTACTAATCAAAGTTGTGACTGTTCACTTGTCATTTAACACTGGATCAGGCTAAAGGGGGTATTCTTCTTTTCTATAAAGTTTAGAAGAAATGGAAGAAAAATATAAAAACAGAGAATCAAGACCAGAAGACTTGCAGCTTATCTCAGAACTGAAAGACCTAATTGCAGAGCGGGACCAACTCATAAAGAAATTGATTGTAAGAATTCTATGCTCTCTTGGCGTAATAATTTGGCAGATACAAAAGTTATTCTAATTCAAAGTGTTTGAAATGTATTTAAAGAACCAATTCTGCTAGAATGTCATTCATATTCTTTAACACATTATTCCTGTAGTTCCACTGACTCATAATAGTAGAACTGATTAGATACAGAGTGTTTTCCACAATTGAGCATAATACATTATTACAAGACATATTTTAGTATGTGCTTGATCAGACATCTCCTGTCTCCAGTCCTGGGATAAGGCAGCCATGTAAGCCACATAAGAAGTAGTTTCTTCTGTGAAGTTTCTAAGATCAATATCTTGACCCACTGAGCTTCCCAAATTCAGAGCACAACACCCTGACTTGGGTTAGTCTGGTTAGATCCTGATTAAGAAGCAAGAAGGAATGAGGAAATAAAAATTAATTAAAGATCAGAATTTAACTATGCGGAGTCTTTTGCAGTACATAATCCATTAGACTATACTCACTTTCAGGATCATAGAACTGCATAAATAGAAATTATTTCGATTATTCCATATAATAATATATAAAACATGAAATGCAGTTTTTAGAATTACCAGTTTATTTTTAAATGTGAACATAAATTTATTTGAGGACATTTTATAGGCAGATTTGGCCACTAACTGATTGAAAATGCATAAAAAGAAGTTTCTATTTGTTGTTCTTTTTAGGAGGACAAAAAGTTCTATCAGCTGGAGCTAGTAAACAGGGAGACTAACTACAACAAAATGTTTAATGCAAGCCCTAATGTTGGTGTTATTAATCCATTGGTGAAGGTATGTTCCATGGACTTCATTGCTAAAGTAAAGAAAAAGAAATCTAAACTTAAGATATAGTAAAAAGAAGAAATATGTGTGTGTTTGTGTGCCTGTGTCTATACATAAATCACTCTTAAAATACATGTTCAGAACAAAGAACATAGTTTTCCATTTGTCTCTACCCATTTTTTTGTGGGTTTGTTTCTTTTGTGTTGTTGAGAGATCCACTGATGCTGTTGCCCTGGTTTGCTTGACACTTGACATAAAACACAGTTCCTTATCACAAAACTGCAAAATCAAAATAGAAGAGTGACGGAAGGGCAACAGAGGGCAGAACGGTAGCATGGAGCAGAGAGCAGTGACATCCCTAACTGGTTTTAGTTTCATAATTTTTCTGGGTTATTTTGGAAAGTGCAAGGAAACTTTGCAGTTTTTGGAAAGCACTCAGCATGGAAGAGCTTCAGAAAGATGGAGAGGAGACATTAAAAGGAAGGGAATGAGGGTAAAAGGGGGAAGGGGAAGCATATGAGAAGGGCATGGAATGAAGTCTGAATGGGGAAGATGTAGAGTAAGACTGGAGAACTGGAGTGACAAACCATTGGACAGTGGAGGCAGCAGGAGACAGAAGTCAATCTCTAACCTTCTTGGTTTTTGTCACCACCTGTGACAGTGAAAGCACACCAGTAGCAATCTTTTCCAGTTCCCTCTGTCCTGCTGAATAGCAGCCAGGGAAGGCTACTGTACATACAGGCATAGTAGCCTTCCTGTCACTTCAAAAGCCAGCAGCATTCCTTCACGAGGAAGGTGAATAGACTGGGCTAGGGTACCTTAATACTGTCCCTTTTCACCACTTCAGGAATGAGTCCTCTGACTTTTCCTTCCACCCTGTGGTAACCCACAGGTTATTTCACTTGTGTGGAAGGGGAAGAGATTTGTCTCAGCTGTAGGGACAGAAGAAGTGAGGAAGGTTCTGAAGCAGAGGCTGAAACCCAAGGGACACAATGTGAATAGCTCAGGTGCCCGAGAGCTTCAGTGACCAAGGTTCAGGCTCACGTTATTTAAGAGGAGGTCTGGCTTCATTATTTGAGCTCAGACTCTGTTATTTAGCCAAGCCTTGTTACAGTTTCACATCAGATCAGCATATTTCACACTTCTGCACAAACTCTGCTGCAGAATGTGAATATTCTCCTATGACTTTCACAAGCCCAGCAGCTCTCACAAGCTCATCTGTGGATGCCTGATTTTTATGTTAACTGCATAAAATAAATTAGTTTGGGCCCATTAGAGACAATACCAAGACTTCCAGATACCATTTCAGTGGTTGTTTGAAAATATTGGAAGTTTGTCTGAACCACTCATCTATAAAGATGTGAAGTGTAACCATCTAGTTTATAAGCTTGTGTTTTGTGTGAAATCTGAAGTGTTTGGGAAAAGTACTTCAGCATTGGATTTCTATAGTGATAATTCATATATTTTCATAATATGCTTCTATCACTTAAAATGTTTAGACTTTAGAAGTGTCTTGTATGCCAGAGCATTCTGATCTTTCATTTCATGAGTTGTGGACTATGTTACTTTATTTTGTCAAAGCACATACTGTGTGATTGGAGAATGAATTACAAAGAAACTGAAAATCTCATTCTCTTTTCTATTTTTTGTTAAAAAAGACAAGTTATTAATTACTACAGACTTTGCATGTTAATGCAAAATTACAGCCATTGCAGTATATATTAGAGCTTTTCTAATTTCTGCAATGGATCTGTTTAGCATTACATTATTACATCTAAAGTTTCTTAATACTTTGCATGAATTTCATGGAAACAATACACACAATTTTCTCTCTCCACATTTGACTGCTTCAGAAGCACAGATTGTTTTATAGAGAAAATATAAATTGTAGTATTTTTCTAAGCACTTATGTGGATAACATACATTTTCCAGAAATGAACCACCCATGGAGCACACAGATTTAACTACAGTTTGTTTAACACACTATTTGAATTACAGTGTATATTGTCTTGCAAGTGTATTGTACATACAGTTGGTTACTTTTACCAAACCATTTCTTCTGCCATAATGCTGTTTCTTGCTTCTTCAGCTACTACAGCAGAAGTGTATGGGACAATCTTAGTTTAATCCTTTGTAGCTGATGATCTTTCACTGTGATGCTTAAACCTCACTTTTTGCTATTATAGCTTTCTGTTAAATTGTCAGGCTTTTTTAACTGTTGCCATACACATCCACAGGTGTGTGTCTGCAATTAGCAGCATTTGCATCTGCCAACCCCAGAGAGGCTGGGCACTGAAATCAAAGCTAGCAGAGAGCTAAAGGGAAGAAAGTGCAAACAAACAATAGGATTCTCTGTCTGTCTCCATCTGAACTTGTGCCCACCCTAGAATAGAGCAGCTCTCCTGTTTCAAGTGGAAATCTGGAAAGTATTATATAGAAACAACAGGAGATTCCACTTGCCTTTCACTTTATTTAGTTCAAATTTATGTAGTTTATAAGCCCTTAAGGGTTTTTTTTCTCCTAGCTGCTTTGTTAGGGTTGCATGTAAGTAAATGAAATAAATTATTTATTATATATTCAAATAATACATAATTCATTATATTTCTGAGCAAGGGAATTTTTCATTGCTCTGGGTATGTTAAAAAATCCTATTTTTGGAAACAAGGTGCTTTTAATATTAGTATTTTATTGTGGACATGGAAAATGTGATAGAAGTCAGAAAATATACACCATGTCCTGTCACACAGCCATTAAAAAAAAGCAATATAATTATTTGAAGCATCCTTCTGCATTAAAATATCTATAAAAATAGAGAGGATGAATACTGACTCCTTTGGATGATGTATTCTGGAATGTAAAACAGTGATACGAAAGTAGATTTTCTCAGTAATTTGAGTCCCTGGAAATACTATCAAGAGAAGTGCAGGGAGTATTACAAAAAGGAAAAATGTTCAGTTGTGCCATCTGGTGTCTAGAAGTGGCAGCTGTATTAGCATCAAAGCCCAGCCTTTTCCTTGTGCAAGAAATGAACTCCTGTACAGTAATATTTTTATCTTTAGCTGTGTTGCTATAAAGTTTGCTGACTGTGAGGACATAATTGCTGTGAAAAAAAGTGTAGGTGCTTTTCTAGGTTTCATGGTCCAGTTACCAAAATGTGCCTCAGTGAAACCTTTTGGAGAGATCTGTGTTTTTCATCACTGAAATTTGCTGTAATTGCATTTGATAGCAGAGCTGTTTCACGGATATGAAGAAAGGATTTAAGTAGACATGAAAGGTTTAACAGACTAAAAGGAAATTTTCCACAAGATTGTCAGTCTCCAATGTTTAAATAGAATCGAGATATGTTTAAATAGGACTAATGTTTCCATATAACCAAAATGTTATATTGAAGGACCTCATATTATATACTCACTAATTATTACAGTAATTCATGATAACTTAATCATCTTGATTAGAAATTTGATTTTTCTGTGAAAATTTGTGGTGTTCAGGTCAAACTACAGTTCAGGAAAACGACAATTGGAAAAAGAGCCCAATCTGTCCCAGTTCATCTCCTTCAAAAAACTCCAAACCAGCCATCAATAAAACTTTTAAATTAGCCAATGTCCTCATCTGTCCTGGTGCAAGAAGCCTTCCTTACCTTTGTTATTTTTAATGCAGCAAAAGAAGAAGAACGATAAATCAACAAACAGGTTTGTGAGTGTCCCCAATCTCAGTGCTCTGGAATCTGGTGGAGTGGTGGGCAATGGACATCCAAACCGCCTGGACCCCATTCCTAACTCACCCATCCACGATATTGAGTTCAACAGCAGCAAACCACTTCCACAGCCAATGCCACCCAAAGAGCCCAAGACGTTTTTGAGGTGAGCACTGCCTCACCAATCTTTTTTTTTCTTTTTTTTTTTTGCTTAACTCAGGAAAATTTTGCTTATTGAGCTGAATCCCACTTGCTTTATCAGCCTTTCAGAGGTACAAGTACTCTTGCAGCATTTTTAATTTTTACATTATATTTATAACCTCTTTATAGTATTCCTTTTTATTGTAGACCTTGTTGAAATGTGAAGTATTCTCTCACTTTTCCTAAGCCTTGAACTTTGAAAACCTCTATAAATACCTTAGCAGAATTCATGTGCTTCCAATTGTTTACATATATGAACAATTGTTTTAAATGTTTGTGTTATTTACTGATTTTCATTTAGGAATTGATACTAGCATGGAGGTTTTTTTATTCAGTATTATGTGAAAAAGATTTTTATGTAAGAAAATTATTTTCCGTGCTAGGTGAATGTTTTGTGTCTCCTCTTTCCTCACCTATATGAAATGGTTTCATAGGATAACCTTACTACAGCAACAGGAAATGTACAGGCTTGGGTGCTTAATGCTGAGCTTCCAGTAATCAAAACCAGCATTAAAGTCTCAAGTAATTCTCTCACAAAATAATCTGCTGAATTGAATAACTTAAAAATGGCATTTTAGAGGCAGAATTTTAATCTTTTAGCTTGACGTGCCCACACGTTAAATGCACCAAAGTGCTGTACTCTGTATTTAGTAGGTGCTGATCTCACCTCCAAGTTGCCAACTTGAAGCCATGTGTAATTACTGCTTCCACAGCTGGTTGTTCACTCTCTCCTTTGGTTAATGCAAAAGATCACACACCCTAGCAACTGCTAATTATAAAGGGAAACAAGTGATAGAATCTGAAATAGATAAGGGAAAACAATATTTTTCAAGAAAACAAGTAAAAAAAAACAAAGTACTGTTGCTAATATTTTTCCTGTGCATGTGATGTGCATGAGTGTGCTTAGATATCTATAAACGTGCATGTGCATGACCCCATGGACTGTGATGCTGGAGTTTTCACTCCAAATTGTTTTGTGCTCTGTATTTTCCAGTAGTAGAGATTATTTTATTACAGATTTTTATTGATAAAGGAACTTAATTGTGTAATTAAATTTAAATTATTCTCTCCAGCTCATTTTGTGAGACTGTTAAATATTCAAAGAGAACCAAATCCTGTTTGCAGCACAGTAGTTTGTTTTTTCTAGTATATTAGCTTATTTTAAGTGGGTGCATGAACAACAATGCAAGTGATGTTTGTGATCAGTGTTAAGTATTACAATAGTGTGTATTTCTGTTCAGCCAGTCTTTGTGAGCACATGTCTACAAATATGATGTTTGCATCATATTTTTCAAAATTAACTTTACCACAGGAAAAGGATGCTAAAAGAGGACCTTCTACAGTCATGCTTTTCCAAGAAAACTCTTTTTAAATTCTTCCTGAAAACTGCAGCCATTCATTTTCAGATTCAAAGATTTTAAATTATGCTTTCCAAAATACTACATACCCACCCTGTAATGTGGCTATGAACTGACTTGTCCATGCTGCTGATGCTCTCCAATGGAGTGGATGATCACAGATTCTATAGGGAGACATTAAATTATGTCCTAAGGCACACTGATAATTAATCCATGGAAAACCAGACTGTGTTCCTTACTGAATATTCTCGCTGATTTTTTTTCTTCTCCTAACAGTTGTACTTTGTGTGTAGTTGTGGGATAATTGTTTTTTTTCTTCCTGTGAATTTAGCCCTCCTCAGACTGATGCCTCCCCAGTGGCTTCACCAGACCCACAACGCCAGGAGTGGTTTGCCCGATACTTCACGTTCTGAGAGATGATTTGTTTTTGTGGCACAGCGTGATGTGGACTGTTTATAAGAGCATGACCTTAAGTAAACCCTCATGTGAACAAGCTTTCCTGTAATTTGTCAAACACTGTGAATGAGAAAGTATTTGTCTTTCTGATTTGAAACTGCACTGTATTTCATGTTATATTTGTTGGAATCACCTGACATGGTACTATACAATATGTGTAATTATAACTATTATTTTTATTTAAAATGGAAGAATCTTTAAACTTTGTAATTACTGCATAATAAATTTTCGTAGAACAAACATAACGCTTCCCCCCTTTTTCCTATAAATGTGTTTTCTTTGATTTCAGGTAAGGCTTTTCCTCCCAGATAACATAATTGCATGGTTACTATAAATACAACTGAAATTGTAAAAGGAAAAAGTATCTCTCTCTCACTTTCTCTCCAATTTGGGCAGAATATGTTTAATGCATTCCGATTCCCTTACTTTGTAACAGTTTAAAAACTGCCTCTAACATTTAAAAGGAAGAATGCTAAATAGAACTAGTGTAGCTGCTGGCCTTCAGAGCAGATTGATTCTGATGGAAGATAACAAAGCCACAAACCAGGAGCTGTTCACTGGGGAGGGGGCTTGACTCCTCACCTGTTACTCATGAGACTTCACCATCTAGTTATAATCAAACATTTTATCATTGAATTTAAGCAGAAACTGTTCCCACAGTTTCTTTTATGAATATTAACAAAAACAAATGCTTGAAATATTTAGACAACTGTACTAGGTATCTCTGTATAAATCAAGAATCTATATTTTGAGCATATGGTCCTGCTTTGGATAAAATTCATGTCTGAAATGAAAAAAAAAAAGGAAGCCACAAACAAACAAAAAGCAACTACACGACCTTTTCCCATTTATACATATAACAGATACAGATCTCTGATTAAAACTTAGTTACCTTCCCTTGTCTATATTAATTTTTCTTTCTTCTTAAACTGATATATGAAACTGTTTTTTCTGCTAGTGAGCATGATTCCCCAATCTATACCTTCTATGATGTCAGTGTTGCTCGAGAAATTTGTTGCAGCATATAGAAGACCAGAGCTTACTGTCTTTTTTATATTTTTTCATTCAAAGATTACCACAAGTTAACTCAGACTGGTAGTCTCAGGGAGAATATTGTCTTTGTTTTATGAATGTATTTTTAAGCTGAATCTCTTTATCTTTTAAAAGCAGGAAAAAAAAATGTTTGAGTTATTTGAATAAGGTTCTAGTTAGCATATACAAAGATCTTGAACTTTAATATTTCATCTGAAGCCCTAACTACATCCTTTTTTTGCTATATGCACAAAGGTAAATACCCAGATGAAGATACTTGCTAATTACAATGAGTTTTATATGTATTATATGTATAAATGAAAAATTTGTATGTTTTCATATAAGCAATATAAAAATCTTATAAATGCACATTTAAAAACTTCTATCTTATAATACACCTTGAAACGCCACTGAAAGCTGTATTCTGGTGATGCTGCCATGGATTAAAGATGTATACATCAGGTTTTCTGTAGCTGGTGGACTCAGCTGGAGGTATATGCAACTTCTTAATTTTAGAAGAAAGCCATATTGGGCAAAATGTCAGATTTCTTGGCTGTTACCCAAAATAAAATTCACTAGATCATTTTGTTACAATGTTCTGAAGTGAGTGTTGCGTATTTCTTCTTGCATGCTTTGCAAGGGATCAGCCTTTTTCTCCCATTCTCCACTTCATTTGTGCATTTATATATATATTACTGTTCGGTTATTCATTCCATGAAGATGATGATACCTACATTTACCTATTCAGTAAAAGGTGTGTCCATTGTTTTTTTACTAGGAGGCACCTGAATGTCAAGAAGCACTCAGTTACCATGTCTGCCACAGTCAGCAGCTGTACCACTGCCAAAGCATCTCTTCAAACCAAAAACCAACCCAGAAAAAGAGCCTAAAAACCAATCAACCAACAAAAACATTTAAAAATGCCCAAAAACTAACCAGAGGAAACTAGGAAAAACTTTCTTTCCTACTTAAATGGCATTGAGAACTGTGTAAAATGCATTCCTAAAAGAAGTTAGTAAATGTTTTTTGGGATAAATACAGGAATTTTCATGATCACTATGCCCATTGTGTTCCTGATCTTTGCAGTATTGTGGTATTCTGGAAAAAGCTAACAGTGCACCCTCAGCCACGGCTGGCAAAAGACAGCCTTTAGAGCAGAATCTGGAGCCTGTGGTTTGCAGCCATGTGAATATCCAGCCATATTCATGCTGCTTAGTCTGAATCTTTCCCTAAACTTTCCTAATCTTTCCCTAAGTGGGATCCATGAGCCCTTCTCTGCTGTCATGCAGCCTTGCTGGCAGTGTCCCGACTGCAGGCTGGAGTGGGACCTGTGCCACCACCCTGACCACAGTATTAGCAGGCAGTTCTTGTACTCCCCTGGGACAGACACAGACTGGGGGCACACACTGTGTTGTGAAAATCTGAAGAGTTTTAAGTCTTGTCTTTGTCTTCATCACCACACAAGACTATCAGAAGTGACCTGAAAGCAAAAATAGTAATACTGGTTTATGTGAGAAAGCCATGCCAAGTAGAAAGCAAAAAGCAGAGATAAACCAGGCAAGCATTCCAAGCCCAGGACAAGAGAGCTTTTCAGGCTGGTAACTGCCAGCACTGTCTCCATCCACTCATTTGAAACAATGACTTTCTCCTGTCCTATTTTGCACCGTGATTTCAAAAGAGGCTACCTCATGGATTTTCAAAAGGGCATAACACAGTTTTTGATAGCTTACTGTTGAGTAAACATTACTTCATTACTCAGCTAAGCATGTAACAGTTACTAGGTATTATTAGATAAGAATAATATGATAAATAACTTGAGTTTTTTCTTTTAGGAGCTACTACCTAATCCCAGCCTTTACATACCAACAACATCCTCTTGGTCTGTAGTTGTAAAAATCAGCTGCCCCAGTTGCAGGCTGCTGCATTGTTTTTCATACCACTGCTCGGGTTGTTTAGGCTACAAAACACAGCCTGGGAAGCACTCAAGGACACCTCCAAGAAAACACAAAGATGAAAGCTCTGCCATACCAGACCCCAACAAGTGTAGCAATAACTGTGTGTCCTTAGAAAGAGAGAAGCCTGGTTTTGTACCTTGCACAACAGCACTATAAACTGATTAAAGTTGACACTAAAAGCATATGCCAGAGACAGGTCTTGTTTTGAATTTTCAGTGATCAATTTATTTATTAAGTGCAGCTCTCAGTGGTGCCTTTGCAGCTGTATCTATTAAATTGGTTTCAAAAGGACCACTGTATAAAGCAATATCTATTTTCCTTTTAGAGACATATCCAGGGTTTAAAACATTTCCTCTTTATATTAAGCCGTCTTTGACTTTTGCTGGAAACACTGTTTCCTTCACGAGAGGATTTAGGCAACATCTACAATTACCCTGAAGAAGTTCGTGTTTGCAGGAGAGGTAACTGAAGTTCCACCCACGGATTCACCAGACAGGAGTTCTATGCAAAAATTCTCTTCCAATACCATGTGGAGTAGCAATTCAGAGACACCTGATTTATGATTTAAAGCACCTGTGAAGTTCCACACAGGAAACTTTTGCCCAAACATTCCAAGACCATTCCTTTCTCTGTTTATTCCTCAGCTGAACTCATGGAGAGAAAGATACTCAATATAGTGAAGAGGTGAAGTTACCACTACAGCTTTCGTATCCATTAAGATCACATATTTAAATATGACTGGGAGGGGGAAAAAACCTAACATGCTAGACAATCAAATTAATTAATTTTATTAAGGCAGGTAATGCTTTTATTTTTCGTATTGAAGCCATACATCATAACTTGATAATAAGGGATCTAAAGGCTATTTTTGTGTTTGAAAAGTGTTGGTTTTCCCCTCCACCAACTAAAAATTTGCATTAAAATACAAATTGTGTGAGTTTCTTGATATCTTTTTATTATAGAAGCATTGGTGTTATTGTAGCACATTTTTAGGTTAAGATTTTACATGGGCAGTGATTTTTGTTTTGCTTGCCTATCAATAATTCATCATTAATACAGGCCAACAATGGGAGGTCCTGGGAGTGAGGAGCTCAATGGAGAAAAGTTTTAAGATCCTTCAACGTTCTGAAGTGATGAGGACATTAAGTTATGCTCTCTGATATTACAAGACTTGAATGGATGTATGAAAAAGATATTCAGGTACATTTTCAGAGGTACCAAGAAAATACACAAGTAATTAAGAAGACACTACCTATACTGAACTTAACGAGGACAGAATTCCAACACGCAAGCACAGCACTTAGAAGCATGCACACATGCTGCAAAGTGACTGAAGGAAACGGGCATGCTGCTAGAGAAACTGGGAACTACTTTCACTCCTTATGCCTGAAACACAACTGATACAGAATTAGCTACAAGACAAAATATTTCAAATAGTTATAGAGCGTGACGCTGGGTCGTTATACACAGGGAAAAAAATACAGATACGACATTATCCAAAACAACATACTATAAATCCTGGGCAAAATCGAAAGCTTTAGACCCTGCAGCAAACCCTATTTTTTGATTATATTAAAAATAAAATCCCCAAACTCCTCAGACTCTGCTATGCCCTCGTGGAGAAGGGGGAAGTGGCTGCTTTGTCGTGCAACTTGCTCTAAAGAAGACAAATTTACACTTCGAGGCGTGTGCAACCCGCGGGGGCATTGCAGGAAGCAGCTTCAGTGCCTCGGGGCTATCCCTGCCCAGAGCCCCCTTTCCCCTGCCTCGCAGCCCTCCCGCGCTGTCCGCGGGAGCAGCGTCCCCCTGCAGAGTGCGGCACCACTGCAAGGAGAACCCGCAGGTGGAGCTTTTGCTCCCGAGAGGCCGAACAGCCGGAGTGTCCCCCGTGCCCACGGAGAGCCCTGGAGCCGGGCCCGCCGGTTCTCCCGCGGCGGCGGCACCCGCGGGCAGCGGCCCCACACCCCGCCC